>JANAVB010029819.1:13733740-13858740 GCA_029216955.1 Iris pallida
TAGCCCTTGAATTCTTCCATTAATCCTATCCATTAAATTCCCTCCCATAGCAGCCATTAAATCCCCAACATCCCTAGCCGGCCCTAACTTTGAGGGAACAACTTTTTCTCCCTCTCTCTCCTCCATTTATGCTCACACACATTTATTAACATCTCTTTCTCTCTCTCACTTATTTTTTCCATTCAAAACACACCAACAGCAATACAACCCGAACCCACTCCTCACCTGAGCTCACCCACCGTGGCCGACCTCCCACTGGCCGGAGCTCCGCCGTGGTCGAGCCGGCCACCCACCTAGGCCGTCGGCCACCTCCTTCCCTCCTCCTTCTTCTCCACACATTGAATCACCACCACCACATCCATTCAAAACCGATCATCCACGCCACCACCAGTTCGCCGTACCACCCTCGACCGCCGCTTTGGCCGCGACTGGCCGGTGCCGCCGCGCCTCCGCCGGCCAGGCCAGGCGCGCAGCCCCCGCATCAGCAGCTGCAACAGCGGCAGTTTGTAGTGGGCGCCGGCCGGGAAACAGCCCCTGGCCGCGCGCGCAGGCCACGCCGGCCGCCGCCGACGTGGCTGGACCCCCCTCCGCAGTGGGCGAATGCCGGCAACCCCCTGGGTCCGCCACCTCGCTCTCCGGCACGACGTATAGGCGATTCGTGCATTTCGCACGAATTCCTGCCGTGACGCAGCGAAATCAAGTCCGTTTTGGTACCCGTCGTAGCAACTTTGTGCACGATTTTCGAGAAATTCGACCGTTGGATCGGCAATTTCTTCGCTCCGCCACAATCTCGGTATATCCACCTTCACTTCTGTCAATTTTCGTCCGTTGATTTTATCGTTTGGTACATCAAAACCTGCCACCAAGTTGACCGTTTAAATTGTATTAATTTTGGACAGTTTTGCGGAGTCAACTTCGTCAGCTTGTACCTCCTCCACCGCAGCTCCATTTGGCGTGCTACCAGTTCCTGTGCGAAGCTGGTATAACCCTCTTACTATCCCTCCAGTTTTGTTTCATTGTGAGCTTGTTTGATTGGTTGAATTCGACGCCAAAGTTGGCCGTCCGAATTCGTAATTTCTAACTTGTAAAATTCCATTTTTGAACACGGGACTCCAGATTTTATTTCTGACACCACCAGTAGACTCGTGGCATCGTTCTGGCATGTTTTCATATAAAATTTGTTAGTTTTGGAGGTCGTAGGCCCTGACACGTTTTTCGATGCAAAGTGGGTCCCACAGTCCGGGTCAAAGGGACTTTTTGACGCCGGTGTTTCACTTAACAAAATGCCAGGAAAATTGGCTTTTGAAAATAAAACAAAAAAAGTACAAGAAGTACAAATTTGATTCTGGGAAAGTATTGTCATAGAAGTCTGATCTGTAAGTGATCACTTTGTTCCTTGGACCATACGATGATGATGAAGATCGCTGCTTGAAGATAAACAACTGGAAGAACTAAGTCACCAGAAAGGTATCGACGCACTTGGGCACTAATGGCAAGGCCGAATGCTTTCCTGCTTTGCTTCACTCTGTTCTGAAAGAAAGGTTGAAGAAGAATGCTCTAGAGAATCAAAAATCTCTGATTTCTAATCTCTCTGTTTTCTCTCCTGTCCCTGTGTGTGTTATGAAAAATAAGTCTATTTATAGGGGCTCTTGTGCGTAAAAACTCAGCGAAAGTTCCGTCTTTACGCTGATAACCGCCACCCACGACCAAAGTCATCCTCTGTATACGTTGACACGTGTCCCATAATTTCATTAAGAATAGGATGCACGTACACACGTTCTTCGGGATGTGTGGCATAAAAGCCATGTAGGCAAACCACGTTCCAAATTGGTCAGAAAGAATAGGGCATAAAAATAGCCCCAATGTACTCTGAGCATAAAGCAGTAGACTAGGCGTAAAGTAGCCTTGACATAGACTTCCCGCGTAAAGTGGTTGTTAAATAACCTTGAGCGTAAAGTAGCCCAAATAAACTTTATGCACATGTCGACCCTTGAGCGTAAAAACTTGTGTAGTCTCCATGCGTAAAAGAAGTCACACTGTGAGCGTAAAGTAGCTCAGTCCACATACTAAACGACAACATTGGTCTCTGTATAAAACAAATCCTTTCGAATTCTGTGGTATATGCCATCATTAAATCTTTATGTCAGACTTTGCATTAAATGCAAGACTTGACAGCTTTGTCCAGCGTAAAAGTGGTTAGCCTGTCCTAGGCGTAAAACCATACAGCTTGACCCGAGCATAAACTGGATAGCTTGCTTAGGCGTAAAATCATTAGCCTCTCCTTGGCGTAAAATAGATCATCTTGAGTGGAATGACCCATATCTTTGACCCATTCTATGAAGCACTTTTTACGCTCCTACAAAACCTCCTTCAAAGTTTTCGAATGTCTTCAAAATTTGAAATACTTCGAACAGAAGCGTAAAAATCAGGATTTGACCAGTCAGCGGGATACGCAACAGTCATCCGCGTAAAAGAGGGGATATCCAACAGTCGGCGTAAAATCTGAAATTTGAACCGATTTGAAACTTCCCTATAAATAGGGTTCTTCGGAGAGAGAAAACACTTTTACTCATCTTTTTGCAATGTCGAATTCCTTTGCCCTTTCTTTCTTCGAAACCCTCACTTTGATCCGATGGCTCCCAAAAAATCATCCGCCGCCAGCAACAAGGGAAGAAACCTGCCGTCGATTCGTCGTCGGTCGATCATACGAAAACTTCCATTCAGTCGTCAACACCACACCGACAACCCAACCCAGCCGTAGCTCCGCCTATGATAGGTAAAACCCTATTCTTTGGCTGGAAAAATCCGTCGAGGAAGAAGAAGATAACCCAAACCTTCAGTTTTTTTACGCCCACGTCATTCGTTTTAGCGTAAAAAACTGAAATAACAACATACGCCCACGTTGTACGTGTTAGCGTAAAAGATAAAAAGAATATGCCCACGTTATACATGTCAGCGTAAAATTTTGATTACGCCCACAATTAATGTGCTAGCGTAAAACTTAACTACGCTCATATTCATACATGCTAGCGTAAAAAGTCATATTACGCTCACTTTAACATGTGGTAGCGTAAAATTCATCAATCACTGAGAGACTTTGTAAAACAAAGACTTCATAACCTTTTATCAGTTTTTAGTAAGCATAAAAGTCAATGTCTTTACTCATAAAACTTCAAACTAATTTGATCTCTCTTTTTTCTTTCTTTTGTCAGTGGATTTGCAAGCTCACCCACTTGAAGAAGTTTTTGGCTCGTCAGTGGGCATGGTGGGTTCGAACTATCTGGAGAATTTATCTCATGTCCAATTTCCCCAATCCAACCCAGAGTATCCTGCAGCAAGAGCACAACTAATATATGCCCAAGGAGATAGGATGTTGTTATCCATGATGAATGGGGAAGTACTGATGTCACTGGATAATCAACAATTCCTGAAGCCAGCTTTCTTATTTGGAGATGCGATAGATTACAAATTACAGACTCATCCCAAAAAAGAAGCTTGGGTATTAGATCTGGAGAAAGGGTAATGTATCTCCCTGACATGGACAGGAATTACCCTATATCTGCTTTCGTCCATGCTAGCCATCACCGTCAAATGATGTGGAATTTGACTCCTAATAGCTATGGTAGACCGGGCAGAATCATTTTCAGAAGGGAGAGAGCAAATGACATGGATTATCACATTAGCACTCCTTGTAGTGGTGTTATTCCATTTTCTGGACTATTGCCTGGGTTTACACCGAGTGAGGATTCATCTCTCATCCAGCCGGTCCAGATTTCCATGTTCATAAATAGATTCATAAGGGAAGGAGTCTTATATCCTCAGACCAACCCTAGGCTGACAGGGAGGCTGACCCCTTATAGTAGTAATTGGATCCAGATCAGCAATTGGGTCATGAAAAACTTTAAAACAGAATTGGACGAGATCGGTTTGTATGAAGCAGTAGCTTCTACCAGTTATGGCATTCCACCGAACGGCAATCTGTTCTTGGCTTTATTGGAGTTGTATATGAGTTCGACAGGAACTTTCGCAACTCCGCATGGCGAGATGGGTCTGGCCCTACATGAGATGCAGTTCATCTCGAAGTTGCCAATGGGCGAGTTCCCCTATGAAGAATATATTCCCTCCAATCGGGAATTGGCAGAAACTCGGGAGAAGAACCCCGAACTGGTACAAGTCTACGAAGAACTTATGTGCCATTATCTAATTTATACCAGCATATATGAAACCGGATCACATCTGGCATACATTACCAAATGGACGACTTATCTATTTTACCATGAAAATAGAGTGTCCAAGACGGAAAAGAGTAGATTCCGAGAAGACAAGACTCAGGTTATCAAGCCTTGCTCTATAATTCCTGCAGATTTAATTCAGGAATTGATGGCATCGCAGAAAGCTCGCGACCGATATTTGTCTACCAAAACTGGAGACATCCCTGCGGGGACTGAGGCTTTAAGCTACCTGAGACAGGGTAGTCAAAAGATGTCGAAGAAGGCCTTGTTGGCAGGCTTCTTATCCTTATGGCTGCGCAGATGGGTCGTGCCAGGGATCAGTACTGTGGACCGGATTCACCGTAACGTATTGTGGCCAGCGGTCCGTTTGGTATTCAAGAACAGAATTAACCTGTTGTCGGCAATGGTATGCCGAATAAATGCAGGTCTACGGATTTTTGGTGAAGAACTAATCAATAATGCTCCTCACAATTTTCCAAGGGTAGAGTTACCATTCACCTATCTGATAGGTTGGTTACTACACCATAATTGTAATTTGTTGCCACCAGGCCCTGAGGATGAAGCTAGGATTTTTCTCCAAAAATTTAGCAAATCCATGTGGAGAACTACAACGTTGGCGGACACCCGAGCAGCATTAAATTATTCGCATGGCTGGAATTTCCTCTGCACCAGACCACCAGTTCCGGCTGACTGCCTTGGTGTACAATTTGAAGATAGAGTAGATAAATCGGCCTTATTGCCGAGATCTATCTACCGATGGCTAGTGTACATCAGACCCTCTCATCTGATGTACAGGAATGAAGATAACTGCGCGTTCGAGCCTTATCTGCCAAGTAGGTTCGCTCGCTAGTTTGGATATGACCAACTTCATGTTGGCAATCCTTCCACCAGCTTTTATCATTATGGGAAGCTGATCGACGGTGCACGAGCATGGAGATATTTCGGAGCTGCATGTACTGGCGCTAGATTCACCATATCTACAGCCACTAGTACAACTGAGCTACGCATACTTCATTCGTATGCTCGTTTCTATACATCCATCCGCTCTTTTGAAGATGGTTATAGTATGCAAGGAAGTCTTCGGTGGGCTCAAGAGGGAAATATTGAAGAACCTATCAGGATAACCCCTGATGTGCCAGACAATACTGCCGCTATAGATGAATTTCTGGCAGTAATTCCTAGAGGAGCTGGGGAGATAGCCGTGGGACCAATAATTATTGGAAAGACCCACAAACGAAAGCAGAACACAGCTACCACTTCTCCGGTGAAGTCTCCAGAGAAGAAGAAAAAATCTACCACCAAAGGGCCTTCCAAACCAAGAGCCCTCACTCCAGAAGATGACATTTTGATTGAAGAGGATCATCTTGTCGATTCTTCTTCAGTCCATCCAGGAGAAGGATCTTCAGCCCCTCCACCAGTAGTTGGATCAAAAGCTGTAACACTTTTGTCTCCTGGACGCCTTAGCACCTCGCTTCATTTATCATTGCCAACCAAGGCACAAGTTACGGAGGGTGCTACTACTGTATCCACTGCTGATCAAGACCGTATTCTCTCAGACGAGCCGGCTCTTGACTTCGAAGATGATGACTGGGATGGTGATTATGATTAATATCTTGAAAAATAACGCACATATTCTAAGTATTATACAAAACCTATACGGAATTATATATCATGATTTTGCATGTTAACTTATTTTGTTTATTTTGTAGATATCATTATTGCGCCAAAGCCCGTGGTTCCTCCTCCTCAAGAAGAAGACATCTATGAAGAAAATGAGAAATCTGAGGAAGGAACTTCTTCTTCCGAAGAAAAAGATGCTGAAGAGGAGGGAGCGCAACAACCTGAGATGTCCTCTCCTGCTGAAGACCAGCACCAAGAAGAGACTCCAGTAGACCTCACTGTAGGTGATGATGGAGCTGCTGGAGGAGAACCAGATTTGAATAAAGAATCAGCTGTAGAAAGCTTCACTACAACTGAAGTAGTGGAAAATCCTGCAGAGCAAACAATTGAAGAAGATGCTAAAGGCATACTTGAACCACCAACTGAAACTGGGGAAGTTATAATAACATCTTCTACTGTTGCTACTGATCCAGTACCAGTTTCTGATAAGCCAATGCCAGAACCTGAATCAGCTCCCGCAATTGTCACCACATCCACCAATATTACCGCCGCCAGAACTCCAGAAACGGCTGGAGTAACAAATATTGAAGACATTGCTCCTGAAGTTCCTGGGAACCAATTAGTTATAGCAGCAATGACAACAACAGCTCCATCTCAGCCTGTTGTTATACCAATGGTATTTGTAGATGTTGGAGATACAATCCCTGAAGCTTCTAGGGATCAATTGGCTATGACGGTAGTAACAGCAACGACTTCATCTCATCCTGTTGTTGCACCATCGACATCTGCTTCCGGTCTCTAAGGAAGCGATCTATCAGATATTGCTGCCACACCAAGCTCCATCATAGAAATGAATCTCCTAGTTGAGATTCATACTGAAACCTTTTATAAAACTCTGGCAACCCTGATAAAAATGGTCCTGAATAAGGGCCTCAATTATGAGATTTTGAAGACTGCAATGGCTTTGACCATCAAGAACGTTGTTATGTTCAATGATGCTGAGAGAGCTGCAATATTGAAGAAAATTGTGGAGGACCTTGAATAGCCGATCAGAGAATACCTCAAGCTGTCAAGTGAGACTGTTGAAAGTCTCATCCATGAGGAATATGATGCCTTGACGGCTGATTATCTTGCTCGGAAGACCACATATAATAAAGCTCTCTATGAACATAGTTTGAAGGTTGCCAAAGAGAAAGCCTTTTTGGCTGGAATAAAGCCCGCATTACATGGTCACAGAGTGGCTTATGATGCTTTAAATGTAGATATTCGGAGCAAGAATGATAAAATCTACAAAGTCGAGGCAGAGCTAGCTCGCTTGAAGGCTGAAAGGGAAAAGATGACCGAAGCTCGAAATCTGCACCTCATCCAGGGCTTTATTTTAGAAGAACAAGCCTTTGGGGCTGAATCAACCATCAGAACCCTTGATGAAGCCAAGGATAATCTGATAATCACCTTCGCTGAACTTTCTTGTATTTGTACCCCTGAAGCTCGACGTGCTGAGGCTACCAAGAAAGTTATGAGCCCTCGTGGCAAGCAGCTAGAAGAACTACAGAAGTTACTTCAAGATATTTCTGCTCCACCTTGAAAGAGCTCCTTGTCATATTTTCTCTTATCCATTTTGCAATGTTTCCACAAGAAATGAATGAAATATATATTTTGTGATCCTATCGTTTATTTGGAATTTAAACAATAGGTATGAGATAGAAAATACTTATCAGAGGTTATATGAACATGACAAGTCTTCTAAACTCAATATATTATATCTATCTAGAGGTAATATGGAGATGATAGATAAATGAAATCTTGTTTTCTGTTTTAGAGTATAATACTATCAGAGGTAATATGAACATAATAGTATGTAAGAACTCAAAGAAAAGTAGATTAATATCTATGCATAGGTCAAATGGACATGATAGATAAATGAAATCTTGTTTTCTATTTTAGAGTATAATACTATCAGAGGTAATATGAACATGACAGTATGTAAGAACTCAAAGAAAAGTAGATTAATATCTATGCAGAGGTCAAATGGACATGATAGATAGGAAAAGCAAGTAGATTTAATATTTATCCAGAGGTCATGAAAACATAATAAATAATAAATCCAATTAATCAACTGATAAGATAGAAGATTAATTTCTGTTTGAGGAGATAAGTAATCAGCTTAACCAAACCTTGGTAGCTGGAGAATAAGAAAGCAGATGTCGGATGTATGCCAATATTGATGAATGAACCAACCTATCTTTCAGAAAAAGAAAGGACAATTCAATTCCGCGAATGAATGAATCTTTATGGAAAGTTGAAGATGTCATCAAGGATATACTCTGCTGAGCCAATTTGTGTTAGGCCCAAGGATCATTTTCAAATGGCTCAGATTTACCATCAGTTTGCATCATATTAACTGAGAATATTTTTCCAGATTCATCATATGAGGACCGAGATATATCAGATTCGATGAATTGGACTTCTTCTGAATCCGATGATTGCGAAGAGCTTGAAGAGAATTCTTCTTGTATATCATCATTAAACATGTAGGACGGATCATATTCCAACCCATGATGAGTCTTCTGGTAAAACGGATCACCACATAATGGTAGTCGTCTACCCTTACCTTGATTGAGACCTTGCATAGTCTTCAAATCATATCCCATATTCTGGATAATCTTGATAGATTGTTGACTATATTTGTCAATTCGGATTCTTCCTTTATCTTTATCTTTCAGATCATCTGCCTGAGCAACATGGATATTTCTAGCCAGGCCAAACACAATTTGGCGCTTGTTTTTCTTATCAGACGGAACCACGAAATAAGATTCTTCGTGACGTCTATAAGTTACACAAGCTTGCGATGGAGCAACTACAGGTAGAAGATAAGGAGAAGATGTCAAGAACTTTTGAGCATAAGGTCCAACATCAACCTGAAGAGGAAAGGAATTTTTCTTGTAGTTAATGTATAGAGTTTCTTCTGGCTCTATGTCGTCTTTATATTGATGACTTTGATTATCAGAAGATAAAGTCATTTTTTCAATAAACTTGACAGCCATATACTCGAAAAGAAATCTTCATTGATATCAAAAAGTACAGAATGATCAATATTTACATCATTTACGATTTGACTGCTACGCTTCGGATTAATCATTAATGGATCATTATCCACTTTCTGCGTAGATTTGCCAAGATTGACAATCAATGGTGGTTCTGGATCATTCGTACAAGAAATACGCCCTTTGACTTTGATCATAAAAGGTTGAACTTGGCTCTTAGTAGGAACATTTACTGAGTCCTCAGATAAAGTTTGAGTTCTTCCTTTAACCTTGATTATCAAAGGTTGATCATTGGTAGATTGGGATTGGATTTGTCCCTTGACTATGATCTTCAAAGGTTGCTCTTCTGGCAGATCTTCATTAATAGACTGATCTTCAGTAGATGATTGATCTTCAGCTATGCCTGATATCTCTTTTATATGCTCTTGTTTATAAAGCCTTGAATCAGAAAAATAGGCTTCGACACCCTTGAAAGGATTGATATCAGCAAACTCAGTCTTCACAACTCCTTGGGAATCCACATACTTGAAGCATTGGTGGAGAGTTGAAGGCACGATATTATACTCATGTAACCATGGTCTTCCAAGAAGAATATTGTAGGATACGTCTGAGTTGATAACATAGAAAGTTACCATAGTTCGAAGATCACCAATCTGAATCTGCAGACGAATCTTCCCCAGTGGTTTGCTCTTGCCAGAATTGAAACCGACTATTGTAGTACTAGTGTAAGTCAGCTCACTAGTAGGAATCCTCAGAGGTCTTAGCATACTCTGAAGAATTATGCTAATTGAAGACCCAGGATCAATGTAAATCCTGTCAATTTCAGTGGATCCAATATACCCAGTGTAGCACAGAGGCCTGTCATGTTTGTTATGCTTCAACAGCATATCTTCTTGTGTAAAGGTGATGTTGGGAATTGCTTCCATCACACTATGACATTGCGGACACGACACTGGAGTATTATCAGGACTATTGAGTTGAGCCAAGCATGAATCTGCCTGAAGTAGAGCTTCACTCAAAGTCTTCCTGCTTTCTCTAGAAAGACGAAGCAGCTCAAATATAGATAGTCTAGCCGGAGTATTGGCTAACTGAGCTAGAATATCAAATTTGTAGGGTTTTATCACCACCCCCTGACTGGAAGCAGACTTCAATGGAACGTCAAAGCGTACTGCTTTCTGTTTCCCCTTTTCAACCACAGAGGGTTTAGCAGGAACAAGGGAAGGTTGAGCTGGTAGTATCTCCACTACGTCTTCTGCTTCTTTGGAGGATCCCTCATAATCTTTGTGGTACTCTTTCCCAGATCTTGTACCAGCAAAAGTTTTTTCTTCGGACTCAGAAGAAGGAAGTACCATATTACAGGATTTAGTCTTCCTTCCCTTAACCTTCTTCTTGTAAGGATTGTTGTGAGGAACTTCAGAACCCTAATCCAACAGTAGATTTTTGATTTTGAATCTGTAAAGGAAGTCGTATTCCTTTATTATAGTTCAAACCTTCTGCCTTCTGAAAGTCATAACCCATTTTCTTCATGAGAAGGACAGATTGTTGACTGTATAGATGAATGGGCAGTAGACTTTTAACATATGGTTCTACAGAGGAAGAAGAAGAGATCTCTGTAACTACAGGAGAATGAGAAATAGATGTCTCTGTAACTACAAGAGGGGAAGGATTCGGGATACGAGGAAAAATCCCTGTAGGAGCTTTTTATAAGCAGCGAAGACTTGTTGTGCCCGATATAAGGGAAGACTATTCATGGCTAGCCACTGCTGATGAGTAAGCTTGAGCTTGGTAGGAGGAGCTAGATTTTGAGGACAGATGTTCATTCCTCTCAATCTATCTTCTAAAGGAAGGCCATCCCATAGATGATCCAAGTCATCAAGATATGGAATAATATGAGAAATTATGTTGCAGGTTTTGACTTTCTTGCCTTTCTTGGATTTTAAAGTTTTACCTTCATTTTCTATTTCAGGTACCAAGTCAGGATGTACCCACATAATTTACCATTCTTTAATGTGAGAGGCAATAATCCTTCACTTTCTTTCCTGCCAGGCGGGATATTCACAATCTTATTGTCGCCTTCGGGATTGGGATAATTCCATCTGGGACTTGCCGTGGAGAAAAATCTCCGAACTGAAGAGAAACCATATTGGTTGTAACCGTATGGTCATCATTGGTTATAACGATAGCACCACCATTTATCAGCCCTTGAATTTTCTTCTTCAAGACATAGCAAGCACTGGTAGGATGATTAATGTATCTATGATAGATACAATATTTGGGATTGTCAGTCAGATTCATCTCATTAGGCCTCTTTGGCTCCGAAATCTGAAGTTTGCCACTCTTCACCAGACATTGGAATATCCCAGGGATATCACTTTCGTCAAAAGAGTATTCTTCCTTTGGCCTGGAAGATTCTTGATTATTCGGCATCGTTTTATTCTTAGAAAGATTGACCATGAGGGTATCTTTTCCTTTCACTATTACGATTACCAGAATTATTACCAGGATTACTTTTCTTTCCTCTATCTTCTGAGGCAAAAATTATCCCATGTTCACGAGCCAACCTACCATTGGTCTCGACAAAAATTGCTGATATGATAAACGAAGCCCAATCTGTGAATTGGGAACCCGTAAAGACAGCAATAGATGGTCGCAGATTCATCTTGCATGTATCAATGAGTGCTGAATCTGGCATACCAGGAGGCATCTTTAGAGTAGCCTGTCAGAAAACGTTCGTTGAACGTCCGAGTATCTTCTTTCTCCTTTTGTTTGATTTCTATTAAGGAGGACATGTTCATGTCCATACCTCCTTCATAGAAGCGGGAGAGAAACATTGCCTTAAATTCGTCGAAAGACGAAATGCAATTGTCGGGTAAACTTCGATACCAGTCGTAAGCTGAACCCGTCAAGCAACCAATGAACACTCGAGTGAGAAGAGCATCATTTTTTGCAGATGTACAGTCATGATATCAAAATAATTGATATATTGACTAGGAGAAGCCCTCCCATCAAACAGTACCATGGATTGTGGCTTGAATTTTGGTGGAAAGGGTACATCATTCCAATGAGGAGGATAAGGTTGCTTAATCCCTAACCTCTGGAGTTGATCCTTGTGCCTCAAGACTTAAACTGTGCTTTGAGCTCACGTACTGCTTGAATGGCCTCACTGGTTTGCGGAAGCACATTTGATTGAATAGTTGTTGGATGTACCGTAATCCCTACCGGAGATGATACATCTTCTGGAATAATAGGATCTGGAGATGCAGAATTTTGATTAACAGCAGGCTCCTGAACATTCAAAGGTATATCAGCCCCTTGACTATCTTGAGTTTGTGCTGCTACTGGTACTGGTGTTATTACTGTCGGCTGAGCAGTTTGCTGATTCAGTATTATCTGATGCATGTTTTGCACCATGTTAAGTATGTCTTTCAGTGATTGCTCAACGGCAGTGAGACGCTATTCTGTATTAGCAGATAACATCTCTGGTTCATCTCCAATAGCGTAGGATTCAACCTCTCTTGAAGATATAGAAGGATCAGTATAGAAGTATGAATCGACACTGTCAGTCTCGGACTCAAAAGATTGAGTACCCCCAGCTTCTGAATCAGAAGTCTGCAATTGTCTTTGTCTTCTTGATCGAGTATTCTGATATACTCCTTCAAAGGAATCAAGAAGTCTGTTGAACTGTTGTTGACCTGGGGTTTGGGACGTATTTCATCATGGACGTCGTCTTCTGTTAGTATGAGATGCCATGTTGACTGACACATACGACAACTCATGTTCTTGATCTTCAATTTGTTGTTGAGGCACATTAAAACTTAATCGATCAAACATTGACCGTTTTGAAGCTGAACAACAACAGTCGATTACAACCTGGTGATAATCATAATGATGCTTTTCTTGAGAAAATGTCACCGGAGATTGTCTATTCTTACGCTTCTATATTAGCAATTCACGTAAGTCAGAAGGAGTGGAGGGAATAGTCTTCTTTATTACATTTAGGGTAGAAAAACGTTTAGTCCCTTGTGTATAAAGAAGATTACTGTCTGCATTCAGCAGAACCAAATTGTATATTTCTACGCGTTTGGAGTTGTATGCATAAATCTTGAGATTTTTTAGCACGAAGGACTCTATTTTCATTGCGTGTTATTTGTAGGTTTGGTACTTTGCGTAGAGAAGTATAAGAAGGTTGTTGGTGTAGAACTGAAGCTTTACCAACAATATTTTTACGTTATACACGTTTGGGTATATTCATATTAGATGTAAAAACATCGTTGCGAATTTTATCTACACTAGTCAAAGACAGGAGACTTACCTTTACTGCGTAGAGCATAAAAATTGGTTATCTACCACGTCACAGACGGGAGATTTTGCTTTACTGCGAGGAGCGTAATTTATTTGAGCCTACCACGTCACAGACGGGAGACTGATTCTTATACTCAGAAGTACAATCGTTAGAGTCTGTCCCATTACAAATGGGAGACTCATTCTTATGTACTGAGCGTAAAATTTGGTTTTTACCCACTGAGCGTAAAACTTGGTTCTTACGCAGTGGACGTGAAACCTGATTATCTTCACTGTTACAAACGGAAGATCAAATTGTCACACTTTGAGTGCAACTCTGAAGTAAGGACTGCCTCGTTACGAACGGGAGTCCCTACGACAGGAGTGGAAAGAATTCCCTTGCCACCAGCAGCAACAGAGAGATCAGAAGCTATTTTTGATTTAGGAATCCAAACTTTTCGTGCTTTACGAGATTTTTGAACATTGGAGGAGCGAGAACCACCCCCAGTTCGGAGCATCCCTTCATAAGCAGTCTAGTCGAAGTGTACAACCAGAGTCTTCTTTGTCGATCCAATCGACACATCAACGTATTGAGCAATTGCCTCCTCGTCAGAGGAGAAGGTCAGTCCCCAGCAGAGTCGCCATTTGTTTCACTTAACAAAATGCCAGGAAAATTGGCTTTTGAAAATAAAACTGAGAAAAAGTACAAGAAGTACAAATTTGATTCTGGGAAAGTATTGCTATAGAAGTCTGATCTGTAAATGATCACTTTGTTCCTTGGACCATACGATGATGATGAAGATCGCTGCTTGAAGATGAACAACTGGAAGAACTAAGTCACCAGAAAGGTATCGACGCACTTGGGCACTGATGGCGAGGCCGAATGCTTTCCTACTTTGCTTCACTCTGTTCTGAAAGAAAGGTTGAAGAAGAATGCTCTAGAGAATCAAAAATCTCTGAGTTCTAATCTCTCTGTTTTCTCTCCTGTCCCTGTGTGTGTTATGAAAAATAAGTCTATTTATAGACTTGGGCTCTTGTGCGTAAAAACTCAGCAAAAGTTCCGTCTTTACGCTGACAACCGCCACCCACGACCAAAGTCATCCTCTGTATACGTTGACACGTGTCCCATCATTTCATTAAGAATATGATGCACGTACACACGTTCTTCGGGATGTGTGGTATGAAAGCCATGTAGGCAAACCACGTTCCAAATTGGTCAGAAAGAATAGAGGCATAAAAATAGCCCCAATGTACTCTGAGCGTAAAGCAGTAGACTAGGCGTAAAGTAGCCTTGACATAGACTTCCGCGTAAAGTGGTTGTTAAATAACCTTGAGCGTAAAGTAGCCCAAATAAACTTTATGCACATGTCGACCCTTGAGCGTAAAAACTTGTATAGTCTCCATGCGTAAAAGAAGTCACACTGTGAGCGTAAAGTAGCTCAGTCCACATACTAAACGACAACATTGGTCTCTATGTAAAACAAATCCCTTCGAATTCTGTGGTATATATCATCATTAAATCTTTATGTCAGACCTTGCATTAAATGTAAGACTTGACAGCTTTGTCCAGCGTAAAAGTGGTTAGCCTGTCCTAGGCGTAAAACCATACAGCTTGACCCGAGCGTAAAAGTGGATAGCTTGCTTAGGCGTAAAATCATTAGCCTCTCCTTGGCGTAAAATAGATCATCTTGAGTGGAATGACCCATATCTTTGACCCATTCTATGAAGCACTTTTTACTCTCCTACAAAATGCCAGGAAAATTGGCTTTTGAAAATAAAACGAGAAAAAGTACAAGAAGTACAAATTTGATTCTGGGAAAGTATTGCTATAGAAGTCTGATCTGTAAATGATCACTTTATTCCTTGGACCATACGATGATGATGAAGATCGCTGCTTGAAGATGAACAACTGGAAGAACTAAGTCACCAGAAAGGTATCGACGCACTTGGGCACTGATGGTGAGGCCGAATGCTTTCCTGCTTTGCTTCACTCTGTTCTGAAAGAAAGGTTGAAGAAGAATGCTCTAGAGAATCAAAAATCTCTGAGTTCTAATCTCTCTGTTTTCTCTCATGTCCCTGTGTGTGTTATGAAAAATAAGTCTATTTATAGACTTGGGCTCTTGTGCGTAAAAACTCAGTAAAAGTTCCGTCTTTACGCTGACAACCGCCACCCACGACCAAAGTCATCCTCTGTATACGTTGACACGTGTCCCATCATTTTATTAAGAATAGGATGCACGTACACACGTTCTTCGGGATGTGTGGCATGAAAGCTATGTAGGCAAACCACGTTCCAAATTGGTCAAAAAGAATAGGGCATAAAAATAGCCCCAATGTACTCTGAGCATAAAGCAGTAGACTAGGCATAAAGTAGCCTTGACATAGACTTCCCGCGTAAAGTGCTTGTTAAATAACCTTGAGCGTAAAGTAGCCCAAATAAACTTTATGCACATGTCGACCCTTGAGCGTAAAAACTCGTATAGTCTCCATGCGTAAAAGAAGTCACACTGTGAGCGTAAAGTAGCTCAGTCCACATACTAAACGACAACATTGTTCTCTGTGTAAAACAAATTCCTTCGAATTCTGTGGTATATGCCATCATTAAACCTTTATGTGAGACTTTGCATTAAATGCAAGACTTGATATCTTTGTCCAGCGTAAAAGTGGTTAGCCTGTCCTAGGCGTAAAATCATACAGCTTGACCCGAGCGTAAAAGTGGATAGCTTGCTTAGGCGTAAAATCATTAGCCTCTCCTTGGCGTAAAATAGATCATCTTGAGTGGAATGACCCATATCTTTGACCCATTCTATGAAGCACTTTTTACGCTCCTACAGCCGACTCATCGGAATCCAATTTCGGATATACCGTTGAGTTCGTATCGTCATTCTGGACTCGTTGACATGTAGTTTGCTGAGTTTTGAGAACATTGGCTCCGACACGCATTTTCGTGCAAACCGAAATTCCAATATTCTGGTTAACGGACCAAATTGAGATCGGGTCAACGGAATCCAATTCTGGATATACCGTTGGGTTCGTATCGTCATTCTGGTTTCGTGGACATATAATTTGTTATGTTTTGTAGACTTGTTTTCTTGCACGTTTTTCGGTGCAAAACGGATCCGACACGGATACCGTTTTGACCCGAAATTACTTTTTTGCTCCTGTGTCCAAATTGGACCGATGGGTAGGCTATCATAGCTAATTTGACCATTCTGGACACATTGGCGATGTTTATTTCATCATCCGACAATGTTTGTAGATAGTTCCTCTATGTATCACCTTTTATTATAATTAATTCTTATAATGTTCGTATTTCGGGATTAGTACAACGGAACTGAGATCAGTCAATTCCAGTGATCTCACATCGCTAAAATTGGCAAGATGGACATGCGGATCACTATAATAAGATTATCAACTTTACCGTTGATCATCTCATCTCGATTTACGTGTCGTAAGTTTCGACGTACGAATAACGAAGTACACTTTATATCTTTAATAATTAGACTAGAATTGACCCCGTTTAACCAGAGTTGACCAGTTGACCAAAAGTCAACTGTAAGTCAATACTTGACCTAGTTTGACTAGATTGTTGACCGGAGTTGACCTAGATTCGATTTGACTTAGAAGAACCTAGGATAATATAGATTGCTTGTAGAGATTCTTTTATTACAACTTGAACACCTTGTAACCTGTGTTGCTTTAAATAGGACTCCGTGGCTTCAGTTGGACCCCTATACCTATCAGTTGTTCAGGTTATCAGGTGAGTACATTCTCTGATCATTTCATATCCTGCTTAGAATTATTTCCTGCTTTAAATTACTTTACTTGATACTGTCACATTGGTCACACGGATTGGTACTATATGGATCCCTTCTTGAGATGTTATCCTTCAGGAGCATCGGATACTATATGTTCTGGGCGTTTCACTTATATTGTGTATCACTATGCTTCTTGGTTCATTGATCACTTGTGACATGTACTCTCATGATCACAGAGTCTCCTTGAATCTCCCATTCATGGGCATTCCCAGAATCACCCATTTATGGGCATCCATGTATCACCTCTTGTGGGCTATTGCATGGAATCATAACATAACCTGGTTGGATCCTTGTGTATTGATTGGGGGTACGGGGGAGTAGAAGTAGACATGTGAATATTATCCAAGTAGTGTAGCATCAGAATCTTTCCGTAGTGTAGCATCAGAATCTCCTATGCCATTTACATGTCTATATTGTACTATGACTCACTAGCCACTGTTAGTTCTCTATGTATAGTAGATATTTCTATTACAGTTCTCTCTCTGTTTACATACTGTATTTCTTCAGTTCATGTATCTTACTTTACTGGATGATTATATTTTCTAACCTGCTATGATCTGTTGAGATGTACTGTGCTCGCTCCTATCCTGACTGGACCTATTGATAAATATTACAGATAGCCTGGAGGTTGCCTACTAGCCTAGAGGAGACACAGTAGAGGTTGTATAGATATCTAGGGTTTGCTCATAGTTTATTTTCAGTTGTCTTGAGTTGTATTTATGGATTACTGTATTTGAGCTTTGAGATGTATTTCTGGGTTTGTGTATCTTAGACACTTAGACTTCTATCTGCTGTTTCTCTTTTGGATTTCATGTTTTATCTATCTTTATCATGCTCTACCTTAGATGTGATTGAGACTGTATCTGCTATGTCACCCCTATTCGGGGAGTATAAACTGCTTAGCCTTATACTGTTAGATGCATGAGACCTAGGACAGCGTTCTATTGCCGACACTGAGACGTAGGCTGGACGTACCCACGTCTCGTGCCCTTACTCTAGGGTGCGGGTCGTGACACTGTCAGTACAGCTTGCCATGTTTTAAATAGGGTGCTTATTTGACCTATTTTGAAGAAAACACCCTATGAACTTTGGTTTGGCAGGACTCCTAATTTCTCTTATTTTAGAGTGTTCGGTTGTCGCTGTTTTATCCTAAATACCAAAGACAACTTAGGCAAGTTTGATGCCAAAGTTGACGATGGTATTTTTTTTGGCTATGCTGCCAAGAGTAAGGGATATAGAGTGTTCAACAAACACTTAATGATTGTAGAAGAATCTACTAATGTGTCTTTTAATAAAAAATAGTACAGCGACTATCCCCGACGATGATGTTGAACCATCAACTTCCACACCGATAAATACCACCCCTGAAACTAATTCTCTGGAAGTCTTACCGAAGAAGTTCGAGTTCAAGTCGTCACACCCAGAAAACTTGGTAATAGGTGAGGTATCATGCGGAGTAAGTACTCGATCATCTTTAAGAGATTCTATTACTAGCACTACTTTCATTTCGCAAATTGAGCCTAAAAATGTTTTAGAAGCTTTTAATGATAAATTTTGGATTTCGCTATGCAAGAAGAACTCAACCAATTCGAAAGAAGCCAGGTCTGGGAACTTGTTCCTAAACCGGTTAACCATTCGATTATTGGTACTAAATGGGTTTTTCGTAACAAAGTAAATAAAGATGGTTCAGTCACTCAGAACAAAGCACGTCTAGTAGCTCAAGGATACAACCAAGAGGAAGTTATCGACTACGATGAGACGTATACTCCAGTTGTAAGACTTGAATCTATTCGAATGCTTTGTGCCTTTGCAAACTTTCAAAATTTTAAACTTTTTCAAATGGATGTGAAAATTGCTTTTCTGAATGGTTTTATTAAAGAGGAAGTCTTTGTAAGACAACCCCCTGGTTTTGAAAATCATAAATTTCCCGACCACGTTTTCAAGCTCAAGAAAGCGCTCTATGGCCTCAAACAAGCCCCCAGAGCTTGGTATGAATGCCTAAACAATTTCTTACTAGATAAAGGTTTTTCAAAAGGGAAAATTGACACTATACTTTTTATCAAAACTTTTCAAGACACCATTCTTTTAGTCCAAATTTATGTTGATGATATCATATTTGGGTCCACTAATAAAAATCTATGCCAAGATTTTGCTAAGTATATGCAGAACGAATTTGAGATGAGCATGATAAGGGAGCTCAATTACTTCCTCGGACTGCAAGTCAAACAAACTTCACAAGGAATATTCATCAGCCAGTCAAAATACACAAAGGATATGCTGAAGAAGTTTGATCTTGACAACGTCAAACCAATCAGCACTCTCATGGCTACTACAACCAAGCTAGAACATGATGAAAGTGGCAAACCTGTTGACCAACGTAAGTATCGAGGTATGATTGGTAGTCTACTTTACCTAACTGCTAGTCGTCCCAATATCATGTTTAGTGTTTGTCTGTGTGCTCGCTATCAAGCTAGTCCTAAGGAATCACACATGTTCGCCGTTAAGCGTATCTTTCGATACCTTAAAGGTACTGTTACAGTGGGCTTGTGGTATCCCAAATCCACATCCTTTGACCTTATTGGTTATTCGGATGCTGATTTTGCGGGATGCAAAGTCGACCGTAAGAGTACGAGCGGTACATGTCATTTATTAGGCAAGGCTCTAGTCTCATGGTTTAGCAAGAAGAAGAATTCCGTCGCACTATCCACAACAGAAGCTGAATATATCGCAGCTGGTCGTTGTTGTGCACAAATTCTGTGGATGAAGCAAACCCTTGCAGACAATAACCTATCTTTTATGCACATTCTTTTATTCTGTGATAACACTAGCGCTATCAACCTTACTAAGAACCCTATATGTCACTCACGCACGAAACACATTAAAATTCGTCACCACTTTTTGCGTGATCATCAACAACACGGCACTATAAATTTAGAATTTATTGACACTGATCATCAGCTGGCAGATTTTTTTACAAAACCACTATCCGAAGAGCGATTCAACTTTCTTTGTCGTGAATTAAGAATTTTGGATGAAACGGTTATTCATTAAATTGGCCTGCGTAAATAACGATTATGACATATATCCTTATGGTGCCTTTGCTATGGGTACAAGCCGAAAGGATCCTTCTGACAACAAGGCGTAAAAGTCTAAGCGACACGGTGCACTAGTCTTCGGACTACCGCTGGCTGGGATCCAGCCCCTACAGCTACCCCATGGCAGTTTCATCGTAATGATCGTTGTCATAAATCCTTGTTTATTATATGGTTCAATTTCATTTGTAACTTAGTTAATTCAAAAAATTTTAAATTTAATTCCATTTATTACATTCATGGTTTCTTTCACAATCATACTTTTGATTTTCATCAAACTTTTGAAAAATTTTCCATCCATTTATTTTTTTTCAACACTTGGTCATTTGTTTTCACTGTTTTGAGTTCTGGCCTCCGCACCCAGAACTCGGGCCGAACTCTGCCTCACACAGAGTTCGGGCCGAGTTCGATCTTCTTTTTCCAGAACCCTAGTGCGCTCTCAACTTTCCATTTATTTTGATCCAATGGTCCAGACTTAACCCGACCAGCCGACCCTACCTTCATATTTTTGGGAATTCCCTTCTCCTTCTTCTCCATTGCCACCTCTAAACCCTCTCCAAGTTCATTCTCTCTAAACCCTAATCCTAGTTCTCTCAATCCTTGGCTCTTTTACTCTCAAAATTCAAGGAGCTTAGGTTTGGGGCTATCCTCTTCCATATTCTCCTATTCTTTTGAGGTATACTCTCTTCTTTTCTTCATTTCAAATTCTTATCATATCAATGGCACCTAGGTTGTTCAATACGGGAAAGAGGGCTAGAACCGAGGGTGCTTCCTCATCGAACCCTCTTCCTCAAGATGTTCAATCCATTCATCTACTTTTTAATCTACCACCACCTCATGACCCCAACACGTTCAATGAACAAATTTTTGTTTCATTGGAGGCTTCCAATGAATGGTTCAATAACTTTCGTTCTATGAGCGTGTATGCGGGTCATCCTATCAATTTTACTATATTTTTTCGATATGACTCATTGTTTCATGACCTGTCTAGATGAGTTAGTATCTACATCATCTCTTATATATTTGAATGCTATCCAAATATTTTACTGTAATCTCACTTTTGACGACACACGAATCTATTCTCGTGTCGTCGGAATAGACAACACTTTTGATGATTTCGATGCGAAATATCTCGAGATCCCGGAACCCAATTCCTGGGAGAAACTTGTCGATGAACGCAAGTTTCAATTTTTCGATGGATCGTCCCTTGAGATTTTCAAGGATGATTTGTGTACTCCCAACAATCGTCCACGCAAGTTACTTGCTAAATTTCTTAACCCATATTTCTATGAACTTCATCGTATCGTTTTCTCTACGATCTTGCCCAAAGCAGGATCAACTGATGAAGTTTTTTTATTTTGAGATCTCTGCACTCTATTATCTTCACTTCCATGTCCCGTTTAATCTTCTGCGCACTATGATGGACTAGATGATTAGTGCACGGAAGAGACCTCGATTATTGGTCTATGCTCTATATTTGCCAATGGTCTGTCGTGCGTTCAACGTTCCTCTTGATGAGTGCCAGTTCCTTCCAGCCCCTGCCTATCTGTCTAAGGCAAGGTGGCTTCTAGCAGCTATCGAGTCTCCTGCTGAGTTCGAGCATTCCGGGTCTGATGCTCAGGCTGATCCACCTGCTCTTGGGCAACCTGTGCCCGAGCCACCTGCTACTCTAGAGTCTATTCAGACCATGTTACACGATCGCTTCATCTTGGAAGACGACCGCTGGACCCAGCTTGATTATCGTACCACTTTACAGATGAGTGCCATTAAAAACTCATTACATGACATCCGATACACCATGTCTCGGCATTCCACCATGCCCCTTCCTATGGAGCGGGATCCATCTCGCGCCAGTTACCGTATCCACGACCCTTGGGTCATGCGATATCTGGATCCGGATGCAGTTTTTGTGGATCCTCATCGTTCTGATACTGATCCATCCGACACCGCTGGACCATCTCGTGCTCCATGATGGATGTGGTTCCGTACCTGTTGCTGCTGCTGCTGATGATCTTCTTTACTTTTATGCTTTATGGACTTATGCTTATGTAGTTTCATTTTTTTATCTGAGTACATTTTCAGTTTCTGTGGATCTTTAGATTTTATCTGCAGTTATCATATTATTATTATTGTGTGCTTGCCAGTTAATCCTTTATACAGTCTTCTGCCTGTCTGTGTTGTGTTCATTTTGATAAATGCTAAAAAGGGGGAGATTTATTTGATATTCTATTTGATATTCATATTTCTATCATATTGTGTGATATCTATGTTTTGGAGGAGATACTGTATGTCAAGATAAGGCATTTTGGTCTACGGGGAAGCTATGTTTATGGGGGAGCTATGATTACGGGGGAGCTACTGCATTCTATACTTGTCTATCCTTTTCAACTTGTGTCCAGGTATGAACATTGAATATACAAATATTATTTTTATCAATTATCAATATGGGGGAGATTGTTGATCCAAACTGGATCACAGTCAACCAAATATTGACAAATTGATAATATGATACTTGTCATAATTTAATATGGCACATCAAGACAGAACTCAGTGCAAGACGAACGTCGTCTCTCTCCTGCAGCGTACTCGTTTTCAGAGTCTGTACTATTTTACATTTATTGAGTCAAGTAAAATATAAACTGAGTAGCATTGGGTATTCTTGGCTTAAACCTTATTCCCAAACAAACCCAAAGCTCCACCAAAAGCCAAACTAGTCCATAAAGCCCATCTGAACATTCTGTCCTATGGAGACAGAGTTTGGGCCGAACTCTACCCCACACAGAGTTCGGGCCGAACTCTGCCCCCTGATTTTCAGGACCCTAATTTTTAGGGTTTGCTGTATGCTAGTTGTCCAACGGCCAAAAATTTGAATTCATGACACAGAATTCTGACCGAATTCTGCCTATCCCAACTAGTATAAATAGGCCTTGAATTCTTTCATTTTCAATCATCCAATTATCTTCCCTTCTCTTCTCTATAAGCCTCATATAAGCCTTAACCTTCTCATCTACTAGCCACAAGCTTCCTAAGCCTAAAAGTGCTCATTGCTATTTAGTTATAAGTTTGTGCAAGAGTCAAGAAAGTCGCTTGGAAAATTCCAAGCTTCGCCACAACGATCTTTGTAAGAAGTTGACGTGCTCTTCTGAAGAAAAGGCACGTGATGTAACTACTATTTCACAAATAGTGGATTTAATCCTGAGCTAGAGTTCTCAGGCCTGGACTAGTCCTCCACGAGAAAAAACTAGGTTAAAACGACTGTGTTTGCGTATGCTCTCTTGATCTTTTTATTTTCGCATTTACTACTCAGATTATTTACTGTTGGTGAAAAGAGTTAAATTTTATTTGGTCATTATTGTTATAAACTCTATTCACCCCCCTCTAGAGTTGCCTATCTGTTCTTCACATATATGATATTTATTCAAAATATATGACAATTAATTAATAAACATTCAAAGCAAAAGAGTTAATTAAATGTCACGACCCGCACCCTAAGGAAGGGCACGAGAACGTGGGTACGTCCAACCTACGCCGCAGAATCGACGGTAGAATGCTGTATAGGTCGTCTATAAATACTACAACTAGACAATTATAAGGGTACCTGTCATCTCCGTACGGAGGTATAATATGGTATAACTCAATCACCAGAAAAAATCTCAGGAAGATAGCACGAATTATGAAAGATAAGATAGAAAAAAAATAGCTAGAAATATATACAAGATCCCAACACAAGTTAAAGTTCAAAACATAATACAAGATCCCAGAGTAATAAATATACTACAAGTCTCAAGTACTAGCTGGATCGCAGTCCAGTCAAGCCTAACTAACTAGTCTAATCAGGGGGTAGTCCTCTACTGAGCAAGATGCTCCTCAGGCTCATGAGTGTCATCCACATATGCCCCATAGAAAGTAGGGCAGTCACCATCATCATCATCTGTAATATTTGTTAACACATCCAGTCAGGATTGGAACGAGCACATTATCTAACAGTTCAAAATAATTGACAAGCGCTATGAGTCATGAAATAATAATGAAATTCTTGATGATCAAGTTGTAGAGGTAATGTATGATAAAAAGACAAGTGTACAAGATCATATGAGAAACAGGCAGATATGTAAAAATGAGTAAAACTGTCATGCAAGATATGTTGTAGACAACTCAGACAAACTGTGTTAAGACCAGTGATTTGAAATACCAAGTTTGACATGTGAACGGCTAGAGGGATATATCCGGCAAACCATACACGTACGTGTGTGGCCGCTATTATTCATGAAAGACCAATGGGATATAAAGGGGTATGTTCACATGTTCCGGCTAGTACACATGGAATCCAGGTTCTTTGACACGCATTTCATTAGTCACGATGGATGCATTAGTCATGATTACATTATTCAAGATATGCATGAAACTACGTATCTCCAATCAAGGAATCCATAAAATACCAATCCGTGAGTCCATCGTGTCAGAATCAAGATAGAACACTAATATAACATGCATCACAGGATATATCAACATAATGAAATTATTAGAGAATGTACTCGCCTGTCGTCCTCAGCAATGAATGTGAAATGAGCCTCAAAGTGGAGTCACAAAGCCTATATATGAGATACATAGGTTAATTGGTGTTTAATAGTACAAAACATGGTTTTCTAGCGTGTGATATGCAATCTAGGTCCATTTCTAGGTCAACATAGTAAACCAGGGTCAATCTCTATATAAAAATAGGATAATAGATGATATATATGAATGTTAGTCCTCTCATATACCAATATCTAGTAATAACCCTAGTTTAGGACCTATATCTCGACCAATATCCTAATATAGAACCCAAACCTAGAATCTAATCTAGGTGTCTATCTCAATCCAAGTAGTATATAGATATCCATTACATATATTCATACTTATACATAGTGTATATCTATACATCACCTATTTCCCCCTACTACTACTCTTTATACACATACACATGGATATAACCTTAGTTTCATAGAGTAGGTAAATCATTACCCTTCCTAGATAGGTAATCTCTTTACCTTAGCTAAGCTAGTTCACCACATCCTAGGTTTGACGGGTACCCCTTTACCTTACTTAATTTAGGATTCAATATTTCTAGGGTCGGATATACATAACTCAAGCCATATACGTAGTATCCTACAACCTCTTAGGATATTCTAGGACACCACTCACTAATGCTCTCCAAGAATCTAATCCTCTGACACACACTCCTCTAGATCCCTTCTGGAACAGGGACTAACTTGGTACAGGCCTGTGGCCAAATGCCCAAGCCATGTGAATGGACCAAATGGTCTATTCCCTGACCAACCATAGTCAATGCATTCCCTGCCCACTGCTACATTTGCAACCCACAGGGTATACTGCAGCAGCTGTTGTTGCTTGGCAATTGCCAAGTGCATGCAGCCAACTTGCTGGCGGTTGCCTACTGTCAAGAGCTCAAGGGAATTGCCAATGGCTTGATTTCCCATTTGGCCCTAACCCACACTTACTGATACCACACTCTAACTAATATCTTCCTTCTTACTGATACTCTAAACCTGAACTTTTACCCCCTCACAACTCCTACTCACCCTTCTCATTGCTACCTATATGCTATATTATAGATGGCAGTCCAACTATAGGACTGAACAATGTTAGGATACTGCCCTCATAACACTCATCCAACAAAAATTCACACCTAGATATTAATGTATTCACTCCTAAATCACTCATACCCATATCACTCAACCAATCTCTGTTCCATCCAGTTATCCCAACTGAATGTCTGAACCTTTAGACAACTCAAGTGCCACAAGAGGACACTCCCTTAATCCCACACACATACACACAGGGTTTGGCCCTGTTGTTCCCTCACTGACCTGTGTGCAGGGACCCCCCTACTCCATGTAGGCACTCACCTAAATATATCTCCATTGAGGTAAAAGTTTCTACATACATATACAATACATACATGTAATAACATATTCCTATCTATATGTATATCTGAATATATATATACCATATGAGCTCAAGGACTGAACAAACCAGTTGCAAGGGGTCTAGGACTACTTAGGCAAATGCAGGACAACACAAGAAAGACTGAACACAAAAGGATGTGAGGACAGAACTCATATACAAGGCAACCACCAGGACAGGGTGCTCGACTGCACAGATAAAACCCTACAGGCCATGCCATGGCTAGTATAGGCCATGGCTCGAAGCCCCAAGTCCTGGACTGCATGTCAGTCATGTGTCCCATCCATACGTGTCGGTATCAAGTGTTAATGTGTCGTGTCGAGGGAGATCTGACCCTTGAGCAGCAGGGAATCTAGCCTAAAGGGAGACCTCTCTACTGTCAATGGTTCATAGACACTAACTCCCCTACTGAAACCAAACAGTGACTCCCCCTCCAATTCATATACTCACACTCCAAATTGCAGTACACACTCTATACTAATACCTGTATCTATGTATACATACACACACAGCCAAACAATGATATATCTGGACACCCTCAAATTACATCTGCACTCTTTTCCTCAACCTCTCGAGCAGTGGCTAAGAGCCCTGCTATTTTAACTCATCTATCAATCCTAGTACTGCCTAACCCCTCACCTATCTTACATATTTATTATATCCTATATATATGTGTCAATGAGTGATACTCAAGTATCAATCCACTACTGATACCAACACTCTGACATTCAAGCACCCCACAACCTGAGACTAATATCTAACTAATACATCAATGCACACACACCAAAACTGAACCTCCCATATAAGTATCTGATACGTATCTATGTATCTGGGCCTAAGGGCCAGTGTGCCATCAAAGACAACCCAAGTGAAAATTCTCACATTCAGTCATAACTGGACTGAACACCCCTTACAGGTTCTGCTCTTGGCAGCACCCAACTAATACTAATTTCCATCCCAACTGATACCTTATACTAATCCTAGCAAATGGCCAATTTTGGCCATTAACCTGTGCACAAGCATTGGCCTAAGGCCAATGACCTCATTCCCTAGCATATTGCTAATACCTACTGCCCTCTCTACTGGATAGCACAGGCCACATGGCTTAAGTCCCTAAACTGGGCTCGAATAGAAAGTCCCCAATTCCCTTGCTACTGTTACTCTTATCCTATAAACTGATACACTACCCCAACATTCCAATCACCAGGACACTGACCCCTCTCTCACTCACTACTGAACCAAACCTGTACTGAACCAAGTTCAGTCCCTAACATTCAGAGTGACACATTCCCTCTCATCTCCAAATCCCTTCACTGATATATAACATACTCCCATTCTCATATTCATTTGCCAATGACCAAATGGCCATGCCAACTCGAGCCATCCAAAGCCGACACTCTATTGTTGCTCTGCAAAACATTGGCCAAGGCCAAGTAATCCGACCCCAAATCTGTGATGGCAAAACAATGATCCACTGGACACTATTTCTTGCTGAAACAATCAGTAAATAACCCTCTCCCATCAGTCCACATGCTCTAATCTGAATACTATCAATTATATAATATATACATATATATATGAACTCACATATACTCTCCTATGAGCCAAAACAGCCATTTATGGGCAAAACAAAGAAAAACATAATTGAAATGGTCATTGTGGCATTCTAGCAAACACCTAGGGGTCCAAATTCGTAGCCCTCCTAGAATAGACACAAAACTCCTTGAAACTACCCCAATAGGATTCATTAGGACCTCAATCTACTCCCTATGAGTCATGGGGTGGGTCTCCTATATGAATACATGAAATTTGATCATAGAAATGCAAGTTTAGAGGGTTATACCTATGTAGGAAGGAGCCTCTACCAAGTTGCACGAAAATAGAGAAAATGGATGGAGATGGAGCCTTCAAATCCTTGTTAGAGTCTTCTCCTAGCCTCCTTGAGCTCCCCCAAGCTTTTGCCCAACCAATGGAAGAAGGAGGAGGAAATTTGGGGAAGTTTGGAATGGAGGAAAGGATGGAAACCCTAAATTAATGGTGGCTGCCATTTGGGGTTAAATGGGGGTTAAATAGGCTCTAGACTAGCCCTAATCCTCTCATTACACTTAGTATTAAGTGGGTCCTTAAGTAGGCTAACTGGGTTGGCTCTAATTAAGGCTTGTGTTCAACCTACCCATGAATAGAGTCTAATTTATCAACTAGTTGGTCAAGTCAAAATAAATGAGGTCTATCATAACTAATGATTAATTAGACTACTAATAATTACAACCATCATATTAAAAGAAAAAAAATACTCCATTTATGAAATGACAGAAATACCTTTGTCCTAGAAATGTGGTAGTGACATTAAATATTTAACTATAATCAATGTAATTATTTTAAATCTCATGTGTATCTAGCTAGGTCATTCACATAATTATTAAAATTACTCTAACACAATTAATATGGAAGTATTATCATGTCATTGTAATTTTAGTATATATATTTATAGACAACCTAAAATATATAGAAAATAATTATATAAAATTAATGATCCATAATATGGAAACCAGTAGCACGCTGCATATATGGTAGTTATTCAAAATAATATGATAATTATTTGGTAGCCATTCAAATCTTAAGAGTTAATTAAATATTTAACTACAATTAATATAATTGTTTTAAATCCGTTGTGTTAGGGGTGAGCATTATTCAGTTTTGAACCGAAAACCGAACCGAACCGAATAAGAGATTCGGTTCGGTTTTAAAAAAAATCGGTTCGGTTTCGGTTTTGGGTTTCGGTTTCGGTCCAAAACCGAAAACCGAATAAGAAAATTTACTATAGGTATATATATAGGTATATACTATAGGTATATAATAAATATATCTAGATATATTTAGTTATTATATATATTAACAAAAAAATACAAAAAAAACCCAAAAATCGAATAAACCGAAAACCGAACCGATTTAATTCGATTCGGTTCGGTTCGGTTATTGATCAATTCGGTTCGGTTTCGGTTTCGGTTTTGCTTATTCGGTTTCGGTCGAATTCGATTTTCGGTTATTCGATTCGATTGGTACCGAATAAACCGAATACTCACCCGTACGTTGTGTAACCAATTAAGGTCAATATTCACACAAATAGTAAGTTTAGTCTAATATAGTAAATATGAAAGTATTAATACCATGTCATAATATTTCTATTGTACTTATGGACAACCCAATATATGCAGCAAAATTAATGATAGCTAATATAAAAATTATTAGCATATATGGCAGTTATTCAAAGACGGTCATATTTGTTTGGTCTTAAAATATTTGTACCTGTCATATTTGGCCTTAGGATGTCATTATTGGCACTCCTAAAATGTCATCCGGCACTCCACTTTAGTTTTCTAACATTCAAAAATTCTAAATTTGTCATGTATTAACACTATTAGCTCTCCTAAAATGTCATCTTACACCCCTCCCTATGCACAAATTACATATTTAATGCATGGGTATACTTGGAATTAAAATGATAGAAAATTTAAAAGAAATGCAGTAAGATATTTTAGGAGTGTCTATAACAGCACCTAAAAAAAGTAGGATGTAAGTACAAATGCATATTAATAAGTGGGATGAAAGTAAAAAAAAAATTAGAATTTTCTTAGGGTGCTGTTATAGACACTCCTAAAATATTAGGGTGCTGTTATAGACACTCCTAATTTTTTTTTTAGTAGGATGTAAGTAGGATGTAAGTACAAATACATATATTAAAAAGTAGGATGTAAGTACAAATGCATATTAATAAGTGGGATGAAAGTAAAAAAATCCCTTTTTTTTTTGTACAGTAAATGTCTTACAAATATATGTATATAGTAAATCTTACAAATATATGCATGAACAATAAATGCCTTACAAATAAATGTCCGTATAAATGGCCTCAAATGTTACTTTTAAAAGAAATGTTTGTACCTAAAGTCCAAGTTTTTTTTAATTATAAAAACGGTCTACCCGAGCCTAAAGCCCAAGTCCTTTTTTTAAAAAATAAAACCGGTCTTCCCAAACCCATAAAATCTTAACATCATTAATTCTTAATTCAAATGCCAACAGAGAGCGTCGGCGCCGTGAGCAGCGGAGAGAGAGAGAAAGCGCGCGCATAAGAAATTAGGGTTTCTTATTTCAAGGAATCGAAAAATTGTAAGCATTTCCTCCCAAAATTTCCCCCTAAAATCCTCTTAATCATCCATACATTAATTAGCTCTGGCGACGCAGTGTGTCTGGGTTTTTATAAAAGACCTTAAAGGGGGCGTTTGGTACACGGTATTTTTTTTATAACCGAAAAAATTTAAGATAGGAATATATTACCACGTTTGTTTGGCTTATAAAAAATTTATTTCCGAGAATTATAAATACTCGGGTAAATAGTTTACCGACAAAACATGGAAATTCTATCCCAAGAATAGGTAGGTTTTTTTTTTTTGTCCGGGCAAAAAAAAAAATTGTCTAAATTTTTTTCTTCTTTTTTATCAATTTTAATTAGTTTTGAACATTTTTTTCTTTTTTGTCGTTTTTATCGTTTTTTTGTCATTTTTGTCGTTTTTTACCAATTTTTTGTCGTTTTAAGCAATTTTTTGTCGTTTTTACCCATTTTTTGTCACTTTTTGATTATTTTTTTGTCATTTTTATCGTTTCTTTGTCGTTTTTTGTCTTTTTTATCGTTTTTTACCAATTTTTTGTCGTTTTAAGCAATTTTTTGTCGTTTTTTTTCCATATTTTGTCTTTTTTGTCACTTTTTAATTATTTTTTGTCGTTTTTACCCAATTTTTGTCTTTTTTGTCGCTTTTTTGTCAATTGTTGTCGTTTTAAGCGATTTTTTTGGCGTTTCTGTAGCTTTTTTGTTGGTTTTACCATTTTTTGTCGTTTTTGTCGTCTTTTGGTCATTTTTACTGATTTTATGTCGTTTTTTTGTCATTTTTGTCGCTTTTTTTTGTCGATTTTACCGATTTTTTGTCGTTTTTGTCGCTTTTTTGGTTATTTTTTATCGTTTTAACCGATTTTGTCCTTTTTTGTCGTTTTTATCAATTATTTTTCGTTTTTGTCGCTTTTTGGTTTTTGTCGTTTTAACCGATTTTTTTTGTTGTTTTTAACCGATTTTTTTGTCGTTTTAACCCATTTTTTGTCATTTTTTGTCGTTTTAACCGATTTTTTGTTGTTTTTTGTTGTTTTTGCCGCATTTTGGTTTTTTGTCGTTTTTACCGATTTGATGTCGTTTTTGCCGTGTTTTGGTTATTTTTGTCGTTTTTACCCTTTTTTTGTTATTTTTTGTTGTTTATACATTTTTTGTCGCTTTTTGGTCATTTTTGTCGTTTTAACCGATTGTCGTTTATCATCGTTTTTATCGTTTTTTGTTATTTTGTCGTTTTTATCGATTTTTTGTCGTTTTTACCATTTTTTTTTCGTTTTTACCGATTTTTTGTCGTTTTTACTGGATTTTTATATTTGTTCATTTTTTTTCGTTATTATTATTTTTTATTTTTTCCTGGGAATATTTATATTGTCACCAAACATGGGAATGTAATTTTTCAGGGAATTTAATTCCTTGGAATTTGATTCCCGGAAATATAGAATTCCCGGCTATATAGTATTCTGCATACCAAACGCCCCCTAAGATCTTTCAATTTTTTGAGTTATTTGAATTCAATATAGATGAAGATCTATATAAAAAAGAAGAGAGTAAATTATCGCACTATAAGATGTCTAATAATAATAGCAAAAATTTCTTAACGTCATTAATTCTTTTTTGGGTCATTTTAATTCAACAATCAAATCTAAATTATTGCAACAATAAAATCTAACTTTATTTTCGTATCCATCCAAAATACGGTGGGACATTTAAATATATTAGATGTCTAGACCGTATCTTCGCGCGTTTCGAGTCGTATCGTTGTTCATGCAACTTTAAGCTCTAGGATACATGAGTATATATGGTCGTATAAACACACAAGTATCACAGCAGGAGTATTATGGCTCTTACATTAGTTTACCGCAATCAATGCATTTAAATATCATAGAAGTATATAGATGATGTGCCTCTTTAGTCTTTGAGCATTTATTTGTTATACTTAAGCTTTCATACGCAAGCTACATGATAAATCTAGCTTTAATAGTGATTTGCTTCTTGACTCACTTTAAATAAAATGAAGTTAGAGGGTGTTGTCTGGCCTAAGTAATTGTAAGATTTGTTGCTTGTATGATGAAGGTTGGAGGTTCGAGTCACAGAAATGTATATATAGGAGTAAGTTGCATACATGACTCTTCCTACATATCATGCATAAATGGGAGCCTCGGAACACCAATATTTGTTTCTCAACAGAATGTTTGTATTAACAATGTGTTTCTTTTTTCGGTTAAATCATTTGACCAGGCAATACGAAGAACATGCTCTTCTATTTTTCACCAATCAACATGCTACTACAGAAATTTCTGCAGCGCAACCTGTAGGATATTTTGTAATGTATGGTGTGTAACATCTCTCTTCCTTTCTGCTGATTTTGGTTTTATATCATAAATAACTTACATTCAGTACAAGCAAACAGAAAATCTTCTCTATCAATGGTGGTTGTCACGGACTTAGTGTTTTAGGCTACACTTCGACCCGTACGGCGCATAAATTTTCTACTCGAAGACCCGTGCTTGCCTTCCCGGACCCGCTTAGCTAGATCGCTAAGTCGATATTGAGAATATTGTGGAGCAAAAGAGAGAGATTGGAAGATTAAAACTTCACTATACTAGAAGAGAATACAACTTTCGGTGGTGAGGAACAAATGAGGCCTCCCACTTATTTATAGTGCCCATAGGGCTTTATATGGAAACTCAGGAAACTTCTGGAATCGGCATATTCTAGGAATTATTCTAGGAATATTCTAAACCTAGATTTATATGGAAGCTTCTAGCCAATCTAGAAATGGGACATCTAGAAAGGTCTTGAGTCTTCTGGAAAATTCTTGGTCCTTCTGGAAGATTCTCGAGCTTTCTGGAAGATTCCACCATCTTCTAGAACATTCCGAAAGCTTCCCGCATAACTCCGATCTGTGGAGGGTTACGCAAATCCGTCTTGGTGGGGCGCAAACTTTTGTGTGTGACATTCTCCCCCACCTGTTTCGTCGACGCCCTCGTCGATGGGTGCAACAAGTCTCGGGACGATGTCCATTCTTGTAGGCAAGATCGCTGCGCATCGTCCCTCCTTTATGCGTCTCGTGCGGCGCTTCCCTTTGCCCATCTTCTCCTCAAGATCGGAAGCAAACTGGTTCGTCGCACCAACTCGGGCCTCGGTATGTGCCCTTCTCGGCACAGGACGAATCTCGTATTGGCTATCGAGTCGGCGACCCCCCTCGTCTCGTAGCTGCACTTGGTTCTGCACACCTCCACGCATGCGAATCCCGTTGCAAGCCTTTCGAATGCCCCCCACGAGTTTTGAGCAACTCCTTGTGCGAGTTACTCCACCTCGTCGCTTCTACCGCCGCGCAGCTTGCGACACGCATCTCTGCACTCGTGTCCAGTCTGGTAGCATGGTCCACCTCCCTCCGCGGAAGTGGCTCCTCGGGACGCCCCTTTGCAACACCTTTGGTTTAGCAGGAAAGGCCTTCCTCCTCGAAGCATTCCTTTTCGAGCACCGCTAGGTATGCCGTCCCCCTTTTGTCACCCTTTTTGAGCTGAGTAGCGAAAATAGCTTTCCCCTTCGAAGACTTGTCTCATGCAGTTTTTACCATTACGATGAGCCTTCCTCCATGAAGCCGACAACTCCCAAATGTGGCATTGGAATCGTCTTAGCCGCGATAAGGAAATCCATGTCCAGTATCATCTTGAAGTCATCCAGCGACACAACGGTAAAATTGGTAACACCCGACCAATTTTTTACCGCTATGCGGACTCCTTTGGCTACCCCCTGCACGGGACGCGCCTCCGCATTGACTGCCTTCATCATGCTCAGATCTTCCTCCAAGGCTAGACCCAAGCGACGGACCTCCGCGCCCGTGATGAAGTTATGTGTGACGCCCGTGTCAACCAACGTCCGTGTGCTTATGCCGTTGATCCTCACATCAATGTACATGAGCTCCCTGCTCGGAGTCCTCGACACAATAGACTTGGTCTTCACGGCGTTGAATAAGCGCAACGCTCCCATGTGCACTCTTCGTCCTCCACCTCCTCGCTTTGGACGACGCTAACACGCATGCTCCTCTTTGGATATTCCCGAGCAAAGTGATTCTCTCCGCATATGAAGCACGAAACAACTCGCTCGGATTTGGCCTTCTTGTGCTTCTTTCCCTCGGACAGACCCTCCTTAAGAGAGCTCTATCGCTCTCCCCCACCATTCACCTTGGTGGACTTTGGCTTGGCCTCGGCATTGTTGTTGTCCCACATGTACTCGACGAGCCGCTCAGCTGCTGTCACGGTGGTGTTCAAGTCTTGCATCATCTGTCGCTGCAATTCTTGACCCGCCCACGGTTTGAGTCCATCGAGGAAGAAGAACAAACGATCCTCCTCGCCCATGCTAGATATCGCGAGCATCAAGCGTGTAAATTCCGCAATGTACTCCTTGATCGTCCCGGATGCTTGAGTTGCCGCAAGCTCCGCCTCGCTACAAACTCCACATTCTCCGGATAGAACTGAAACTTTGTCTCCTTCTTGAGATCCTTCCAAGTCTCTGTCGAACACAATTCCTTCTCGGCTTCCATATACCTTCATCGCCACCACATCATAGCATCGTCGGTGAAATAGAGTGAAGCGGTATCCACATTCTCGGCGTCATCGTTGATGTGCAACACCTTGAAGTATCGCTCCATGTTCCACAAGAAGTTCTCAACTTCTTTGGCATCCTGTATCCTGCTGAAAAATTTCGGCTCGGGGATCTTCCTTCACTTCGGTGCCTCCCTACTCGAAGGTCCATCGTTCGCAACGGCCTTATCCAAGATGACAACTTTGGTCTTGAGTTCTCTGCAACTCTCGACCACGATCTTTAGCTCCTCGTAGCCTTGGGCCTTCCTACACAAGTCCTCAATCTCCGCACGATACCCCTTGAGCTCCTCCTCAAGTGCGGATCGGATCTCTTGGAATTGCTTCCGAAAGATTGCCATGGACGAAGCAACGTCGCTCTCCAGCTCATCGAAGTACCTTTCTAGTCTCGTGTTGCTTTGCTCCACGGAGCCCATGTGCATCTCCATGTCCCTCGAACCCGTCTCCAAGACTCCAACACGCTCGGCGAGATCGGCAAGGCTACGCTCCACCGTAGATTCCTTGCTCTTGTCCTTCTTGTTGGTCTTGGTGTGCCCCTCCTTGGGCGACGTGGGTCCCTCCTGGACGTTCTCGGATGTCGACATGGCACCAACCGACCTTCGCTCTGATACCACTTGTCACGGACTTAGTATTTTAGGCTACACTTCGACCCGTGCGGTGCACAAGTTTCCTACTCGAAGATCCGTGCCAGCCTTCCCGAACCCGCTTAGCTAGATCGCTAAGGCGATATTGAGAATATTGTGGAGCAAAAGAGAGAGAGATTGGAAAATTAAAACTTCATTACACTAGAAGAGAATACAATTTTGGGTGGTGATGAACAAATGAGGCCTCCCACTTATTTATAGTGCCCATAGGGCTTTACATGGAAACTCAGGAAACTTCTGGAATCGACATATTCCAGGGATTATTCTAGGAATATTCTAAGCCTAGATTTATATGGAAGCTTCTAGCCAATCTAAAAAGATCATGAGACATCTAGAAAAGTCTTGAGTCTTCTGGAAGATTCTTGGTCCTTCTGGAAGATTCCACCATCTTCTAGAACATTCCGGAAGCTTTCCGCATAACTCCGATCCGTGGAGGGTTACGCAAATCCGTCTCGGTGGGACGCGAACTTTTATGCGTGACACGGTGCTTGCTTCTATAAAATGTACTGTCTCATGTATCATCTTAGGTTTACCAGTTAAATAACAGGGAGCCATGCATGTAATTTGTGGACACCGAAGATTTCATAGTAAAATGTACATCTATGTTTTGTTCTCTTGTTTTTAATTTTCTATATATATATATATATATATATATATATGTATATATATATATATATATTATTATTATTATTATTATTATTTTTTCATATACAAACATATATGATGTTTAGGCTTCCATGTAATTCTTCCTTGCAAAATAAACAATCATTTAAAGTGCAATGTAAATGCAGAGGTGATCCATTCAGTATGGCCAGTGCCAAGAAGATTTCTATGAAACTTTTGGTGGACAGGGAGAGGAGCCGGGTGGTATATGCCGAAGCGGACAAGGATTTTGTCGACATACTCTTCAGCTTCCTGACTTTGCCTTTGAGTACCATCGTCAAAGTACTCAACAAACAGTCTACACTTGGATGCATGGACAACTTGTACGAGAGTGTCGAGAAGCTCGACATTCAGTACCTGCAGACTGAGGCATGCAAGACTATGCTGCTTCATCCTCGGAGTGAAGCTGCTGTTCTGTGTGAAGATTTAAAAATCAACATTGATGATACGAAACCAAGAGTTGTCTATGCCTGCAAGAAGGATGACTGTTGTTCGAAGCAAACCTGCTTGGTTAGCCCTGCTCAGAATGCTCAGTGCATCCACTGCAAAGAGAAAATGGATGTGGTAAAGACATGGCCAAAAAAGGATGTAAAACTATTTGTCAAGGAAGGAGTTAAGTATATTATTAGCAGTGACCTTCATGTCGAGCCAGCTACTGTGATGCATATCCTCTCTCTGCATCAGAAGATGGACATGAAAGACGGCAGTGTTCTAGAGGAATGGTATATGGATATCGGCGAAGAAGAGGTAATACTATTTTCACACAACATCAAATCAGACTTTGGGCACCAAATTTCCTAATCATTTTTTTTATATTTGGGTTTTGATGATAAATTTGGGTTAAGATCAAATAATGTCTACAGAATGCATGTTTTAAAAGTCAACTTTATAACGAGATTTTTATATTTTCAAGATACAATGCCATTATGGTATCTAGTTGCATAAAAAGTTCCTAAGTCTCACAAATGCTGAAAATTGAAGGTATATATAAGAAAAACAAGCAAAGAATTTGAGCTTTTAACAATTTTTTTGTTAGTATTTCAATATTATAAATAGAAGCGGTATCCCAAATTGGGAATAAGAGATTCTCAAATATTCTCATGAGACAATTGAAGAAGAAATTAACGTGTAGACTTATCTAACTAGAATTACATTTGAACATTATCTGAACAGATTATTCTACAGTTAGAACAACATAATTCGCCAAATTGTGTGGCCAGTCATTGGTATCAATTATCAATAATCAAATTATGAGAAACTCAGGAGTATCAGAAAAGAAAAGAAAAAACTAAGGAATTTATATACAAGTAACGGTTGGATTGTATCTCATTTCCGGTTGAGAGGAAACGAGCTAAGGTGAAGATTGTTGGATCGTATCTCGTTTTCGGTTGAACACTCAAAAGGGGGTGACAATGGTGTTGGTAATTTAGTCCTACGTCAGTTGGTATCATGAGGTGTAGATAATTGAAATTGGTTCAGGCTACATGAGAATTCTCTTTTAAAGGCATATGAGCACAATTTAATATCACACTTCATGTGTCAACTCATATTCGGAATTAATACTTGTATACTGGATTGAATCCTTTTCGGAATGCATTCAATTAATGCATGCTCAAAATGGAAATAAGAGATGCATAAGAAACAGTAAGTGCTCCTTTATGTTTGCCAACATAATCCTGTCTAGTTCAATGTATACAACACTTGCATAGATCATGTTATTATTGTCTACAACCTAAATCACCTAGTTAATTATCTCAAGATTGTTGGCTCCTCCCTCATCACTTTACTTTGAATCCACGTGTCCAAAACATCACTTGTTAATTTCCGGTATAGGGATCCGTATCCTCTCACTTTTGCATCCCCTCTTTCACATCCATTGGATTTTGTTTAAGTTATCTAATCTTAACCGTTGATTTTTCAACGGTGAAGATTAGATGACTTAAACAAGATCCAACGGCTGTTATCATGGGGATACTTGGGGGATGCAAAAGTGAGGGGATGTAGATCTCTCCTCATATATATATATATATATATATATATATATATATATATATATATATACCATTTTTGGCGAAGAATTATATTGATTAATACATTGTCATTATGTCCACATGTCTTTAGCTTAGGTAGTTTGTTCAACTTTGCAGATATTAGCATTGCTCAAAAGATTGCTCGTCTCAGAGATGCCTGTAACAGACTTGTATTTCCACCACAATGACAAGACTGACGATGCAACACGAGATCATGTAGGCAGCAGGAAAGCAGCACAAGTTAAAACTGAAAGCAAACTAGAGGCCAACACTGAAGGAATAAGCATCAAGTTGCTTATAAATAAACACACCAACAAACTTTTGTGCGCTGAAGTAGATGATGACTTCTTGAATATACTATTCACCTTTCTAACCTTGCCTCTTGGTTCCTTGATCAAGATCCTCAATAAGAACACGGGGAAGGGATGTGTAGATAACTTGTATAGGAGTGCAGAGGACTTGAGCTTAGAGTACTTTGAGTCCGAGCAGTCCAGAAGCATATTGTTGTCTCCTAAGCTAGGTCCCTTCTTTGGTTGCTCCAACAACATACTGAAATTAGACGAAATAAACCAACGAGAGGGCACGGCACATGGTTGCTTCACTTGCTACTGGAAAAATAATAACAAGGGCTGTACAGCTGCAAAGTGTGATCATGGAGTCGGGAAGTCTGTTATGAAAGAGTTGAACCCAAAGTCTCCGGAAGGAGGGACAGAAAAGGGGGGAGGATATGCCAAAGGACCAGGAAAATTTATGGTGACGAACGATCTTCATGTTTCTCCAGTCTCTACTAGCTCAATCATTCAGCTAGCCTCATCCTTTGACAGTGTAGTGGAGAGGAAAGTCATAGCAGGCGAAGTGCAGGTCAGGGGTAAAAAGGGCTAAATTCTTTTCAAAGTGTTCTTTTACCTATAAGTTTACTGAATCTAGTGTACATGAATTACTAATAAGCATCCAATTAATCAAGAGAAAATAGAGTTACGAGTACCATAACCACCTAAGTTAAAACTAGTGAATATTCTTTTTAAATGAGTTAAAGTTAACCAGGACTCATAATTCTATTTTATGTTAATTTGGGAGACTCATTAACAAAATATTTGAGAGATTTTATTAAAAATACACTTAGATTTGAGGACTTGCATGCCAAAGAAAACCCTTTTTTTATAACATTTATTATTCACCCTTTTGTTCCAAAAATTATATATATATATATATATGATTTCATATTCTGTGCTATAATTTTTTCTTATTCAATTTTTCTTTTGGCAATGCAGGTTCTGAATCTCTTAAGAGCAGCTATAACTTCTAAAACTCCCCTAACCGATGTTTTCTCTCCTTGTCAGAGTCCAAGGAAAAGGTCGAGATATTCTCTTAGATAATTAGACCTCAAGTGACAATGCTCCTGCGTTTCTGTCTTCCTTTGAAGGTTTTATAGTAGTGACTACTAAGCACTATGAAGTTGTTTAAGAACCTACAAGTAGAACTAAAGATTAAAGATTAAGATTTTGTGCTTGTGTTCTTGCTCTGGATATGTTTCTGTAGTTGGTTAATCTGTGTATGTTGCTCATATATTAGATTTAACAGACCATGTTCTTTTGCAGAAGCAATGAGATGCGTAGAGCACCCAAAACAATTAGCAACTAATGGAAGATTTTAGGTTATCTGCAAGGAAGAAGTCTGTGGTGTGTAATTATTGGTGCGGTTTAATGGGAAAGATGGACCTATATTGTGTGTTCTTGTGTGTTATAAGGTATTGTTCATGTCATCTCTTCCGTGTTTGTGCACCAACAGTGAAATAACAACAGACATTGAGACGTATGCGATCAAGAATAAACATATGAGAGGGTGGAGAATCTTGACATATCAGTTCTCCTCACCCTGCCTTTGGGAGATACTATCTCGAAAACCTATCCTTGTTTGGGCTCAACAGATACCTGTTCGAAGAGTGTCAAGATTCTTGACACACCTGCAGATCGAGGCCTGAATGTTGACATAAGCTTGTTGATGCTAATTACTATGTCCCAGACCCTTTCTGAGCCGAAAATGCTAACTAGGCTCTTAGTATTACTTCACGAGGGTCGCAAGTTACTTAATATCTCACCTTGAGGGGCGCATAATGTATGAGGAGTGGAAGGTGGAGAAAGTTTCAAACCAACACCAAGCTTTCAATTATCTGACATACGTAAACCTTCCAGATGATGAAAGAAAGAAGCTGGATGGCAAATCAAACTAGTAGCTTTTCTTAGGTTATGCAGAAAGAGACAGTTAGGGATCAGCATCCTACTTAGAAGATACCAGGCAGAGACATTTCAGTCTAAAGGTTTAATTACCAGGGTTTGACCACCAGCTACTAGATATAGTGCACACGAGTATGTCATACTTATTGATTCAGGGAGCCGGAGAGTTTTGAAGTGTCACACAAGGGATGAACATTGAAAGGAGAGAACTCGGGTGACGGATCGGAAAAGATGGATAACCTTATGACACACTGGTGAATTGCATTCATGGAGTCAAAGAAGCAAAGACTTTATGTGACGAACCCAAAGTTTGTCGATAGGGGGGATATTAGTAGGCAGAGGATACGCGAAGAGGCAGTCATGATGACGAATAATCTGTGTATATATCTCCTCTTTTGCCTATCCCTATTATCAGGTATCTCAGCAGCAGGGTTGTCCTCTGCGATTTGGTAATCCTGTTAATGAGGCGTCAGCAAAAAAAAAATGAATTAGAGGAATTTATATATTATTGAAATTAACTTGTCCATTCAAGCTTTGAAGCACCAGATCTCAAGTGTGTGGGATTGGCTCTGAATACTTTTTCTTCCATTCAGCTGCAGCAACAAAGCATTACTAGCACAAAAGTCAATCCCAGAATGATGTTCTTCTTCTTCTTGGCAGACGGTTCTTGGGGACTTTTGCTCGTCTCAGGAGTATTCCTTGTGCTGATGGTCTGGCACAACTGACCATCTGCACATAACATTGGGTTTCCCGTAGTCCTGAATCAATCGGTTGCCAAATAATTAGAAATGAAAAAAAAAAAAAAAAAATATATATATATATATATATATATATATATATATATATATATATATATATATGGTGGTGGTGGGCCCCTCCCCGGGAGGGGGAGGAAGGATTGAGTATATATATACTTAGTGTTACAGCACACGCAATGCGTGTGCAACACGTTTTGCCATTTTATGTAGCTTCTTCATCGAATTATTCCAAAATTAAATGTAATTCATTTGTCTTGCGCGTGCGTTTGGTGCTGATGACACGTCATACAATATTTGAAGTAAGAAAATGATCGACATCCGGATTAGAACTTGCGCTGGCGAAGCCCAAAAAAATTCAAATGTCTCTTTAACCAATTGTACATCTCAAATTTTGCTTCTTTAGCTGGATTGCCTTATTATATGCGTTTCTGCGTGAGATGAAGGTAATTATTTGTTTGATAGCGTTAAATTCTGGTTTAAGTGGACATCCTCGATTATTCACCCACATGGGCAACACATTCTTTCTCTAGCAGTTAGATTGGTCAAGTTGTAAAACCAGGGAATAGATTAGAGCAAGTTGAGATTGAACCCTATCCAAACTTAGAAAATTCGGAAAATAGTTACAGTTTTGAAAGATAATTCACTTTTCAATTTCTTTTCATTGTTTTTATCTCTCTCTTGTATAGCTGGGATTCATGAATTTCGTCAAATTAAATTTTGAGGCTATGCAAATTCTTTGTTTTCATTTATCTAACCTGAAAATGATGCGAATTCTACTGACTAAATGGTTGTTATCTCCATCATATGCTTCCATTACTTAGTTGTACTAATTTTTTTAGTTTTTAGTGTTTCCATTTCTTGGATGATTCAGCCAACCGTAGCGAGCTTTGTCACGCCCCGACCCGGAATCACCCGAATCATCGTCCTCGCTGGGACGTGATGCCGCACGAGCCTGGAGTTGCGCTTGTGCAAGGTAAGATGACAAGTTCTCAAATGGTTATCTTTGAATTGAACGTTAACAACGAAAGGAAAACAGATTATATGAAAATGATTCTCTTTATTGATATTCGAAATCAGATTACAAAGGCTTTCGATAGCCCAACGGAATTTGCCAGATTGGCTACAACACTCAGGTTCTCTCTTGCCCACAAAGGATTTCGCCGTTCCATACATCATGCCTTCTATATCTCGGCCGCATCAATCCTGTAGCGTATCCGAGCGTCAATGCGATCGCACGCTTCAATACGCTTCAGCATTCCAAGCCTCAACGCGTTCAAGCGAAGCTTCGCCGCAAGCCATCCATTCCCTGCACCCTGCATGAAGCTGGTGGGGGATCAGTACGTTCGTCCTCGCATGTACTGAAGCAAAGATCTTCTTTCCAAACCGATATTTTAATATTTATGTTGAATCATGCAACTTAGCTTATGATCTTGCTATGTTCTCCTTAGGGTCAATTTTATGACATATTCGAAAGCGTAAAGCATGTTATCATAGCAAGTATGTTATCGAATTGAATAGGCAAGCAAGCATTCTTGTATTTGATTCGTGGCGCAACTTAGCAATATCGACGCACCCGCCCTTGCAACCAACGCAAGGTGAATACGCCTATCCGTTTTCCCTGTCATGTTATAAGTGTCCTCTATTCAGAATCCGTCCATGCAGGATATACATATACCTTGCACTTCCAAACCCATCGCCCTTAACTATATGAAGGTCACTAGCTTTCTGGGCTAGAATGGACTTATATTTATCGAATCGAAACATAAGACGATGTTAACTCTGTGCGGTTGCTAACCAACATCAGAGGCCATCGAAATAATCGCAGCAAGTGGCTTATCACATTCACCAGATGGTCGCTACCCATCAAAATGAAGTGCACCAACAATACCGTATATGAATCCCTCCTAGGCCGAACGGTCCCAGCGCCCTGGCGCGCCGCGTTCGAGGGAATACCCGTGCATGGGCTTTTATATCTTTAAATTCCTTTGACCATGCAATGAATCTTATATTTCATACAACCAAGCAAGTTCGCTTATCTCTATTTCAATTGGCACAACGCCCGAATGTCCTCATCGAACGCCCGAAGGCCACGAACATTTCGAAGGGCACCATGCCGCATTTATCATCTCGTATTTCTCCGTTAACTTTCTATGTTCTTACGTTTCATACTTCGTTTCAATGTTCAATGGCATCATGCCTCAACTCAATGCTCGTCAACCGAACGACCCGAAGGTCCCGAACACCTTTCGAAGCATTATGTCATATCCGACAGTTCCGCCACATTCATGCCACAACTGTATCCTTTCGTAATGAAGCCATCTTTTATTATCTCGTGCACGCAGGCACGTTTCGACCATATTTCCGATGTTTTATGACTTAGCATTCAATGTTCGTGGCTTGCGCACTAGGGTGCTCGCCTATTGTCTTTCAATGCTCTAGCCGTTCTAACTCGTGCACGAAGGCACGGTATGGTTCATGCACTAAGGCACTCGCTGAGTACAGTTATCCCATGTTCTTGCGGCTTGCGCACCGAGGCGCTCGCCTTAGCGATATCCAATGTTCCATAGCGACTCGTGCATATGATGCACGTTTCATTTTAATTGTTTTAACTAGTGTTCGACTCATACTACGATTTACTTCCGATCGGACCATGCCTGTGGCGTCGATAGGTTAACTTTTAGCATACAACGATATATTTGACTTATCGCATGAAGGAGTAAAAAGAAGTCAATCCTCCCACCTTGAGTCGATATGCCTTCGCCGTTTCGCCGAGCCGATGCGGCTCGATTTCATCACTTCGTTGCACGGCCACTCTCCTGACTTAGCCATTCGAGCACTTTGTGCTTATTGAGTTTGTACGTCCGATTTGGCTTACCGTGCCAACGCTTCCGTCCGTCGCAAGGCGACGATTTGCTTTCGCAGACCCCTTACTGAATAAGACAAAAGATCGACCTCTAACATTTCAGCGTAAACGTATAGCCTGCACATGAAACCAACTAAAATCAATACTTGCATCGTTTCGAACTTGCGCTTTGGTCGATTCGATTTCTTAGAATCTTCGAGCCGTTTTAACGCACTTATCCTTCGAGGCAACGCGGCGCTTCGCATCGATTCACTCGATGCATTCTTCGGGACAAGGCAACTCTCGTATCGATTCGCATCGATACGTAATTGGGTCAACACAACTCTTCGAGTCAACGACTCAGCATAATGCTCGTGCGGAGCGGGGCATTACATAATATACATCTCAAAACAAGGTACGCCCGAACCGAAACCAATACTAAATTTCTAAGGGTTTCATTAGATCGTTCCACGATCTCGTCTCACTATCGTTTGGATCGTACAACTTAGTTTGGAATCATACACATATTTTAGGCGTTCCACCAATATATGTATTTTAGCCAAGCTCAGTTGTAAGATATCGGAACAACGCAAACACGTAACTTCTTATTCTCAATTACTTGCTATCTCGTATTCTCGATCGGACTTGGCTTTATTACTTGTTCTCGCAATTCTAGCGCACATACATATTGATACATACGTTACTACCAAAATAAGTCATACCAGCGACGTAATTAGCGACGCCAACTTAAAACGTCGCCAATATTTTTGGTTTTAGCGACTCCAAATTTAAGCGTCACAATACGTCGCTGGTAACGACATACAGCGACATATTGCGACTACCTATAGTCTAATAAAAACCAACGTCGTTGATTTGTCGAAAAACGTCGCTAGTTTTATCAGTTCAGCGACGTTTAGCGTCACAAAGATTATAACGTCGCCGAATATTAAACCAATACCGACGCTTTGCGACGTATTTCGGGCGTCGCTAACTTCTGCTAAATAGGGTTTCTTCGGTTCCAATTTTCATTTCTCCCTCTCCCCGAATTTTTTGTTCCCGCCCCTCTTCCCCCGACCTCGACGATAGCCCGACCCCCTTCCCTCCGGCGCCGCTCATCCTCCTCCTCCACCGCGAGCTCCTTCTCCTCCCTTCGGCGAGCCCCTTCTCCTCCTCCTCCTCCTCCACCACGAGCCCCTTCTCTTCCTCCACCGCGAGATCCTCCTCATCCACCACCGCGAGGAGACTGAAGGTAAACCCTAACCCTAATTGAGGTATTTTTTGTGTCCAAAATGGACATGGAGACACATTACGACCATGTGTTCACTGATAAAGTGTGTTCGTGAGGTTTTGGACACTTTGTGTCCATTTGTTGGACACGTGGACACCCGCAAGCATGTATATATATGTATTTTACCTCTGTACACTTAATCCCCTTCTCCTCCACCACCGAACTTGTCCTCCTCCTCCTCCTCTTCCACCACCGTGAGGAGACTGAAGGTAAACCCTAACCCTAATTGAGGTGTTTTTCGTGTCCAAAATGGACACGGAGACACGTTACGACCATGTGTTCACTGATACAGTGTGTTCGTGAGGTTTTGGACACTTTGTGTCTATTTGTTGGACACGTGGACACCCCCAAGCATGCATATATATGTATTTCACCTCTGTACACTTAATCCCCTACATACACTTGTGTATTTTCGTATTAATTTGGATTTGCATATTGGGTTTGGGTTTCGATATAGTGTTTGATACATTGTTTCACCTTGCAACATTCCTACACTTATTTTAGACAACAAGTATATGAACCAATTAGTCAACATCTATTTGTTGAAGTATGGTACTCCATTCTTCGTAAGTTCTAGCTATATATGTCTCAAGATCCAATACTCGAAAATCCCAAGAAGAAGAAGAAGAAAAGAATAAAATGACATCGCTCAACACCCTATGACAACTCTTTGTAGAATTGTGTTAAAGTGTGAGTTCTACAGTATGAGTTCTACAGTATGGTTCTCTTTGTAGAATAAAATGACATTGCTCAACCCTATTGATCCTCCATACAAGTCTTCCTTCATCTATTGTCTTAAAGTGTGAGTTCTACAGTATGGTTCTCTTTGTACAATTGTGTCTTATTTTAGACAACAAGGGTTTCCTATTTTTATAGGTAACATGGCAACATGTGTAAGGGAACATATAGGTGTGTGTTTGTGTTTGAAAGGGAGTGCCACAAGAGTAAGGCATGAGCATGTGTTAGTATTTTGAGCTGTGAGAGTGTTTGTTCTATTGAGGTTAGTACCAACTGGCAAGTTAGGTTAAAAGAACCTGGGAACTATGGTGTGGTTGTATACATCATGTATATGTATGTGTGTGTCTAGTGGGAGAAAGGGGGAGGGTTAACTAGTACCAGGTATTTGGAGAGGAGGGAGAGTTTATACTAGTATATATAGACTAATATCCTAAAACTTGACTTATACAACTTAGAAATGGCTAGTTTGACCAAGTTGGACTAGTTTAGCTTAGAGTTGGCTCGGTTGGACTATACATAATATATAGACTTGTCAAATCCCTATTTTGAAATAGGTATCTGACTGTATTTTGTATTTTTGGGAAATTTAAATTTGGGTATTGTTAAAAAATTTATTGATAATTTCTTGAGGGTGAATTTTATCCATATTATTATTCTTGCCACTAAATTTACTATCAATTTTTTTTTTATTATTATTATTCCATCTCCTCCCCTTTACCTAACCCTAACCCCAACCCCAACCCATGCTTTCACTCTCTCTCTCCCCCTCACTTTTCACTCAGCCGACACCCCCCTACCTAACCCCCTCACCTCTCTCTTCACTCTCTCTCTCTCCCGACCCCTCACTGGACCAGCCCCCTCCCCTTTTCCTTTTCCCTCAGCTCTCTCTCTCTCGAGCTCACTCCCTTCCTTCTTCCTCTCGATCTCCCCCTCTCCTCTTCCGCTCTTCCCCGGCCAGCTCCGGCCACCGTTGCCACCATCACCCACCAGCACCGCCCACCGCCGACCGCCGCCACTGCCCACCACTGCAGCCGCGACCACCGCCTGCGCCACCATCTCCCACTACTACCACCTCCATCCACCATCCTCCATGGCCGCCTCCTTCTCCGCGGCCACCGCCATCAGCCTCCACCGCCACCAATACTGCTCCGACCACCATCATCATCGTCCCCATCACTCTCAACCGCGGCCACCACCACTTCCTTCCCTCTTCCGCTAGCCGAGCCCCATGGCCGCCGGAGCTCCTGCCGCCGTTGCCCTCCTCCGCCGGAGCCCGACCTGACCCTGGCCGAGCTGCCTTGCGCCCGCCGGTGAGGTTCCCGAGCTCCCCTCTCCCTCTCTTTCTCGTTTTGTGTGCTGCCTCATCGAGTGTGCTGTCTCGAGCAGTGCACTCTCGTACAGCGAGCCCTCGTGCTCTGTGCTTTTCCTCGGGTTGCGTTCCTCGATGTGCGTGCACCTCGATTTGTGTACGGCTTCAGTTTTCGTGCAACCACGGTCTACGTGCTGCCTAGGGCAGCGGGACGCCTTGAGCCCCGCGCTGCCTCGGGCACCGTGCCATCTTAATTTGAGCGTTGTCTCGGTTTTCGTACCCCGGCCTTTGTGCCCACCTCGGTTGCGTATACACCTCGATTTGCGTGCCGCATTGAACTCCGCACCGCATCAATTTGCGTACACACCTCGATTTGTGTGCCGCATCGATTTACGTGCTCCTTGGACTCTGGGTCGTCTCGATTTGCGTGCACATCTCGATTTATGTGTCGTATGATTTGTGGACCATTCTGATATTTGTGATTTTCTCGATCTACGTGCACGTCTCGATCTACGTGCACGTTTCGATTTACATGCACGTTATGTCTCATGTTTATCTCGATCTTCGAGTCATCTCGATTCTCGTGCGCGTCTCGATATGCGTGCATGTCTCGGTTTGCGTATCCGTATCGATCTGCGTACCTCGGTTTCCGTGCCCGATCCCTGCACTGCTTGCGGGACCCACACGGTATAGCCTTCTACCATCTCTTGGGATTATTCTATTATTTTATTATTTAATTCTAATAATTGTTTATTGTGTGTTCTGAGGATCTCGATTGGCGTGCTAGCTTGGATCGCGACTGCCGAAGACTTGCTTACCTAGCCGAGCCCTCTAGGCAAGTATCCCTTGCTCATCGACGGCTCTTGCCCTCTCTCCTGGATTTTATTGCATTTAATTAATTTGTACTTGTAAATTGTATAACCATGATTAGTGTAGCCTAGTAGTAGAACTGCTATGATGCTAACTTAGGATAGCTTGGTCCGATGCCGGGATAGACCGTATCGGACAACTCGGATGGGTCTTCCACACCTCCGAGGACACGAGCATGACTCACTTGTATGGATTGTCCCTGTATGCCCCGTGTCCGACTCGCGGTCGGGTAACGGCTTGGCGAACTACTCATGTGGCTGTGATTGTGCTTGGGTTAGAACTATAGACATGTGCTGTGATGCGTCCTGCGAGGCGGTTAGTTGATTATATTATGCATGTTGGCTTGGCGCCCAGTACGCATTGTAGCGCTGCTGGAGGCCGGGACTTAGTGGTCTCGGGTTCGATTGGTTTCCAGTACGCATCGTAGTGCTACTGGAGGCCGAGACTTAGTATTCTCGGCTGTCGACTTGTTCCCAGTACGCATTGTAGTACTGCTGGTAGCTGAGACTTAGTGTTCTCAGTCTGCGATTCTGCGATTCCGTGGCGGGTTGCGCCGAGTGGATTTTAGCCCCAATTCGTAGGGTGCTCCCGTCCAGATTACAAAGGAGACTCTGCCGAATTTTTCCAGAATTCCCGATCGGGAATTCGGTTCGAAGGATTGGGCAGAACCATTCCTTTGGTTTGCTGGACTGGATTCATGCATGTTCATCTTGGTATAGTATACCTGATCCCATTGCTTGCTAGGTAGACTCCATACTAGATTAGTCGCCTAGCTCCTGACCTGTCTTGTCCGTCGGACAGCGTAAGGAGAGCGGTTCCACTCGGGAGACGGTCTGCAACCCTGGTCCTTGTTTGGTTTAAGGGTTGTGGATTTCCTCCAGAGCGGTCCATGTAATCCTTACCACTTCCGGCAGCATTTATTACCGGACTCTTGTTCCCTGACCCTCCATCCTAGGAGTTATCCTAGTTCAGCTAGATAGGGCTGACGGTTGTCCCATGTATGGGGAGTTGTGACTTGTGGATATGACTGAGGATTGAGTATTATGGAGAGTACGATCTCGGGATATTGACTTGGTGGATCTATATGGATTCTTGGATTTTGGTGATTTCGAATATTTCGTGGAACGAGGAGAATATCGAGGGTATTATTATATGATTTTTACTCGACTTCCCAAACGCCCAAAACCTGATACCTTTGTGTATTCCGGTAGTTGGGAAACCTGGTTTGATTGCTATGTCTTGGTAGTTGAGGGGCTTGTTTTCTAGTGGCTTGTGATCATTGACTAGGAGGATTCTTGTGAGCTAGAGGGCCTAGCATTGTTATGGTGATGAGCTTGGTATTTGGTGGTGGTCTTTATTGACGTGATATTCACTCCATCATGGATGGGAGACTCTTGATAGATTGATCTGGTGGATGGAACAACTTGAGGATTTGAGCTGTAGGCTCCCATGTATGCTTGACATGTTACTGTAGTAGAGATCTCGACCTTGTACTTGACCTGATATCCATGCCACGATGTGGGAAGATGACTCCATGTGATTGATAGAATTGACCCCGACTTGACTTGACTACTTATATCCGATCCATGATTCCAGTTTACCCTTGAGGTACTGGCCTTGACCTTGTACTGTTGTGCTCCTTGTCTACTGGCATCTTGAGGTTCTACCTGATTTTATGGTACTGTAGTGCCATCCTGATATTCCAGCCATATCACACGATGACCTGGACCTGTCTTGATTCTTGATTAGTGGCCCGTAGAGGTGCACTCCTGACTAGCACTCTGGACTTGACAGTAAACCTAGCATGTATACTCTTGATTCTTGATAGTGGCCCGTGGTGGCGCACTCCTGACTAGTACTCTCGACATGACATGTTTACTCTTGACCGCTGTTGCGACAGCCAGTCCTGACTTGCTAGGTATGACCTTGTCTTGACACCGTGGTTGACTTTCCTGATTGTGCTTGTACAAACTACCTGTCTCGTCTTGCATCATGTCTAGGACATGGATTCCTTGTTACCACGGTCAGGAATTCGTAATGAATCTGACTAGGCTAACAACTAGATGGATCAAGTAGCTCAAATAGATCGAGGTATTCCGGCTACAGGCAATCCCGTTATCTGGGCGCTCATGTGGACTTGTAGCCTGCCGTCGAGTAAGGCATATTTCCAGCCCACCGTCATGTGGGGCACCCCTCCAGCTTGCTATTAGGGTACATTTGTCTCCCGGGCGATGTACCCACTATATGTATTCATCCTGGATAACCTGGATAGTCTGCAGGGCTTGTGGCTATAGGAATACCTCAACTGCATCTTGTTAGTAATTAGGCCTGTGATAACCCTAGTTAGCTAATAATAGCAAGCCGTAGGCATTGTGTGGCCGCTTGTCCTTCTGTGTTGTTTGGCTTGTTGTCTGTTAGCCAGCTGATATTGATTTCCAGCTGGCAATGCAGGTGTTAGTGGATGCTAGAGAGATTGTAATTGTGTTAGCTTCACTATACTTGTGGATTATTATCGTACGTTGGTACCGCATGAACTCTTACCTTTATTTACTGCTTTTAGATGTTATTCTGGTCTTATTTCATCCTGCTGGTTTTCTTCGCCCGTCCTTGAGCCTTCCTTTCTGTTACTTCCTGCGGTTGGCCTGACCAACCCTGGATTGTTCCAAGATTGTCTGAGACCGACCCGGTGGATCTTCCAGACTCGACTTGGAGGATGTGCTTCAGTTCCCGACCATGCTAGGAACTGTAGGAAGGTATACTAGTCTACATTATTATTCTGTACTGTAGATTTTCTGATTATCATATTTCCTGTTTTCCATATGATTATCTCTCTTGATATTGTTTCATTGTGATTTGCATGTGGACATGAGATCGGATTTAGGCCATAGATTGATTGCATGCTAGGATACCCAGTAAGACTTGACAGCCGTCATCGCCGTATAGCATATTCGTACCTTATACGGTATAGCTGGCCTACGTCCGTTCCCATATTCCGGTACTGGGGCGTGACATGGTTTTAGTGGTGGCCCATGCAGGTCTCTTTTGAGATTTTGTTGGGTATCACATGATTATTGATCTCAGTCCACTATTCCTTGGTATTCCCACTTGTTACACTTGTCCTTCGCTCCCTTGAACCTGTGAACTGGTCCTCATCTCTACTTGGACCTATATTGCTTGGCCATGTCTTATTCGTGTTATCTACCTCTGATCCTTGTTTGATGGATATGATCCTATAGTTGGTCATGTCGATCACCTTATTTGATGAGATGTTATCTTATCTCCATTATTTGGGTTACATGATTATTTATCTTGGGTTCTGTACTCTCTACCGGTGTTTCGCCTTGGTTAATTTCTTGTTATCCCTTTCGTGCGTTGACTTCGTGTTGACTTAGTATCATTATCGCCCTTTTCGTACGTTGGCTGGATTGCTGCAGAATAAAGATTTCGTTTGGACTCTGAGATTGGATATTTTAACATTTGTTGAGTATCCGAGGGATATTCTCGTATCGATTCGGCTTCCTTGATTCCGGACAGTTTCGCACTCATGATTATCTATTTCAGAGAGTGTTATTAGTGTGTTAGATGGTTAGTGGAGTAGTGTTTATAGTGGTAGAAAATAAGGTTGGTCATGTTATGTTATATGTCATGTCACTACAACAAAAAACCCTTTTAATGACGCTCGACAAGGAGTTTTAATGACGGCTGATACATAAGCGTTACTAAGTTGAAAAATACCTTTTTTCTATGACGGTTTGGGCTAATTCTGGGCTTTTTATAACGTTTATAAAACAAAGCGTTATTAATATTTTAGAGCGGTGGCAAACTTGTAATATTTTGCAAACTTATTAATGTTAAGAGTTCTTTTCCTTTCCATTTCCCCTCTCCTCCTCCTCTTCCTCTTCCTCCGCTCCCATGCTCAGAATTAGGGTTCGCACCACGATCTGCTCAACAAACGCCTCCTCTTCGACGCCGACGAGCCGGGAGCAACCATCCTGCCGACCTGCACCACTACTTCGACTCCTTCCGATCGCTGCACCACTAATTTTTTCATTTCGCAAACCATTTCCCCTCCCCTCTCTCTCATCTCGAGCTCTGTGGCTCCTCTCTGGCTCGACAATAAGTCGCACCGCTTGGTAAACTCTCTCCCTCTATCTTTTTATTCCAATTTTTAGGGTTTTTGCTACTATTTCCCCAAAAGTTCGGCCATGTCAGGTGTCGTGTGAACCGAGAAGGTGGGGACTCGATCAACTCGTCGCCTTCAATCCCTCGGCCTTCGTCCCTTTGGATGACCCCGACCTCCGCCCTAACTCTAAGGAATGGTTTTCTTATAGCTAGTAGAGAATGCCTTCACTCCGTAAGTCGATGATCTTTTTCTATTGCGTAGTATCACCATTGCATTAATCCAAGTCAATTATATATTTCTAGTGCTGCTACGGTTTTATGCATCTCCTCATGTAGTCCTTTTAATGACCGACAGTTATGACAAATTCTGCCCATTCTACAAGTCAGTTTGGATGATGCGGAATATTATTCACTTCAATAATTTGGCAAACCAGGTAATTTCTACTACTTTACCAAGTTTTATACTACAGATCCTTCAATTTGGAGCCATTAACATTTTGATGAAGTTCATATTTCTGGTCCTTGAGTTATTTCTGCAGTATGCTGCTGCAATTTTTTTCATCTTTCCTTTTGACTTTTACTTTGGCTGTTCAATACTGTTCTAGAAGTTTCTAATTAGCAAACGGGATGGTTGATCTGAGTGTTGGTTTTCGCAACTTAGAAGAAGATGAAGCAAGATAAGTGTGTCCCCGGAGGAGAGCTACAGGTGGGAAGTGTGGGTGTTCTCCATTTGTACATCTATATTTTCGACTCAGCCTACAGGTGTTCCTTGCCCTGTAATTTCCCCCTTGATTTGGACTCATTGTTGCTTTCATATCTATCCTCTCCAGTTAGGAACACAATTTTTTTTGAAATAAAATGTGGACGAGGTAATTATTTAATAATCTGCAACCCAATATGTTTAGACGACAAGTCTCCATAATATACTGTTGTTCATGTATGCAATTACAGGGCAAGGAAATTGTTATTGCACACCTCAAATGTCTTAGGGGGCAACACATTTTTCTCCTCCAACTTTTAATTTCCAAAATAGCCTCTCAAAAATGTTAAAGCATCCCTCAAACTTTTGTTCGTGCCAATGCTTCTTGCACTCATTCCCCAGCCAAGCAAAAGGTCAGCTTATGCATCTGAAAACCATGACCCAAACATTTCTTATGTCATGTTTGTTCAGTCTGGCGAGCATCCAGACATTGATGTGGTTGGTAACCTTCCTGTACTTCAATTGTTTCGATGACTTTTGACTGCCTTGTCCAATGTATCGACATTTGCTTCCAAATGTCACAGACCTATCCGTTGACTTAGTCTACTGTGTTCTAAATACTAACCAGCATGGCACAGAATGTGAAGCTTAATATCTAGAATATCATCACATAGAAAAGAAAGCTGCAATGAATTCTCTCATGACTGACTAGTGTCTAGAAGGTTCAGGGCCTAACAGGGAACTACACCCTTCCCCTCCCAAATAACTTCCTGGTGGAGGTATTTTCTGGTCTCAGTTTGGCTTTTTCTTTATGTGAGTGTATCTTAACATTGTTTGACATATGTTTTCAGGCATGGTAAAACATTTTTCTGTTATTAGAAAATCCATAAATCCATCACTTTTAGATTTTCTGCTAACATGAGGTACTCTTATAGGGTTTGTTATTCTTGGCATTTCTTATACATCTTTGTATATTCTCCAGACTGATATTTAATGATAAAAATTTACAGGTCATTGGTAGGATATGTGATCCCTCTACTCCCATGCCTCGTGTATACTGTCTATTTTGGTGGAATTTTTATCCAATTTTTGATTGAGAAGATAGGTATGATGGGTTCTCTTCCACAACCATATGGTTAGTCCATTTCTTTATTTTATATTACCAGTGATCAGAATTTCTGTTTTCTTGTTAGTTTTTTTTTACCAGTGATCATAATTACCACCTTAATTGACCATAGGCTACTTGTGGTCCCATATCGTTTCTGAAACACCTCGTGTTTTTCAGCCTGCTATCATTTAATGGTTTAGGGTTGATATTGCTTTCTGTTATAGTTGCGGTGCTAGACCTTATTGCCATCTATGTGGTACTCCTGTCATGACATTCAAATTAAAATGTTAACCTACTCACCAGTGTCATCTTCATCACCAGACCTTTGCCCCCATCGATATGGGGTCTGCTATAAAGCACTACTCTAAAATGAGAAAGCTCAATCTAAGAATTACCATATTTAACAACTGACTGCCCTTTTGACATGAGCCCCTAATTTGGTGCCAAATTCCTGTCGGGGCTAATTAGTTCAAGTGTGGGAGTCGTGTAACCTGGAAGGTCACTTGGCAGTTAGGGAAATCAATCTTTTAGGTTGGTTCATGCATATGAAACCAAGAAGAAAACTCCAAAGTTCTTAGAATAACGGATGATGACTAAGACTGATTCTGAGGAATTATTATTATTGCAAGTTAGTGAAAGAGCCAAACTAAAACACTTACCATTAACTAAAGGTTGTTACACAATTTGGTTGAGACTAATGAAAAGAACTCTTGCAGGATACTTTATCCCAGATGTTTTAGTTGCAACTGTGGTTGGACTCGTCACTGGTTGGTGTATGGGTCCTTTGATACCTATTGCTAGTCGCTGGTTGGCCAGAACATCCATTTTGCACTGCTTGTTGCAAATTAGCGTGCTTGCTTTGGCTTTGTCATCCCAGTTCTTCCCTTATAGTGTTGATGCACCAAAAAGGGTGGTGCTTCAGCATACATTCGTGACTTCAGGTGTGTTGTACGTAATTTTGTAAAAGTGAAAGATCATTTATGGTAGTTTGTATTTTTGTCCTTGGTGATATTTCTTTTCGTGGGTGTTTCTGCTCTGATGATATAATAGCTCTGCATGTGCATTCCACACTATATGATCATGAATACCTTCTTTCAGGTAGTTTAAAAGATTATTTTCATGGTTTACAATGTTCAGCATGAAACCTTTCAGTTTTCTTATTATCTTGGTTCCATTGGATCTAGTTTGCCACTATTATAATACCAGATTTAATTTACTCATTTCTTAGAGCTTTTTTCAAGTTAGAAACTAATTTCTTCTTGTGTCTATAGTCTAGAATTTGATCTTACTGTTACTTTCGAGGCACGTAATGCATATTTGGAGCTTGGGTCACCTATATGTAGTTATAACAATTTTTATTTGTCATAACAATTTTTACTCATTTCTTAAGGTATTTTCCACTCCCTCAAAAAATTTTCTGTGTCACCACTGGTTGGATCCATCTTAAGATGGGCACATACTATAAGTCAATGGCATGCCGTTCTTTAATTCACCTGTTGAACGTCACATTTAGGTTGTTCTCACTTGATCTCTTTTCTAGCTTTTCTGTTTTCTGTTTTCTGTTTTCTGTTTTCTGTAATTAACTGCATGAGTGAATTCCCATTTTTATTTCATACACTCCTGATTTAAATTACTACCCTCACTTAGATTCTGGTTTTCTTATAGCTAGTAGAGAACATTAGGATCTCTGGTTATTGAGGATGTTAATGGGTCACCAATGTCCTCAACGTCCTGGATATTATTCATATGCACGGATGAGATACTGGAATTAAGTTACTTCCACTCTTCTTTATCCATTCTTGGTAGTATTGGATCCCTTACACTGCTGGTCTGTTCTTAATCTAGCACTTTGCAACATGAAATTGTAGGATATATTTCTAAAACTCAGATGTGTTGGAATTATGTGATTGTGAAGTTCTTTTTAATCTGGTAGGATGTGCTGGTGTTAGGTTAGCTTATCGCGGATGGGGTACAGCCCTGGGAATGATGAGCATGACAACACTATATTTGTGGCTCATTTACATCTGCCTGTAACATGTGCATTGATTGAAAACCCAATTCTGGAGGGGCATATATCCGCATGACAACACTATATTTGTGGCTCATTTACATCTGCCTGTAACATGTGCATTGATTGAAAACCCAATTCTTGACAGTATATTGTAATCAAGGTTCAAAAAGGAGGTGTCTCTACTAGTTGAACCCTCCCAATAAGTTTTATTATTGGCAGTTTTAATGAATTCAGATCCAAGTATCAGAGTATCAGATTCCAATATACTAGTGGCTCATTTTTAAACAAAGGGCAAAAAAATTGTACTCTTCTGTTCAAGTTTTGCCAGTGTGGTTGTCGGACTGCGTGGAACTCTCTTGCATATTGCGATTGTTCAGGTACATAATACTAGTGCAGTACAACAGTTCATTTGCAAGCAATATTTCTTTGATTACGCTAATTCTTTTTTTTTTGTTTATGATATTCGAATGTTGTTGTTGCTTGTTATAAACTAAGTATTTTGTTAATATGCCTCTCTTTGTTAATTTGCAGGTCCTCTTCACCTTTTAAAGTTTGAAAAATGTGTACAAGTCCTTCGTTTCTTGCAATTTTTACATTATATTACAAAGTATATTGAACCTTATTTTTATCTTTTTCAGGGTTTTGCTACATGTTCTGTGGACAGTTTTAATGTGGCCAAGTTTTGATGTAGACAATTTTGGTAGTTGTAAATGTATATATGTATTTGGATATTCTATTTTGAGAATGTAATGAAGATGTTGATATGTACTCTATTTTGAGAAATGTAATAAAGATGGTGATATATAATATTAAGTTTTTGGAATGTAATATATACTGTGCAGTATAGGCCATTATAAATGTGCTAATTTGAATAGTATAAAGTGTTATAAATGTGCTGCATTGAGCCTATACATATTATCTATTCATGACGTTTTAAAATTGTTCTGAATTGTGCACTATATATTAACTATTCATAACGCTTTTATAGAAACTATTCATGACGGTTATTTTATGACGCTTTTAAAAAATATTTATAACACCCGTTTTTATGACGGTTGATGTGGAAAAAAAAACGTCATGGTTCGTCATTAATGACGGTTTTTAGCCGTCATTAAAAGGGTTTTTTGTTGTAGTGTGTTAAGATACATTAGGGGGTTTGTGGAAGTTGTTTGAGTTGGTTCTTGAGAGTTATTTTAGGAGTAACATTCTAAGTTAGATGGGGGTTAGATAGATGATGTTTGTGAGGGAGAGTGAGTGTGGTTAAGAAGAAATGGATTATGTTAGATGTGGTATCTTGATATCTCAAGATTACCTTAAGGTAATGTTGGGATGACCAACATGGAAGATAAGATGGATTAGATGTCCAAGAACCCTAGATTTCTTGGTTGGTGAACCCTAGATAGGATAGTATCTAGCTACCCTAAGAAGCCTAGGCTAGTATCCTGAGATCTAGAAGGGTTTCCTTTGTAATGGGCAAGGTATCGGGAATACCTTGTAAGGGTAAATATAAGAGGTATTGGGTAATGTAAGGTATTGGGTTTCTAATTGCTAGATGGGATTAGAAATAGGTTATCTTGGTATATAACTACTAGATGAGGGTAGTTTAGACTAGTCTTGACCCCCGTTGACCAAGAGTTGACTTTTTGACCCAAAGTCAACTTCAAGTCAACACTTGACTTAGAATTGATCGAAACCAAACCAGAGTTGACCAGTTGACTGAAAGGCAACTGTTAGTCAACATTTGACTTGTTTGACCTAGGGTTGACCCAGGGTTGACTCAGTGTTGACCAGAGTTGACCAGAGTTGACTTTTTGACCAAAAGTTAACTGTAAGTCAACCCTTGAACCAGATTGACCTAGTTTGACTTGGATTGACTCCCAGTGACCTGGTATGACCTAGTATGAGCCAGTATGACCTAGTGTGACTCAGTCTGACCTAGATTGACCTAGTTTTAACTTAGACTTGCATTCATGACTTGAATTAGCTTTATTTTTCAGTATTTAGCCCTGTTTGACTCATAGTATCTTATTTTAGGTCTGTGATCACTTTGAGCGTCTGTTCACCCTATCAGCTCAGGACTACAGGCGAGTATATTCACTGATAGTTTTTATTGTCTTGATATCTGCTATATCCGATTCAGTTGTAGTGTTATACTCGATTTCCAGTCACGACAGTTCACGGACTAGTATATGTTGGATCATGACATGGGATATTATTCCTAGAGTTACATGGTATATTGGTACATATTCTGTCTTATTTCAGTGTATTGGTATAAACACCGATTTCAAAAGGGGACTTGCAACCCTCTTATGGAATCCCGTGTCATAACGTGTCATGTCCAGATCCATTGTACTATTCGGGGATGGGGGAGTTATTAGCGGTTGTGTGATCAAATTCTCACATGGTTCTATGGTATATATGGTTCATAGATATACCCTCGCCTCACGACGGGTAAAGCCTTACCCTATACGGTTCATAGCTTTCCATGGTGACTGGCCTTATCGTTCTATTGTATACAGGGTTCATAGCCGGTCGGATGGAAAGCCTGAGTATATTTTTCCCAAGCCGATCACATAACACACTAATAATTCAAGGCACCTTTTATATTTATTATCGCTGGTGACTAAGTTCTGTTCGGGAGAAGGATTACAGTCCCGGTCCTTGTTTGGTTTAGAGGTTGTAACTCGGCTTCCGAATAGTTCCCAAGTTATCCTATATCTATGTATTATCGTCCTTTTCAGTACTCACATCATGATATGTATTTCCAGTTGATTTTGCCTTATATTTCATTACACTGTCTCTTATAGCTTTTGTCAATTCACATGGAACTGCTGTTGGTGTTTGTACTTGCTCATTTTCCTGACATGATACCGTTGACATATTACAGATGATTTCGAGGCTGATTGTCCGACCTACTATGGGGTAGAGTCCGACGGAGTAGACTTAGACCGTGGCTTGTTGGTAGAGCCACTAGATTTTGCTCACCCTGAGTAGTATAGCTAGTTAGGTTTGCTTGGCCTGCGCGCCAGCTAGCACTGTCAGTTGTAGTATCTATTATATATATTTTCTGAGACCATGGATGTTTGTGTATAGCTCTGACTTGTGGATCTTGGACTCATTTCCTGTTTTATCTATCATATTTTCCTTTCCATGCTATCTACCTTAGTTTGATATATGTGATTAAGACTGTATTGCTATGTCACCTCCATTCGGAGTGTATATACTGTACATGTACCTTTATCTGTTTTAGTCGTAGTATTTACAGACCCTATATACAGCGTTCTACTGCCGATACTGTGGCGTAGGCTGGACGTAACCACGTGCTCGTGCCCCTCTTCAGGGTGCGGGTCGTGACACATTTTTGTGGTGGCCCATGCAGGTCTGAGTCGCAATTAGTGCGATCTCGTAATGGTGCTCGACTTAGAGTGCTAATTACGAGCCTGCGACTAGGACGGAGGATCTAGGGTATGATAGGAGTTACTCAATCACATTTTAGGAAATTTCTGATCTTTTGATTACCATGACAACTCTTCTTGCATTTGAATTCAATTGTCCTTCTTTGATAATATCTTATCATGTGCCATATTGATCTCTTGGGTTCAATTCATCTTCAGGATGACAGTGACTCGTTCTCAGGCGGCATGGCCTAGTACAGTTCCAGAGAGGTCGGATCCAGGAGGTTTTCTACCTCCGGCTATGGGAGTAGCAGTCGAGAGAGCAGTAGCCACAGTCCCTGCCCTTCAGGCAGGAGTAGTAGCGGCAGTTCCCGGAGGTCTTCCACCTCCAGCTGAGGGAGCTGCAGTTCAGGGAGCTGCCACATCAGTTCCTGCCCTTTCGGCGGGAGCAGCAACAACGATGGCTCCAGGAGGTCTTCCACCTCCATCAGCGGGACCGTCCATGGTCATCCCTGACATTCTTCTACCGCCGCCTCAGTTACCGACAGATACTCAGGGGATGGTGGCCCTTCTGCAGCAGATGCTGCAGACACTGAGAGCACAGACAGAGGCACAGCATCGTCAGGCAGAGGTGCTGCGACAGACTATGGAGAACTCGCATCAGCTAGCGATGGCAGCAGTGGAGAGAGGTGCACAGACTACAGTTCAGGGAGCACCAGATCAGCAGCAGGGTCAGGGGAGGTCCGGTACACACCTTGATTTCAGAAAGATGAGGCCGAGGGAGTTCAAGGGTACCGAGGGTATCCTATACGCGGATGATTGGCTAGAGGATGTCCAGCAGAGTCTGGAGTTGGCAGAGGTCCTGAGAGGTCTGTGGGTGACATCTGCAGCAAGCCAGTTCTTCGATATAGCGCTGACTTGGTACCGCAAGGATCCGCATGCGTCAGTGAGAGGTTTATCTTGGAAGGACTTCAGAAAACTCTTTAAGGAGAAGTTCTACCCAGATGTAGCCTTGACAGCTTTGGAGGGGCAGTTTGCCAGTCTGGTGCAGGAGAACTCGTCGGTAGACGAGTATGAAGCGGAGTTCTTTCGCCTGAGCAGGTTCGTACCTAGTTTGGTCTAGGATGAGGGGTGCAAGGCCCGAAAGTTCTGGAGGGGTCTTATACATATAGTGCGCACTCGTACCTCTGGGAGACGTGACGTGACCTTCGAGCAGATCCTGATGGAGGCGCAGATTGCAGAGGAGGACTTCGGCCTCAAACCGAAGAGGGGCAGTGACGTTCTCGGAGCCAGCTCTAGTGCGGGGCCGGCGAAGCACCCACATTTCCAGCATAGGCAGTTTCAGCAGCAGCAGCCTCAGTTGCAGTTTCAGCAGGCACCGGCGCGTGCCCAGCAGCACCTGGGATAGGGCCGGAGGCAGGACATCCAGTGTGCCTTCTGCAAGAAGATGGAGCACACCCGGGAGGCTTGTAGGATGAAGCTGGGAGTCTGTTTATTTTGTGGAGCTCCAGACCACCAGGTGAAGGACTGTGCGGTCCGTGCAGCCAAACAGGCAGGCCAGGACAGAGTACAGCAGGCTATAGGAGGCCAGCAGAGGCGAGCTTTCGCCATGACAGTTGAGCCCACTCAGGCAGTAGCAGAGCATATAGCAGGTTCCAATCTTTCGAATCTCATTTCCGCATTTGCCTTCTTATAAACTGTCTTGAACTTTGATTCTATCTGTTCTTGATCGTTGGATGAAAATTATTCTTGTGATGTGATTTCCTTCTGAGATAAGTCGTATGAGCTAGGTCGCCTCGATTATGAGATTTAGAATCCTCTAGGGTCATGCTAGCAGGCAGAGTGAGGACATATAGTCGGACTATGGACGTATTTCTCGGGTGTGGGAATTTAAGGTTTTCGCTGCCAAGCTAGCGGCAATGCAAAAATTTTAAATACCATAATTCTAGAGGTATGTACCGTAGTTGAGGACTCTGTGATTATCGTAGCCTTGCTCACTGGCATGACGGAGATTCTGAGTATCATGATTATTGGACAGACGCATACGATTATCAAATTGCATAAATTTTTTGTGTTTGCTTCGTTTTAATTTTTGAGGATGAATTCTTTTAAGGTGGATAGACTTGGAGTTCTATTTAAGAGTAATTTCAAATTTTATAATTTTAGTCATTTAATTCCTGCTTTGATTTTTGAGATTTTAAATTATTTTAAATTTTTAAGCCATGACCTGTGATTTTGACATTTTACTATTGTTTGGTTTTAATTTCGAGGACGAAATTTTTTTAAGGTTGATAGATTTGTCACCCCTAATTTTTAGAAATAGGGGTATTTTTGTTATTTTTTATTTTAGAATATTTTTAAAATTATTTATTTATTTATAATATTATTTTGGGGTTATTTGAGTCGGGTTCGAATTTCAGCTCAATCCGACTTGAAACGGGGACCCGGGATAGTTTTGACTCTAGTGGGACCCACACACTAGTTAGGCATGGCCCACATAATATTAATTTTAGTCCACATGATATTAATTTTAGTTAGTAGTTAAACTAATTATTTATGGATAGATTTAGTTTAATTAGAGACTTAAAACTAGACTAATTTGACCTCAACCTTTAACCCATTCTTAATTTAAATCAAATAGGTCAAGTGGGGGCATTTTGGACTTTTCTAATGGGGACACCTCACCCTTTTTGGGCAGCCACCTATGGGGGGGGATATGGAGTGAGTCATCATCTCTTCCATTTTATTTTATCCATCCATTTTCTCTCTCATGTTCTTCTCCAAATTTCTAGAGAGCAACCCCATTGATTTCATCTCCAAATCAACTCCTTCTTCCACCAAATCTTCTTCATTTCTCCTCTACTCTATGAACGGAAGGAGCTAGCCAAGTTTGGGAGGATTCGAAGCTCGTTCATGTCCTTTTGGAATCTCTACGTGTCGGTGTCGTGTCGGAAGGCTTTTTCCTTTGAATCTCTCTCCCGGAAGGTATAATCTCTCCTCTAATCCACCCCAACATGCATATAGGATTATTTTGAACCCATAGGAATGACCCCCATGGTTGTATCTCCATTTGTGTCCATTTCGTGTCTATTTGGAGGTCATATGAGTGTCCTTTGTGCTGTGGTTGTGTCCTAGTGGGAAAAATCCCTATTTTGGACACTTGTATGCATAAATATAATGTAGGAATAATTAATTAGTGTTTTAATCTCAGATTTATATATTTAGAGAGTTGTTCCTAATGTGTTCTTTATGGTATCATATTTTATCATATTCATTTTGTATTTAGAATGGTGTGTCTCTTTATATATATATATATATATATATATATATATATATATATATATATTATATATATCTTGTGGTTGTGTGTGTGACTATATTATTAGGTATCTTGATTATATATTTGTAAGTGTCTCTTATATATATATATATATACATAAGTTGTGGGTGTGTCTATTTTAAAATGAGTTCTTAAAATATTTTCATGTGTATATATTATAATGAGAGTGTCAATATATATATATATTTTTTTTGTGAGTGGAATGTGCATATATATTTATTTGTGTGTGTGGATAGATGGTTAGAGAGTGAGGGAATGAGCAGGAAAGCAGCAAGAATAAGCAGTAAGCAATAAGCAGTAAGCAGGAATAAGCAGTAAGCAGAAGCAGTGCAGGATGGTTTTTTGGAGTTTTTGTGGTCCCGAAACATCCCATTTTGAACCACCTTAGCCCCAAATACCTACCCCCACTTGTCAACCACATTTAGTACTACGAAACCCCTAAGTTAGAGAGTGTTATTAGTGTGTTAGATGGTTAGTGGAGTAGTGTTTATAGTGGTAGAAAATAAGGTTGGTCATGTTATGTTATATGTCATATTAAGATACATTAGGGGGTTTGTGGTAGTTGTTTGAGTTGGTTCTTGAGAGTTATTTTAGGAGTAACATTCTAAGTTAGATGGGGGTTAGATAGATGATGTTTGTAAGGCAGAGTGAGTGTGGTTTAGAAGAAATGGGTTATGTTAGATGTGGTATCTTGATATCTCAAGATTACCTTAAGGTAATGTTGGGATGACCAACATGGAAGATAAGATGGATTAGATGCCCAAGAACCCTAGATTTCTTGGTTGGTAAACCCTAGATAAGATAGTATCTAGCTACCCTAAGAAGCCTAGGCTAGTATCCTGAGATCTAGAAGGGTTTCCTTTGTAATGGGCAAGGTATCGGGAATACCTTGTAAGGGTAAATATAAGGAGTATTGGGTAATGTAAGGTATTGGGTTTCTAATTGCTAGATGGGATTAGAAATAGGTTGTCTTGGTATATAATTACTAGATAAGGGTAGTTTAGACTAGTCTTGACCCCCGTTGACCAAGAGTTGACTTTTTGACCCAAAGTCAACTTCAAGTCAACACTTGACTTAGAATTGATCGAAACCAAACCAGCGTTGACCAGTTGACTGAAAGGCAACTGTTAGTCAACATTTGACTTGTTTGACCTAGGGTTGACCCAGGGTTGACTCAGTGTTGACCAGAGTTGACCAGAGTTGACTTTTTGACCAAAAGTCAACTGTAAGTCAACCCTTGAACCAGATTGACCTAGTTTGACTTGGATTGACTTCCAGTGACCTGGTATGACCTAGTATGAGCCAGTATGACCTAGTGTGACTCAGTCTGACCTAGATTGACCTAGTTTTAACTTAGATTTGCATTCATGACTTGAATTAGCTTTATTTTTCAGTATTTAGCCCTGTTTGACTCATAGTATCTTATTTTAGGTCTGTGATCACTCTGAGCGTCTGTTCACCCTATCAGCTCAGGACTACAGGCGAGTATATTCACTGATAGTTTTTATTATCTTGATATTTGCTATATTCGATTCAGTTGTAGTGTTATACTCGATTTCCAGTCACGACAGTTCACGGACTAGTATATGTTGGATCATGACATGGGATGTTATTCCTAGAGTTACATGGTATATTGGTACATATTCTGTCTTATTTCAGTGTATTGGTATAAACACCGATTTCAAAAGGGGACTTGCTACCCTCTTATGGAATCCCGTGTCATAACGTGTCATGTCCAGATCCATTGTACTATTCGGGGATGGGGGAGTTATTAGCGGTTGTGTGATCAAATTCCCACATGGTTCTATGGTACATATGGTTCATAGCTATACCCTCGCCTCACGACGGGTAAAGCCTTACCCTATACGGTTCATAGCTTTCCATGGTGATTGGCCTTATCGTTCTATTGTATACAGGGTTCATAGCCGGTCGGATGGAAAGCCTGAGCATATTTTTCCCAAGCCGATCACATAACACACTAATAATTCAAGGCACCTTTTATATTTATTATCGCTGGTGACTAAGTTCTGTTCGGGAGAAGGGTTACAGTCCCGGTCCTTGTTTGGTTTAGGGGTTGTAACTCGGCTTCCGAATAGTTCCCAAGTCATCCTATATCTATGTATTATCGTCCTTTTTAGTACTCACATCATGATATGTATTTCCAGTTGATTTTGTCTTGTATTTTATTACACTGTCTCTTATAGCTTTTGTCAATTTACATGGAACTGCTGTTGGTGTTTGTACTTGCTCATTTTCTTGACAGGATACCGTTGACATATTACAGATGATTTCAAGGCTGATTGTCCGGCCTACTATGGGGTAGAGTCTGACGGAGTAGACTTAGACCGTGGCTTGTTGGTAGAGCCACTAGATTTTGCTCACCCTGAGTAGTATAGCTAGTTAGGTTTGCCTGGCCTGCGTGCCAGCTAGCACTGTCAGTTGTAGTATCTATTATATATATTTTCTGAGACCATGGATGTTTGTGTATAGCTCTGACTTGTGGATCTTGGAATCATTTCCTGTTTTATCTATCGTATTTTCCTTTCCATGATATCTACCTTAGTTTGATATATGTGATTGAGACTGTATTGCTATGTCACCTCTATTCGGAGTGTATATACTGTACAGGTACCTTTATCTGTTTTAGTCGTAGTATTTACAGACCCTATATACAACGTTCTACCGCCGATACTGCGGCGTAGGCTGGACGTAACCACGTGCTCGTGCCCCTCTTCAGGGTGCGAATCGTGACAGTGTCGATCGCTACAAGGCATGTGGTAGAGGAAAGTCTGTCGGTGTCAGGAAGCCTACCTCTTCGATGCACTACTTGCCGTTGACGTCGCGGTTGCAGCGGTTGTTTATGTTGAAGGAAACTGCAGAAAACATGAGTTGGCATAAGCGGGAACATACCGAAGGAGTGTTGGATCACCCATCCGATGGAGAAGCATGGAAGCACTTTGATCGAAAGTATCCAGATTTTGCTTCTGATCCGCGTAATTTTAGATTGGGTCTCTGCTTCGACGGTTTTACCCCATTCGGACTTTCGGGATCCCAGTATTCGTGTTGGCCTGTGATCGTTACCCCGTACTATCTACCGCCTTGGATGTGCATGAAGATTCCGTATATGTTTCTCACCGTTATTATCCCAGGTCCGTACAATCTAAAAAGGAACATCGATGTGTATTTACAGCCGTTGATTGATGAGTTGAATCAGCTGTAGGAAGTAGGTTCCAACACGTACGATGTATCAGAAAACAAAATTTTCGGATGCGGGCAGCACTTATGTGGACCATCAACGACTTTCCGGCCTATGGAATGTTATCTGGATGGAGCACGCATGGTCGTCTTTCATGTCCGTATTGCATGGACAGCACTAAGGCTTTCTGTTTGAAATACGGAGGCAAACCGTACTTCTTCGATTGTCATCGACAATTCCTACCGAAGGATCATCCGTACCGGAGGAATAGAAATGCTTTTTGTGCTGGCGTTGTGGAGAAGGCTAATCCTCCGCCAAGGTGGACCAGATACACGATATGGGAAGAGGTAAAAGATTTACCAAGAGCTATTGAGCAGCCTGCTACGGGCTACAAGTGTGACGGATTTGGTCGCACTCATAACTGGACGAAGAGGAGTATATTCTGGGATCTTCCATATTGGAGCACCAATCTGATTAGACATAACCTTGATGTCATGCATATCGAGAAGAATGTGTTTGACAACATAATTAATACTGTAATGGACGTAAAGGGGAAGACGAAAGACAATCCAAAGGCTAGATTGGACTTGGAAGAAATATGTAGACGTCCTGCATTGTATTTGATAGAGGACGGGAATGGGAAGTTGAAGCAGCCTAAGGCAATTTTCTCACTGGAGAAGGAGGATAAAGTGAGGCTTTGTAGATGGATTCAAGGTCTGAAATTTCCAGATGGGTATGTTTCGAACTTGAGAAGATGCGTCGACCTCAAGGAGAACAAACTGACAGGTATGAATAGCCATGATTGTCACGTATTCATGGAGCGGTTAATTCCGATTGCATTTCGGGAATTCTTACCATAGGCTGTTTGGGATCCATTGACGGAGCTTAGCATATTCTTCAGGGACCTTTGTTCTAAGAAATTGCTCGTTGAACGTCTAGAAAAGCAAGAGAAGGACATTGCGGTTATACTGTGCAAGCTAGAGAGGGTGTTCTCTCCTAGATTCTTTGACTCTATGGAGCATTTGCCGATTCATCTTTCCTACGAGGCACGTGTTGGTGGACCCGTCGAATATCGATGGATGTGCCCATTCGAGCGACATTTGAATCACCTAAAAAGAAAGGTGAAAAATAAGGCTTGGGTCGAGGGTTCTATTTGTGAAGCCTATATTCTCGAGGAGATTACAAATTTCTGCTCCTCCTATTTCAAACCTCATGTTGCTACGAATAGAACGAGGGCTCCGAGAAACGACGACGGATATCAAGAATTTAATGATGGAATACTGAAAGTATTCAATGCGTCCGGAAAGCCTTCGGGGAAAATAAAGAAGAGATATTTGAATGACGAAGAGCTAAGGGCTGCTCAGTTTTATGTATTACTCAATTGCGACGAGGATGAAGTGGAGAAGCTAGAGGGGTAAGTAACTCAGGATGATGAGTTTACGTCATCTCAATGTAATAGTATAAGCTAATATTATTGTACTAATCGGCGGTTGCTTCGTTGTTTTTCAGCACATATAATGATGAGTTGAGGCTGGTTAGACCCTACCTAACAGACGAAGCATTAGAACAAGAAATGAGACGTCATTTTCCTTCTTGGTTGAGCGAATATGTAAGTAGCTCGGTAATTACTGGCCTCTTCTAATGCAACTGCGCAATAAATAACTTATTATCGCTTCTTTGATATTCAGGTCGATCGTCTAATTTCACCCGAGATTGAATTAATTCGAACTCTTGCCAAGGGACCAATTACTTTTGTTAAAATATGGCCAAGTTACTGTGTTAATGGCTTTCGGTTCAAGTCGACAAATGCTCCGATCAGAGACAGCTTCCTGGATCTTGATTCCACGAAAAATAGTTGTTTGTGTATCAAGTCTTCGAACTACAAAGACGTCGATCCAGGAAATGATTTCTTTGGCATATTGCAAGAGATTGTGGAGTTGTCATATAATAATGGCAGAGAACCTACAAAGATTGTGTTGTTCAAGTGTGAATGGTTCGATCCGATTGAAAATCAAGGTTGGAAAATTGACAAGCATGGTCTTCTGGATATAAACTACAAGCGTAGATATCAAGGCTATGAACCGTTTGTCCTAGCAACTCAGGCTCAGCTCGTGTACTTCACAGCTTATCCGAGACGGGGAGCAACGAAGTCTGACTGGTGGGCAGTATGCAAGACTAAAGCCAAAGATACTTTTGATGTTGACGAAAAAGCTTACCAGGAGGACGAGCTACCTCTTGTAACCAATATTGTCGATGTGGACTCCACGGAAGTTATGCATTACACGACACATAATGTAGAAGATGTAGAATTATTCGAAGAGGAAGACGAAGCCGACGAAGACGAAGATGAAAGTGAAGATGAGGAGGAAGAGGAAGATGAGGTCAAGGAAGACGAACAAGATGATTATTCTGAAGATGATTGAGAGAGATATACTTATCTGAACTTAGATGTTTCTTCTAGAATACATTATCTGGACTTAGATGTTTATTGTAGAATGTATCATCATATGTTGTCTTGGTTATTATCTTGTCTTTGTTGTACTTTCATATTTCTAGTCTCTATTATTTGTTGTACTTTCATATTTCTAGTCCCTATTATTTGTTGTACTTTCATATTTCTAGTCTCTATTATTTGTTGTATTATCATATGCTGTTATCAGGTATGGTAGGTCATCGTGGAGCGTACCAAAGGGGACAACGAGGTCACTCTCCTCCGGTACTTCCTACAGGTACTGCTAGAGGACTGAGTTTTCCTTCGGTACCTCATTCTGGTACCGGCTCTGGATCCTTGTCGCCGATTACTCCTCCATATCGGACAGTAGGTGGGCTTGGTAGAACGACGTCACGTGGCATATCTCCTGGGACGAGTAGTTCCAGGCCTGTTGAGAGTGATCGCCCGTCTAGCGTTCCTACTGCTGATACGATGATGGAGACGGATGAGCAGATGGCGGAGGCTATGGCGACGGTCGAGGCGGCGGCGCCGACGGTCGACCAGCATCATGCAGATGATGCGTGCGCACCTCCGGAGGAGAGGAGGACGGAGATCTGGGCCGACGGTACAAAGTAGGTGTTGGTTTATAATTTTTTTCTTTCTGTTTTTATCATAATTGAACTTTTTTCATGAATATAATATGTTTGTATAGATATCGTCCCCCAGAGATACAGAGTCGTCTAGGCCACATGCTGAGGCATAATTATGGTGGTGCTTGGATTAACTACTATGAGGCTCCGGACGAGAGGAAGGCCTTCTGGTTTGTGCGCTTCAAGGTTAAAATATATTTACTTTTAACATGAATCATATAATTTTTGTATATTATATATAACTGATAAATATTTGGTTTGCGCTCTTCTAGGATATGTTTTTCTATCCACCGCACCGGGCCGAGCTTATCGAGGGGATGTTTCCTGCCGTCACTGCCAAGCTGATCCGCGACTCTATCAATGATCAGGAGGATCGTGATCGTGCCGGAAAGCCGATCCAAGGTTGGATCACCCTGATCAATGGAGTGCGATGAAGGCTCGATTCGAGGAGCCAAAGTACAAGGAGAAGTCGGAGAAGGCCAAGGCGGCTAGGCAACATGCCTCGAAGTGGTGCGGTGGGTCGATTCCGATGACAGAATATTTTCGTCGTCTGGTATGTCTTCCTCTTTTAGAAATATTTTTTTAATGCAAAACCGGTAAATTATTACTAAGATAATATATTTAATTACAGGTAAGGAAGGTCGGTAACGCCGACATGGTGACCGTCTTCCTGGCCACCCATCGTCGCGGCGCTGTCCTTATTGACGAGAGGGCCGAGCAGACTTATGTAAGTATTATAATACGTTATCTTAATTTAATACTTTGTGTCAATTTTAATATAACTTAGAAAATATGATGCAAATAAATATTCATGTAGTTAGTAATAATAAGTACATTAATTAGAAATTAGAAATAATAAGTACATTAATTAGAAATTAGTAATAATAAGTACATTAATTAGAAATTAGAAGTTAGTAATAATAAGTACTTTCTAGGCCGAGTATCAGAGGCTGCGGGAACGGGCGGCTGCTAGTGCACCTGATGCAGGAGAGGCCGGTACTTCCTCGCAGCCCACTCAAGCTCTATCGGAGGACGAGCTGTGGATTGCCGCCGCTGGTGGACTCCGTAGGGGTACGTACTACGGTACGGGATCCTATGACGCCCTAGTTGCGACCCAGTACTCTAGGACATCTCCTGCTAGTGTGTATGGTCCACAGCCGTCCCAGGAGTCTGCCGAGTCCACCAGATGATGGAGTCTCTCCGTGATGACCTGCTACGACGGATCGAGGAGCAGTCTCAGCACGACAATCCTGCGCTACTAGCACGATTGGATGCGCTCGACCGCGGCATTATGGACCTCAGGAAGACGACTGAGAGGACAGAGCGCACCGTTGGAGGGTTAGAGCGCACGGTCACGGAGCTGCAGACAGGACAGGTGACCATGGCCGAGAGGATAAGATTGGCGCAGGAGTCGATGGTCGAGAGCAGTGATAGAATATTATCTATCATGGATTCATACCACCAGCGACTTACAACATTGGAGCGTGCTGGTCTTCCGGGTACACCTTCATCGTCGTCGACTCCGCCGCCTCCACCGCCATCTTCTTCGACACCGACTCCATCGATGTCACTGCCTCCATCGGTATCGATTTCACGTGAGGAGTATGAGTTGTTCTTATCCCTTCGTCGCGGCGGTGCTCCTTCTGCACCAGATTCCTAGTAGTCCTAGTTAGGACTGTTTCTGTGTTTGTTTCATTCTTTGTTTGTGACTTGGATATTTGTTGGTTGTGTAGATTTGGATACTTGGTTGTTTGGATACTTGGTTATTTGGATATTTGGTTATTTGGATACTTGGTTATTTGGATATTTGGTTATTTGGTTAGTTGTTGTCTGATTGTTGTAAACTTGGTTTTTTGGATATTTGGTTATTCGCAATTATCGACGTCAAGTATACAAACTTGGTTAGTTGTGTACAGCGAGAAATTGACATTCTGTGATTGTTTGGATCCTATTCTATAGTGAGAAATGGTTATCTTTTTAAACTACAGGAAGAAATGGACATTCTGTATTTTATTTTTTTTATTTTTTTCAGACTTAGCAACGTTTACCGACGTTTACCGACGTACATTTACGTCGGTAAACGTCGGTAAATATGCGATATTATCCAGTTTACCGACGTTTTAGCGACGTTATAATATGTCGAAAAACGTCGGTAAACGTCGGTGCACGTCGGTAATATTCCCAGGAATTCCCAGGATTTACCGACGTTTAGCGACTTTGAACATGTCACTAAACCACCGACGATTCGTCGGTAATACGTCGGTAATTTACCGACGCGTAGCGATACGCAGTAATACGTCGCTAATCCACCGATGTCACGACGGTAGACGTCGGCAATATACCGACGTATATATATGTCGACAAACGTCGATAATTGCGATGTTTGGCGACGTTTAGAAGATTAGCGACTTACATTTCAATGACTATCACGAAACGTCGATAATTCTGTCGCTAAATATCTTTAGCGACGAAATTTGTCGTTTTAGCGACGTCTTTATACGTCGCTAAAACGACTTATTCTGCTAGTGCGTGATCGTCCAACAAAAATCAAGGCACATGATGCGATTCAAAAATCGCATTTCTCACTTTGTATGTTTCATTGGGACTATCAATTCTACGCGTCGCGTTAAGCCGTCGTGCATCCGATCGCAACGATCCTCCGCAATGCCCTGCGTTTGGCGTCACTATCCAACGATTTCTGATGTTTCACTTCGTATCCTATCTCGACATGGTTCTCTTTTGTTGACTTGCAAAAGCATCAACATTCAGGACTACGTCCGCTAGGTGACTTACCTAGACACCGTGCTCAAATCCTTCCGACGCAAGTTTAAATTGACATTGCACAAAGGCCACAATCTATCCGACACAATAGTTTACATCAAGGCGACGGTGCTCAAGACAACGATTGCCTTGACACGAGGTCTTTACGACATGCCTTATGTTCGATTCCTAACGAGTAGGAATTTACTAGCCAAATTCCTGACTTATCCGTCTCGCAACATCGAACATAATTTCGATTCACGCAAGCTCAATTGCAAGGTGAATCCGAATCTAACGACATGACCCGTAAGTCATTCTCTTATCGTTCTCTCTCGTGCATCGCACGAATCTTGCAATCGCCTATCCGAATCACCAAGTTCGTTGGTAAATTTCTAGTTTGATCGTCGACCAACATAACCATTCAAGCATTCATCCGACGAATACTCAAATCTAACTATATCATTCTCAATCGAAAGTTGTTCCAACAATCCTCGATCGTCTAGACTTATCGTCAACATGCACCGTGTTATATTTGTTATCGGTGCAATCTCATATGCAATATCGCATGGGTCATCTTACGGTCTGCAGCATTCAATTTGATTTGGCGGTCAAGTCTGTCCCGAAGCTACGCTCGATAATTGTGGATCATCACCGAAGGACAGTTTACTACGAACCATGTTATATCTCATTTTGGAGCCAAATTACGTTTCGACGATTTCTACGCGACTATCCAAATTCGTACATAACTATTTCTATCGGCGCAACTGATGCGCAACTATCCTCTGAGTAAAGTTATGCACTGCCGTCGATGATTCCGTAATTTATGAAACATCAACTCGTATCGAGTTCGAGTCTATCTTATTTCGCGGTTGACACACGAGATGCTATATGCATCGAGCAATCGTCGATGACTTATAGTCTCGCCCTTGATCAATCACAAAGTTCATGATCAACCCGTTCGTTTCATTCTCGTATCGTTACTTACAAAATTCTATAGCACGAGGCACACTCTATTTTGTATTCTCACATCGCTTACATTTTCTTACGTATCGATCTAGATACGCCGTATCCATTTCGATAACGTAAGGGTCAACTTTGAATCCGTTTCAACGTCAACTTAACTCGCATCGCATACATCCAAGTTTGCAACGAACTTTTCCATACGCATCGACTCATTCTCCGAATTGTCGCATCCCGCTATACTTCGATCGCGTAACTGAGTTACCGATTATCCAATGTCGAACCCTTAAGTCATACGATCTCGCCATCTATGTTTTGCATATTTTTCAGTCATACTCAAATGAGTTTTGCCGTAACGTAACCAACTATTTCTTAGGCACGATTACTCACGTCAACCAACTTTCTTACCGAAGTCACACATCGTGCGATTCGATTACAATTCGCACCGCCCAACATTTCTATCGAAATCGCAAGTCGTGTGATTCGATTTCACTTCGCATCGGCTAACATTTCTATCGAAATATCGCAAGTCATGCGATTCGATTATAATTTTTATCGCCCAATATTTTCATCGAGCTCGCAAGTCGTACGATTCGATTTCAACGTTTCGAGTGTTCTATCCCGTCGATCCGATTATTGCCTCAAGGCATAATCGTTTCGCTAGTTCCCGTCATTCGACCGACACATAAAATTTTCAATCGACGTATCATTCAATGTTACAAGCCCCGCCTTACCGTTCTAACCAATCATCGAAGAACACTTTACATCAACATGCCGTCGTACAAATTCTCATTCGAGACTCGGTGCTATTCCGTCCGTTGCGGACAAACCTTCCGCAATTCTCACAATACGTCGATGCAATTCATCGCACAAATGGTAATACATATACCACTCGGAATCGAGCCATTCATTGCATCGGTGGTATGCCATTTACCACCCAGAAATCAAGTTACTTCCGTCGCAACGTATTGTTTACGAACCAACGATCTCTTTTGACTCACGATTTCCGCAGTGATCGTGCTTGATCACAACCGTAACTCTGATTAATCAAAATCCGATGCAACTCGGCCAATGCATTCATTTGCCAACGCAAGCTCGGTGTGCAACCGAACCGATTTCGTTTTTCGATTTATAACTTTTATTTTCTTCCGTTGCATCTTGTGCAAAAATTCATTCTCGATATCCGTTGTATTTCGTGCAGCGATTACTTTGATACGTGTTGCACCACGTGCAATAATTTTACATTCGACATGCGTTGCACCACATGCAACATTTTACTGTCAATACGCATTGTACATCGTGCAACGATTTATTTCTAATATTTACCGCACCTCGTGCAACGATTTCCTTTCAATACGCATTGTACATTGTGCAAAGATTTATTTCCGGCATTCAAAGTCAATGTTCAAATCCGTTCAACACATTCGATATTGACTTATCGCTTTTCATCGCAACGCACATTCGAAATCGATATGTGAATCCGTTCGACACATTCCATATCAACTTTCATTTCTTTTCAACGCATCATTTACAATCAACGCGTGGTAATTGCTGCAGCAACATTCCACGACTTTCATTGTATCGATGCAACCAACATTTTTCGTATCGTTCGTTGCAACCAACGAATATCTCGAATTACAATTCACGACGTGTTGCATCCGCAGCAACAAATCCTTGAATTCACATCTCGCAACTTGTTGCACTTGCAGCAACAAACCTTTCATGACTTTTCCCGCAACACCATGTAATTTCCAAAACAACACGCGGCAAAATTACATTATTTATATTAGACTTATTGTATGGAACATCCAGTGCAGCATCGAGTAGAGCCAAGAGTGATTTCGATTGGTGGTGGACAACTTTTAGAACTGAAATGAAGCAAGAGTCCAGAGGAAATTGAGCCTAGAGCTCTGATACCAATTTGTCAAACCCCGACCCGAAATCACCCGAATCATCGTCCTCGCTGGGGCGTGATGCCGCACGAGCCTGGAGTTGCGCTCGTGCAAGGCAAGATGACAAGTTCTTAAATGGTTATCTTTGAATTGAACGTTAACAACGAAAGAAAAACAGATTATACGAAAATGATTCTCTTTATTGATATTCGAAATCAGATTACAAAGGCTTTCGATAGCCCAACGGAATTTGCCAGATTGGCTACAACACTCAGGTTCTCTCTTGCCCACAAAGGATTTTGCCGCTCCTTACATCATGCCTTCTATATCTCGGCCGCATCAATCCTGTCGCGTATCCGAGCGTCAATGCGATCGTACGCTTCAATACGCTTCGACATTCCAAGCCTGAACGCGTTCAAGCGAAGCTTCGCCGCAAGCCATCCATTCCCTGCACCCTGCATGAAGCTGGTGGGGGATCAGTACGTTCGTCCTCGCATGTACTGAAGCAAAGATCTTTTTTCCAAACTGACATTTTAATATTTATGTTGAATCATGCAACTTAGCTTATGATCTTGCTATGTTCTCCTTAGGGTCAATTTCATGGCATATTCGAAAGCGTAAAGCATGTTATCATAGCAAGCATGTTATCAAATTGAATAGGCAAGCAAGCATTCTCGTGTTTGATTCGTGGCGCAACTTAGCAATATCGACGCACCCGCCCTTGCAACCGACGCAAGGTGAATACGCCTATCCGTTTTCCCTGTCATGTTATAAGTGCCCTCTATTCAGAATCCGTCCATGCAGGATATACATATACCTTGCACTTCCAAACCCATCGCCCTTAACTATATGAAGGTCACTAGCTTTCCGGGCTAGAATGGACTTATATTTATCGAATCGAAACATAAGACGATGTTAACTCTGTGCGGTTGCTAACCAACATCAGAGTCCATCGAAATAATTGTAACAAGTGGCTTATCACATTCACCAGACGGTCGCTACCCATCAAAATAAAGTGCACGAACAATACCGTATACGAATCCCTCATAGGCCGAATGGTCCCAGCGCCCTGGCGCGCCGCATTCGAGGCAATACCCATGCACGGGCTTTTATATCTTTAAGTTCATTTGACCATGCAACGAATCTTATATTTCATACAACCAAGCAAGTTCGCTTATCTCTATTTCAATTGGCACAACGCCCGAATGTCCTCATCGAACGCCCGAAGGCCACGAACATTTCGAAGGGCACCATGCCGCATTTATCATCTCGTATTGCTCCGTTAACTTTCTATGTTCTTACGTTTCATACTTCGTTTCAATGTTCAATGGCATCATGCCTCAACTCAATGCTCGTCAACCGAACGACCCGAAGGTCCCGAACACCTTTCGAAGCATTATGTCATTTCCGACAGTTCCGCCACATTCATGCCACAACTGTATCCTTTCGTAACGAAGCCATCTTTTATTATCTCGTGCACGCAGGCACGTTTCGACCATATTTTCGATGTTCTATGACTTAGCATTCAATGTCCATGGCTTGCGCACTAGGGCGCTCGCCTATTGTCTTTCAATGTTCTAGCCGTTCTAACTCGTGCGCGAAGGCACGGTATGGTTCATGCACTAAGGCACTCGCCGAGTACAGTTATCCCATGTTCTTGTGGCTTACGTACCTAGGCGCTCGCCTTAGCGATATCTAATGTTCCATAGCGACTCATGCATACGATGCACGTTTCATTTTAATTGTTCTAACTAGTGTTCGACTCACACTACGATTTACTTCCGATCGGACCACGCCCGTGGCATCGATAGGTTAACTTTTAGCATACAACGATATATTTGACTTATCGCATGAAGGAGTAAAAAGAAGTCAATCCTCCCACCTTGAGTCGATATGCCTTTGCCGTTTCGCCGAGCCGATGCGGCTCGATTTTATCACTTCGTTGCACGGCCACTCTCCTGACTTAGCCATTCGAGCACTTCGTGCTTATTGAGTTTGTACGTCCGATTTGGCTTACCGTGCCAACGCTTCCGTCCGACGCAAGGCGACGATTTGCTTTCGCGGACCCCTTTCTGAATAAGGCAAAAGATCGACCTCTAACATTTCAGCGTAAACGTATAGCCTGCACATGAAACCAACTAAAATCAATACTTTCATCGTTTCGGACTTGCGCTTTGGTCGATTCGATTTCTTAGAATCTTCGAGCCGTCTCAACGCACTTATCCTTCGAGGCAACGCGGCGCTTCGCATCGATTCACTCGATGCATTCTTCGGGACAAGGCAACTCTCGTATCGATTCGCATCGATACGTAATCGGGTCAACGCAACTCTTCGAGTCAACGACTCAGCATAATGCACCGTACGGAGCGGGGCATTACAAGCTTAGCAAAGAACATTACGTTTGTGTTCCATCAAAATTGAACAAATTATTATATGAATTTCTCTACTAATTTGGGCGTCGACAAATTACCTTCAGTAGTAGTAACTTGGAGGATAGTGCATCCACCATGAGCTTCATCTCGGCTGTGTATGGCACAAATGTGAGACGCTTGCTGTCGGCGTACATCATCTCCATGAGCATGTCAAAGGTTGACGATCTCGAAATTAAAGTAGTTTGACTAACAAAATTAGAACTTTCTCACCAAAATAAAGCTACATTTGAGTAACTACATTCCCAAAGGCACAAAATAAAACATTCAATCATTCAAATTCTCAAACACATAATTTAGCATTCAACATAATTTTCAACTTCGGATTTCCTCCGTTAAATTGACCAAATAAATTCAGGGGAACACTAATTTTATTCCACAAAAAAAATGAATTCAACAAAATATTTTCTTTAAATCGTAACCAAGTAAGGATGTTCGAGAACTCACGATCTTGACGATGACAATCTCGAACATGTCCACGTCAGTAGCTGCAACAAATCTACAAATTTGAATGAGATTATGAGAATCACATGCAACAAAATAATTGACAGATCGTTTAGACAAAATTGGAACTCAACAGGAAAATCTCGTCAAATGATCCGCTTCCGATCTTACGATACCGAAATTAGAAGATGAGGAGTTTTTTTTCTTTGCTTCCTTTACAAAATTTTGTAGAATACTGCAAAACATAAAATAGAAAAGAAAGCATGTAGAGGGAGGCGAAGGTTACAATGGTTTCAAATATTAAAATCGTTAAATATCAATGACCTTATAAAAAATAATTATCTAAGAATTTGAAATTATGTATTCCAAATACAGTAGAAACTCTATAAAATAATACACTTGGGACCACCAAAATTTATTAATTAAAAGAGTTATTAATTAATCGATAAATTAATAATTAATAATTTATATATTAATTAATATTTTATTAATTTATAGTAAAATACTTACGTAGTTTACAAACACCTTTCAAGCTTCCACTTAATTATTGTATACAATGCATGTGTATATCAAATGAAGGGCCCAATTTGAAAGAAACCTTCAATCTCCCACCTTATTATGCTTCTTGTGTTCAGTGTATCACTTTATGGACATTAAAAATATTTTCAAGAAACCTTCAATTCTTGAGTCATTTTTCAAGAAACCTTCATAAATCATTCATGTAATATGCTATATATAAGAAATTATTAATTTATATTTTATATGGGGTCTGAAGAAATTATCAAAAATGTATTATCTTATAATTTTAGCGAATTATTAATTTAGCACCCTATCTCCGAGTCGGGACCGGCCAAAAATATTATCTTAGAGAGTTTATTAAATAATCGAGTATTAATTTATAGAGTTTCTACTGTATTTCTGATATTTGGATTATATAATAGTATAGATGTTGTAAGAGGGAAATGCTCTAATTAAGTTTAAGTTTCCATTCCCTTGCATCCTAATTTCTCTATTCCATTATAAATTCTTCGGCCTTCCTCTTACTACAATGCTACAAAACCCACAAAAGCATAACCATGTTATTAAAAGGTGTTACGCGCCCATTCTATATATAGGCAGCTCAAGATTAGGCAGTAGCAGAGTGACAGAGCTCAGAGGAGGGATTCAGGCTCAGTAAAGGCTTGATGCGTACCTGAACTCAGCCAGCAGGGATTAGTAGCTCTTCTCAGTAGCTATTGTCAATAGCTGTTCTTCCTTCCTTTGGACAGGGGACAGTTGAGCGGTTGGATGTTCATATTATGAGCCGTTACTTGGATACCTTGCCACCTCAGCATTAGTTGTACTGTATTGCCAACTCAGCAGTCACTTGGACCAATCATAGTTTTTAAGTAACACATTAGCCCTGTCAACAGAAAGGAATGTCCAGGTCAGCACAGAGCAACTTCTACTATAAATAAGAGAGTCTCAGTGAAGGGAGGGGAAATGTTGATGATTTTTCTTATTGTTAGTTTCTCAGTTTAGTTCTTTACTGCTTTCTCTTTAGAATGTAATAGTCTTTCTTCCCTACTTCGTTGGTAAATAAATCCTAGATTTCCAACCTTGTGCTTCATCTCCAATTTATGCAAGCTTCATGTCAAATTGGATTGTATCCTCAAATTTTCTAGATCAGTTAGGAAAGAGCCCTAACAATTGGTATCAGAGCAGTTCGGTTCCAATTCTTGAGCTTCATCAATGGCAGAGCCAAAGCATCCATGGAGGATCGCCAGAGCTTCATCAATGGCAGAGCCATTACGGCCAGGACGGCTCAAGTTCTTGGCAAGGGTCATCAACGGCAAGTTTGAGCTCACAATTAGGGTTCCCGGAGGATCCTCGCGAGCGGATCGTAGAGGAGAGTCTTCAGTCAGTCGAAGGTATGTTACTGAATTTAGATAAACAATTTGAGACGTTGGATTGGTGGATGGAGTATCGGAAGGAGGTATATCCCTCCTATTTTCCAGTCGAGTTACCTCCTTCGCTACCACCGCCACCGCAACAGCAGTACGAAGCCCCACCGTCCCTTCCTCAACCAATGCAGCAACAATGTCAGAGACTGCAACAGTATGAAGTGACTGAACCGAAGGTGTTTGATGAAATGCCCGTGAGGAAGCTTGGAAGTACGAGTTGGTGTCGTAGGTGCAAAATTGAGTGTGAATCTATGGAGGGATTGGTCATCCACTCACTAACAAGCGAGCATCAAAATAGAACCATAACTTTGGTTCGGAACATTAAGCAAAATATTTACTGTTCAAATATTTCCTCAACGAGCACTACATCCATTTGTCCCGAACTAGAACAAGAAGAAGAGGATGACACCACTACAAGGGTGTCTGACAACCATGGTGATGATGTTGAGGAGCAAAAAGTAGCATTTCTAGATAGTTATTACCAATATGTGCCAATGAGTTTTGTACAGTTGCTTATGCCTGTAAGTACCAATCACCCACAACTTAATGTTCAGTTTAGTGTACCAGTGGTACCAGCAGATGTTCATCCTAAGATGCCGGCAATAATGACTAGCAACCCATCTCCAATTCAAGGACCTTCTAAGAATGTTGTGGTTGATGATTCATGCTTAGGACCAGTTCATTCTTCACAAGGGGAGGAAAATAAGAAGGAAGACTTGCACCACGAAGCTGAGCAAGTCGGGGCAACCCTGTTCCAGTCTCATACTCAATCCAACAAAGAAAGTGGCCTTGTGGGCAATACAAGTTCACAGAATGTGGTGGTACTAAGAGAGAACAAAATGGAGGACTCCAAGACAAAACAATTTGTAAAGGAATTAGGCAACTCAACTGTGAGGCCAGATGGACAGGTCGAATTCCACAGGTTTATCCATTCACCTGCTAGTTCATATGCGAAAGCTCCTTCTGCATCAATTCTTGGTAGTCTAATAAAATCAATGATAGTAGGTTATATAGACTTAACCAACTTTCTTTCTTTTGAAAATGCTGCTATTGTATCTCCAACTGCATTCCCTGGTATGGATTCTAGGACTTTGGATGGAAAATTTTCTCTGGTACCAAATTTGACAGGAGCTGCTGATCTGCAAAATTTCAATCAAATTGGAAGCCAAATATCAGCAGCTGTACTACAGATGTTCCTCAAAGATCCACTCTATGCTCAGTACTTGAGAATAGCGGACTATGTTACACAAGTTGCATCAAATTTTAACAGTCCTCCTACTGATAGAGGTTACATGCACAATACATATTTGGAATTACTGGAAATCCAAACTTTGCCAAACCTTCAGTCACTTCTTTTGAGCAGTTTCCCTAGCTACCAGCATTCTAGTAGGAAGGGTCTATGGACACCAACTTTGATGCCAGCATCACAAGATGGCCCTGCTGAATTTTTATTTGACAAGGGAAACAGTGAACAGATGATGGTATGGGACCCCGGTGTAGCCATACATATAGGAGGATGCAGCTGCAATATGTTTAGCAGAGTAGAACTGCAGCTGGCATGGGATCCAGGTATACACACTCTCTTGATTATACAAATGTCAAATAGTAGTGAACACCATGATGCATCTATGTTCAGTACGAAGAGTATCAAGCTCCCTAAAAGACACCCAGATTGGAGACAATCTAATATTTCAACAGTGGCAAAGACTTGTCATCCAAAGAGAAGGTTAAAGGAATTCATGATAACCCTATGGGATCCAGGGAAAGTTATTAGTACATTGACCTTGGGACAAGGTCAATTTGAAGGGGTGGGTATTGTTACGCGCCCATTCTATATATAGGCAGCTCAAGATTAGGCAGTAGCAGAGTGACAGAGCTCAGAGGAGGGATTCAGGCTCAGTAAAGGCTTGATGCGTACCTGAACTCAGCCAGCAGGGATTAGTAGCTCTTCTCAGTAGCTATTGTCAATAGCTGTTCTTCCTTCCTTTGGACAGGGGACAGTTGAGCGGTTGGATGTTCATATTATGAGCCGTTACTTGGATACCTTGCCACCTCAGCATTAGTTGTACTGTATTGCCAACTCAGCAGTCACTTGGACCAATCACAGTTTTTAAGTGACACATTAGCCCTGTCAACAGAAAGGAATGTCCAGGTCAGCACAGAGCAACTTCTACTATAAATAAGAGAGTCTCAGTGAAGGGAGGGGAAATGTTGATGATTTTTCTTATTGTTAGTTTCTCAGTTTAGTTCTTTACTGCTTTCTCTTTAGAATGTAATAGTCTTTCTTCCCTACTTCGTTGGTAAATAAATCCTAGATTTCCAACCTTGTGCTTCATCTCCAATTTATGCAAGCTTCATGTCAAATTGGATTGTATCCTCAAATTTTCCAGATCAGTTAGGAAAGAGCCCTAACAAAAGGATCCTAATAGGAAGAGAAGCGATCAAATCAGTTTCAAATATTAAAATAGTGGATTGCTAGGTGATCAAACTAGTTGTCCTTGTAAAGGAACATCTTCTTCTCCTTAAGCGTCATCTACAACACGATAGGGTGGTATTTGTTGTGTCATGATTCGAACTCATGATCCGGTGGTTAGTCATCAGCTTCCGCGGCCAGAGAGGAGGAAGAGAGAGAACATTTACAAATTTTGGAAGATGAATGCATTGAGGAGGATTAGGTTACGGATGAGGAGTTTCTATTCAGTTAATAGAGAGAGAAAAGGATCGTGCATACAAAAAGATAGGAATTGATTGAATATTTAACAGTAGTGGATGTAAAAGTCATTTTTATCCTCTGATAAATATGATTTGATATCTAAAAATTTATGTAAACTATATAATCTGAATACCGCTGGTATTTGGATTATATAATAGTGTGTATATATATATATATATATATATATATATATATATATATATATATATATATATATATATATGTAGAAAATAATAGTTGGATAATCTTATTGATGGACTACTTCACTACTTATAGGGAGTCTAGCTCCTCTACACACTACATATTCCGATGTGGGACTAAAGGTCCCTTATTGACTCTCAATACTCCCCCTCAAGATGGACGATAGATATTGATCATTCCCATCTTGTTACATAGCTTCGACAGACTTAATGAACTAAGACCCTTAGTCAGACAGTCTGCAACTTGTTCTTCTGAGCGGACATGGTCAATCTTCAGTATCCCTTGTTCCAGCTTCTCCTTGATGAAGAATCGATCAATCTCGATGTGCTTCGTTCTGTCATGCTGAACTGGATTGTTAGCTATACTTATTGCAGCTTGACTATCGCTCAGAAGACGTAGTGGTGTTCCCTTGTCTAGCTTCAACTCTGTCAGCAACGCTTTCACCCACAGCAACTCTGACACTCCCAGAGCCATTGCTCTGTATTCTGCTTCAGTTGTCGACCGTGCTACCACAGACTGTTTCTTGCTTCTCCATGAGACCAGATTTCCTCCTACAAAAACACAATATCCCGTGGTAGACCTTCTGTCGTCTATGCAACTCGCCCAGTCTGCATCACAGTATCCCTCAACTTCTATGCGTCCATTCTTCTTGAACCATAGCCCCTTTCCCGGTATTCCTTTCAGATATCTCAAGATCTGAAATACTGCTTCCTTATGACCCTTTCTTGGATCATGCATGTAGCGACTCACTACACTCACCGCAAATGAGATATCAGGGCGAGTGTGTCCCAGATAAATCAATCTTCCTACAAGTCTTTGATATCTTTCACGATCAACGGGCTCTCCTATTTCTGCTTCCAACTTACACTTCTGGTCAATTGGAGTGACTGCTGCTTTGCATCTCAGCATCCCTGTCTCCTTCAGCAGATCTAGTGTGTATTTGCTCTGTGAGAGAATAATTCCTTATTCGCTTTCACACACCTCGATACCTAGAAAGTACCTCATCGCTCCTAAATCCTTCACTTCAAACTCCTTCGCGAGTTTTGACTTCAGCTTAGTGATCTCGACTTCATCATCACCTGTGATCACTATATCATCCACATATACAGCAAGTATAGTGATGTGGCCTCTTGTATGCTGGAGGAAGACCGTATGATCTGCATTTGTTTGGCGATATCCCATGCCTGTAACAGCCATTCTGAATCTGTCAAACCAGGCTCGAGGAGACTGCTTGAGTCCGTATAGTGACTTCTTCAGTTTACACACCTTTCCTTGCGACATCCCTCCGTTTGATTCCGTCGCATAGCACCCAGGTGGGAGCTCCATGTATACCTCTTCTTGAAGGTCCCCATGAAGAAAGGTATTCTTCACATCCAGCTGGTACAGCTTCCACCCATAGTTTGCTACAATGGAGACCAGAGTTCTCACGGTGCTCATTTTTGCTACTGGGGCAAACGTCTCATTATAGTCTATTCCATATGACTGTGTGAATCCTTTCGCAACCAACCTCGCCTTATACCGCTCTACTTTTCCTTCTGGCGTCTCTTTCACGGTGTATACCCATTTGCATCCCACAGCTTTCTTCCCTTTGGGTAATGGAACCAGCTTCCATGTCTTATTTTTCTCCACTGCCCCAAGTTCTTCTATCATTGCAGCTTTCCACCTTGGATCTTTCTTTGCTTCCTGCTAACACTTGGGCAACGAAGTAGAGTCTAACGATGCAATGAAGGCTCTATAATTCGAAAAAATGTTAGAATAAGACAAGAAGTTGGCAATGTCATGTTCGTAATCATCAAAACGAGCAGGAGCCTTACCCGTATTGATGTGAGAAGATCTTCTTAAGGGAGCAATAGGTGGTGGAGAGATCATACCATCCGAGTCGGAGAGATCCGTATCAGAATCCGAGTGATTCAGTACGGGGGCAACATCTTCAGGAGTTGGAGCAAGAGTAGACGAGGGACTTGGTACAGTAGGCACAGGACACGGCATAGGCACAGTACTGGACTTCTGTTGTCTCCTTCTGTAGACTTGGAGCTCCTTTTCTCTTGTCTGCTGCTCCCCCTGCGTAACATATGAATCTTCTTCGTCTTCATTTTCTGTATCTGAGTTACTGTGCTCTCCCCCTTTCGTCCAGTTTTCGACAACCGGACACGGAACCGATCCGACGACCACATTTGGGCTTATTATCTTCCCCTCACATCGAATACCATTTGTGTTAGGTGTGTCACCAATTGCTGAACCGTCATCCGAACCATAGTATGGTTCGAGTTCTCTGAAAGTAACGTCCATGCTTACAAACATCTTCCGCTCGATTGGACTCCAACAGGCATAACCCTTCTGAGTCGCCGTGTAACCGACGAAGACACATTTAACCACCCTAGGATCCAATTTGCCAACGCCTGGCCTATTATCTTGGACAAAGCAGACACATCCAAAGACTTTTGGTGGAACAGTGTATGTAGTTGCCCCAGTAAGCATTTCCAACGGTGTCTTTTAGTCCAATACTTGAGATGGCATTCTGTTGATGAGATAAGAGGCCGTCAATATAGCTTGCCCCCATAAAAATTTCGGAACATTCATAGCCAGCATCATCGTCCGTGCGACTTCCAGCAGGTGTCTGTTTTTTCGTTCCGCCACACCATTTTGGGCCGGAGTATAAGCACATGAAGTTTGATGAAGTATTCCATGAGAGAAAAAATTGTGAAACCCAGTATTTTGTAGCTAATTATTTAAATAGAGTTTTATATTATTAATAAAACATTTTCAAAATTATTGTTATTATTAATATTATAATTATTATATTTTTGGATGGAAAGAATTTGGAAATTAATTGTGACAACTTGGATTTTTGATTTTGAGCCCAGACCCAGGCCCGAGCCCATTCTTTGACTTGGTTTTAATTAATTAAAAAAAAATTTGAATTTGAGCTGGTCCAATTTGGACCAAAACTCACCCCCTCATTTCCGTAACTCCTCACAACCCCTCGTTTCACATTCTCAACTCCTCCTTTCCCGAATTTCCTCCTCACCGCTCAGAACCAACCCTCACCTCCTCATAACACTCCCACGTTCTCATAAACTCCCCACGTCTCTGTTCACAGAACCCAATCACACTTTTCTCTCTCTCACTCTTATTTTTCTCTGTGGAGAAAGAAACTCTCACAGAGCTCTCACCTAATCCCTCTTCTCTCTCTCCTTTCCTCATTTTTCTTCTGGAGAAACCCATTTCAACCCGAGCCCCTTCTCCGCGCGTGCGACCCGAGGCCGAGCCCCCTACTCCGGCGAAGCACCACCGCTCCGCCACTGCTCCGCGACCAACCCGCGAGCGACGCTTCTCCGCGCGCGTGCACCCATCCCGCGCCGCGTCCACCGCCGTTTCCCGAGGCCGGCGACCCCTCCGCCGTCCAGCGCGGATCCGTGCCGCACCCGCGGCCATCCGCCGCTCCTCTCGCGGCCATCCGTGGCTCCCTCCGCCGCAGCAGCCCGGCGGATCTCCCCGCCGCTGCCTTTCTCCGCTGTCCCGCTGCTGTCCAGCGACCCCTCCCCGTCGCTGTCCGCTGCCGCAGACGTGACCCGAGTCGCTGTTTTCCGCGGTTCCTTGCTGTCCCCGCCGGCGTTTTTTGCTGTCCGCGGACTCTCCCGCTGTTCGGGATCTTCGACCTGCTGCCGAACTTAGTTTCGGATTATTCCCAAGTTTTTCCCGCGGCTCCCCGCCAACGGAATCTGGTAATTTCTGGATAATCACAGTAGTTCGTCCCCCGTAAAGTCGATGATGATAGATCGGTCCCCCGGTTCCCTCTCGGGAATCCGGTTAGCTGCGTATATTATCGTTTAGCTGCGTTAGATTATTTTCCTGTGTTGCTTTGGTGTGATTTGGTTGGATTATGAGATTCCCGGACATTTCGGGAAATTCGGTGGATTGGAATTATTTTCTGTGGCTTGGGATTATTTTGGTGGATTTATTCTGTGGGATTATTTTGGATTGGAATATTTGCAGGTTTTCTGTGACGCATTTCCCAGTTTTGGGTTGTCCCGAAATAGAGGAAGTGCTGTCCAAATTTTTACAAAACTATATTTAGTTGATTTCAAAATTGGTTTTCGGAAATGAATTTTTAAACTAATTTTCGGGCGACGACCGTACCGGTCTGTGGGCCCCGGCGAAATGCAAACACACCGGTCCGACCGGACGTTGTGGTATTAGCCGAATTTTGAGGAATGGACCGAGTCTGAGACTCTTAGTTTCATTTTAATTATTTTTAATATTTAGGCTATTTATATTAGATATTTAATTCCTGCACTTTAATTATTTAATTTCAGTCATTTTCTCTTATTTAATGTAAAAGAAAATTGTACCGGGCATAAGCCAACCCTAGGACCATTAGCTGTGCCACTGTATTGTGTAGCGTAGTTTATTTTATTTTTCTTTTTCTGGTGGATGTGAATTTGGGTGGTTTTGATTAGTCGCGTAATCGTAGATTAGAGCGCGATTTACTGATTAGTTACGAATCTAGTTAAAAAATGGATAAAATATTAGTAAATAACTAGTTCATGATTTATCACTAAAAGAAAATTATATTTTTATAAATATATTACAAAAACACAAAGTTTTCCAAAGTTAATTGATTCTCGTGTTATTTCCAAATAATCCAATTAATCGGTTTAATCAACGCACATAGTTGCGACGTAATCGTTAGCTGTAAATTAATACAACTTAAAACCTGACTAGGATTTACTACTAGAGATTGCAACTAGCACACTTAGTCTGGTTATTCAAGGTTCTAAGTCGAGTTCTCAACTGTAGGAACTCGAAGTTACACCTGACGTTCCTCCTCGGTACCGACTCGTCTTTCCAGTCATTCTAATACAAAGGCAAGTGCAGTTATGTCTATTTGGTAATTTATCTAGTAATTGTTTTATTGCAATTTTAAACTACATTGCTACACGGAACTCTCTCCTAGAGTTCGAATATTAACTCATTGATTGAATCTGATTGACTCGGGATATTGGGGGAGTAGTGCAGCGTCTATGACCAATACCCCTATATTGCATCATTGATTGTGCGAGCTGATTCCTCCTATACACGAGGATAGGCCGGACCGTATCATTAGGATATAATTGAATCATCCCAAGCCGGTCATAGTTCGTTACCTACTCAAAACACATTATTTTCAATTGTAGAATTGTGAAAAATATTGTTAAAGTATTTTAAATTGTTTAACATTGCAAATTTCAAATTATTATTTGAATTATTGGATATTCGTAATTGTACTTTGCTCCCTCCTGACTGGAGACCCAACATTTTAGGTATCGCTGATGATGCTTTGTTCCACGGTATTTTTCCTGAGATTCCAACTAGAGGGCGATGATCTCGAGACTGATGAGCTGGATGCCTAGATTTTTCTTCTTCTTTTATAATTCATGATGTTTGTGGAAAACAATATATTACAGATGTATCTTTCATTTTATTGTAAAAGTTTTTTTTAAACTATTCGAATTATTAAAGTTGTGACAATTAGACTGTGTTGTTTATTTACCTGCATGAGTGATACAGCTTACTGCCGTCGTCTCAACAACGGTGCAGGCTGGGCATGATCCGGTTCGACCCAATTATTTGGGATCGGGTCGTGACATGTTTTTAGTGGTGGCCCATGCAGGTCAGAACAACAACTTAGGAAAACAACTTAGAAATAATTAGAACACTAGAACATCAATTTGTCACAACATAGGACCGAAATATATTATAAATAAATATTTTTGTTTGATTATAGACTGGTAGGATACCTTGCTTATGTTTGCATCCTAAACCATCCAGAGAATGACCGTTGACCAAATCCTGCTGGCGATGAGGTGTCATCTCCGGATCATACCCCATCTCCTCAACCAAGCCCAGGGTCTTTCCCCTCGCGGCTGTTTGACCGTCCGCATAATGCATCCAGTGAAGTTTTTCCTACACTGGCGAATCCTACCTCATCTCAAACTGAATTGCATTTCTTGGTGGATTATTCATTTTGTTGCCCCACCAGTACCAGCAAACATCTCCCAAATGGTTGTCCTATTTCAAGTAATCCTGGAGTTCCAGAAAGCTCAAGATGAAGCCCAGCGGGAACAGAAGAATATCACGAGGGAAGACATGAAGAACGTCATGATGTAGCCTTAGTTATCCCCAACCAAGTTAGAGCAGAACTTTTGTCCTAGGAAGGATATCCCTGAAGGTATTTGGGTCCCATCAAGTACTCTACTTTTCGGCAGCCTTGTCGTAAGAAGCTATGGGCTTGTAACTATTGCAATAGGCCTGGTCATCAGGTCGATAGTTGCCGCAAGAGTTTGGGACAATGTTTGGCATGTGGATCTGCTGAACATCGGGTAAAGGACTGCCCCTTATCTTTCCATCAAACTAGAGCTCATATCCCAGCAACACCTGTTAGGCCACAACCTAGGGACCCTCTTCCTATCCAGCAGACCCTGCCCCTTACAATAAGGCATGATGCATACTCGAGGTTTATAGAAAGGGAAGCAGTTGGAGACTGCTCATACAGAACCATGAAGAATAGTACCTAGAACCGCAGAATAGCATCATCTTTTTGGAAGTTGTAACAGGATGTCCTTAGATCAATCATAAGAGTTTTTGCTGTAATTCTCCACATGAATAGAAATTTTTAGTTGCACCCTTATGGCAGATGTTTTCCCTGATAGTCTCCCCGGATTATCCTAGATCTAGACATAGGATTCACCCTTGACTTAGTCCCTGGCTCTTTCCCTATTTCTAAAGGATGTTACGAAGTCAACCCGAAGGTGGCCAAGAAGATGAAGGACCAGATCAATGAAGGCTCTAGGATTTATTCAGAGTGGAACTTCACTTTAGGGAGTACCTATCTTGTTTGTGCCCAGAAGGATGGAACAACGGATGTGCATCGATTACCAGACACCAAAGAACAAGTACCCTCTGCCCAGATCGAGGATCTGTTTGATCTGGTTGTGTGGAATTAGGGTGTTTCGAAGTTTGACTTAAGATTTGACTACCATCAAATCAAAGTCAGGAAAGAGGACATTTCCAAGACGACGTTTAAACACCAAGTATGGGTAGTTTTCTCTGGTCAGGACGTTAGACTGACAAATGCTTCTGCTGTGTTCATGAATCTCATGAACAGAGATTTTTATGAGTATTTGAATCAGTTTATCTTCTCCATAGATAACATTCTGATATATTTGAAGACTAAAAAGAGCATGAAGAACACCTGAGGAAGTTTTGGAAACTTTGATGAAAAAGAAGTTTTATGGTAAGTTACCTGAACGTGGAATTTTGACAGGGTGAATTTTTGGCCATGTTGTCAAGAGAAGAAATTTCGGTAGAAGATAGCTGTTGTTGAAGAGTGGTATACCCCAAGTTCAATTCGGAAGTTCTTGAACTTGGCCGGCTACTACCAGAAGTTCGTGAAGGATTTTGCCAAGATTGCTGAGCCAACAACGAAGCTCACTTGGAAGGATGAAGAGTTCATCTGAACGAAAGATTGCCAGGCGGCATTGAGGAGCTGAAGAAGAGACTTACCACTACACCAATCTTTGCGCTACCTGCAGGAACCGGTGGGTTCTCAATTTACAGTAATGCCTCTGGAAAGGACTGGGCTGCGTTCTTCAACAACATGGGAAAGTAATTGCTTACACATGTAGGCAACTACAGACTCATGAGAAGAATCATCCCACACCTAATTTGAATTGCTGCAATTATCTTTACTTTGAAGCTATGGAAGCATGATTTTATGGAAAGGGAGTGAAAATATGTACGGACTACCAAAGTCTGAAATATGTCTTCACTCAGGAAGGGCTGAATGTTAGACTAAGAAAATGGTTGAAGCAGATGAAGGTTTTCGACATCGACCTGCATCGAGAAGTTTGGACTGGAGGTTATACTACCTAGAGATAGAAGGACGGAGCTGGATGCTAATTCAGTATTGATGAAGTTCGAGGCTGAGGGATAAAAATCAAGAGAACGTAGTTTCAAAACGAGGCACTTTGCAGGCTTAGAGCTCAAGTGTTGGCAGGAACACCTGAGGGTTTCTAAATTAATCAGCATTGGAACTCTGAAGAATGGTACGTGACTTTACGTATTGGCTGACAAACGGAGGAACGAGTTGATGAAAGAAATGCACCAGTCACAGTATTCCATATATTCAGGAGATAATAAGATGTATCGGAATATGCCTCAATTGATTGGTGCTATGGAATGAAGAAGGACAATTCCAGGTATGGGATTAGATGTGAATTTGTCAATATGAAGAATTTAGCAAGAGAACAACAAGTTTGTTGCAGCCGCTGGACAATTCGGAGTGGAAGTAGAAGCATATAACAATGAACTTTGAGTAAGAATTGCCTTGTTCCCAAGGAGGGAAGGGCACCATTTGGATTATAGTAAAACGACTGACTAAGCCAGCACACTTATTCCCTTTTAAGTATCCACTAAAGAAGTTGGCAGCATTGTACGAGAGGCACATCTACCGGATTCATGGAGTACCGCGGGACGAGCAATCAGAGAGGTCAATCCAGACGCTTGAAGATGTATCGAGATTTTGTGTCTTGGATTTTGATAGGTCTTGGGAAGACCAAATTGCATTTTCTCCTACCAGAGGAACAATCAGTTTTGACGGAGCTGGAAATTGAGGCCAGGTACATCAGGCCATTTGAAGTTTAAGACGTGTTGGAAGTAGCGTACCAGTTAGCTCTACCAGCTAATCTTGAGAGTGTGCAACGTCTTCTGCGTCACAACTCAGATGCTATACTTCGGATCCGAGTCATATTTTGGATAATTCAGAGCTGAAGATTAGAATCAACCTTTTCAGTACCAGAGAAACCAGTTGCAAGCCTAGTCAGAGACGAGAAGCAAATCAGAATTGAGCCATCACTCAAACTCCTATTCCTTATTCTTTCTTTTTCCCCATTCCAAATTTTACTAATGCTGCTAAGTTAGCCTAGTTTTGCAAGCTATCTTTTTAAATCAAGCTTGATCATGACGATATTTTATTGGGTGCACCCACTAATATATTGTCTAATCAGGACCGGTGCATGATGGTCTGATCAACCTCGTGTACTTTGGTTCGCCTTTGTATTTTTCTGCGTGGATAATATCATGAAACTTGTCCCTAAACCGTCTCATCCACGACTGCTTTAGAAATTCTTATGCTTGGACCTGAGTTACGGGCGTAGTACCCGTACCTGTTTGTCTTTTCTTTCCTTACTTTAAATTTCGAGGACGAAATTTTCTAAGGAGGGAAGATTGTGAAACCCAGTATTTTGTAGCTAATTATTTAAATAGAGTTTTGTATTATTAATAAAACATTTTCAAAATTATTGTTATTATTAATATTATAATTATTATATTTTTGGATGGAAAGAATTTGGAAATTAATTATGACAACTTGGATTTTTGATTTTGAGCCCAGACCCAGGCCCGAGCCCATTCTTCCTATTTCTTTTTAATCCTGAATTTGACTTGGTTTTAATTAATTAAAAAAAAATTTGAATTTGAGCTGGTCCAATTTGGACCAAAACTTACCCCCTCATTTCCGTAACTCCTCACAACCCCTCGTTTCACATTCTCAACTCCTCCTTTCCCGAATTTCCTCCTCACCACTCAGAACCAACCCTCACCTCCTCATAACACCCCCACGTTCTCATAAACTCCCCACGTCTCTGTTCACAGAACCCAATCACACTTTTCTCTCTCTCACTCTTATTTTTCTCTGTGGAGAAAGAAACTCTCACAGAGCTCTCACCTAATCCCTCTTCTCTCTCTCCTTTCCTCATTTTTCTTCTGGAGAAATCCATTTCAACCTGAGCCCCTTCTCCGCGCGTGCGACCCGAGGCCGAGCCCCCTACTCCGGCGAAGCACCACCGCTCCGCCACTGCTCCGCGGCCAACCCGCGAGCGCCGCTTCTCCGCGCGTGTGCACCCATCCCGTGCCGCGTCCACCGCCGTTTCCCGAGGCCGGCGACCCCTCCGCCGTCCAGCGCGGATCCGCGCCGCACCCGCGGCCATCCGCCGCTCCTCTCGCGGCCATCCGCGGCTCCCTCCGCCGCAGCAGCCCGGCGGATCTCCCCGCCGCTGCCTTTCTCCGCTGTCCCGCTGCTGTCCAGCGACCCCTCCCCGTCGCTGTCTGCTGCCGCAGACGTGACCCGAGTCGCTGTTTTCCGCGGTTCCTTGCTGTCCCCGCCGGCGTTTCCCGCTGTCCGCGGACTCTCCCGCTGTTGTGATCTTCGACCTGCTGCCGAACTTAGTTTCGGATTATTCCCAAGTTTTTCTCGCGGCTCCCCGCCAACGGAATCTGGTAATTTCTGGATAATCACAGTAGTTCGTCCCCCGTAAAGTCGATGATGATAGATCGGTCCCCCGGTTCCCTCTTTGGAATCCGGTTAGCTGCGTATATTATCGTTTAGCTGCGTTAGATTATTTTCCTGTGTTGCTTTGGTGTGATTTGGTTGGATTATGAGATTCCCGGACATTTCGGGAAATTCGGTGGATTGGAATTATTTTCTGTGGCTTGGGATTATTTTGGTGGATTTATTCTGTGGGATTATTTTGGATTGGAATATTTGCAGGTTTTCTGTGACGTATTTCCCAGTTTTGGGTTGTCCCGAAATAGAGGAAGTGCTGTCCAAATTTTTACAAAACTATATTTAGTTGATTTTAAAATTGGTTTTCGGAAATGAATTTTTAAACTGATTTTCGGGCGACGACCGTACCGGTCTGTGGGCCCCGGCGAAATGCAAACGCACCGGTCCGACCGGACGTTGTGGTATTAGCCGAATTTTGAGGAATGGACCGAGTCTGAGACTCTTAGTTTCATTTTAATTATTTTTAATATTTAGGCTATTTATATTAGATATTTAATTCCTGCACTTTAATTATTTAATTTCAGTCATTTTCTCTTATTTAATGTAAAAGAAAATTGTACCGGGCATAAGCCCACCCTAGGACCATTAGCTGTGCCACTGTATTGTGTAGCGTAGTTTATTTTATTTTTCTTTTTCTGGTGGATATGAATTTGGGTGGTTTTGATTAGTCGCGTAATCGTAGATTAGAGCGCAATTTACTGATTAGTTACGAATCTAGTTAAAAAATGGATAAAATATTAGTAAATAACTAGTTCATGATTTATCACTAAAAGAAAATTATATTTTTATAAATATATTACAAAAACACAAAGTTTTCCAAAGTTAATTGATTCTCGTGTTATTTCCAAATAATCCAATTAATCGGTTTAATCAACGCACATAGTTGCGACGTAATCGTTAGCTGTAAATTAATACAACTTAAAACCTGACTAGGATTTACTACTAGAGATTGCAACTAGCACACTTAGTCTGGTTATTCAAGGTTCTAAGTCGAGTTCTCAACTGTAGGAACTCGAAGTTACACCCGACGTTCCTCCTCGGTACCGACTCGTCTTTCCAGTCATTCTAATACAAATGCAAGTACAGTTATGTCTATTTGGTAATTTATCTAGTAATTGTTTTATTGTAATTTTAAACCACATTGCTATACGGAACTCTCTCCTAGAGTTCGAATATTGACTCATTGATTGAATCTGATTGACTCGGGATATTGGGGGAGTAGTGTAGCGTCTATGACCAATACCCCTATATTGCATCATTGATTGTGCGATCTGATTCCTCCTATACACGAGGATAGGCCGGACCGTATCATTAGGATATAATTGAATCATCCCAAGCCGGTCATAGTTCGTTACCTACTCAAAACACATTGTTTTCAATTGTAGAATTGTGAAAAATATTGTTAAAGTATTTCAAATTGTTTAACATTGCAAATTTCAAATTATTATTTGAATTATTGGATATTCGTAATTGTACTTTGCTCCCTCCTGACTGGAGACCCAACATTTTAGGTATCGCTGATGATGCTTTGTTCCACGGTATTTTTCCTGAGATTCCAACTAGAGGACGATGATCTCGAGACTGATGAGCTGGATGCCTAGATTTTTCTTCTTCTTTTATAATTCATGATGTTTGTGGAAAACAATGTATTACAGATGTATCTTTCATTTTATTGTAAAAGTTTTTTTTAAACTATTCGAATTATTAAAGTTGTGACAATTAGACTGTGTTGTTTATTTACCTGCATGAGTGATACAGCTTACTGCCGCCGTCTCAACAACGGTGCAGGCTGGGCATGATCCGGTTCGACCCAATTATTTGGGATCGGGTCGTGACAAAATACTCAGCAACCCGCTTATTAGTATACTCCGTCCTATTGTCTGACCGGAAACACTTAATTTTAGCGCCATATTGTGTTTCCACCCGTCGATGAAAGTCTTGAAAGGCCTCAAGGACGTCACTTTTATTCTTCATAAGATAGACCCATGTCACGCGGGTATAACAGTCAATAAAGGTGACGAACCATCGAAAGCCGTTAATGCCAGTTGTAGGACAAGGGCCCCATACGTCTGAATGTATCATGTCAAAAGCAGCTGGACTCCTATTCTCCGTGCTCACATACGAACTTCTGGTATGTTTTCCCAACTCACAAGCATTACAAAATAACTTCTCTTTATTAGCCCTTTGATATAAGGACGGATACATTCGACTAATAACTTTAAAAGAAGAATGACCGATATGCTGGTGGTGGAGTAGCAAGTCGGCTTCAACACTGCGACAGAAAGCTTCTGGTGGTGCGTCTGCTACCAAGGATGCCAATGCGTTGTCCAGTCCAGTCCTGTCTAAATACCGTAGCACCTTATGCCATGTGCCAGTCCCAAGTCGTCGTCCTGTCCCTTTCTCCTGAAAAATCACCTGAGGAATGTCAAAGGAAACAGTACAGTTAAGATCAAGTATAATGGCACTAATGGACAGAAGATTGACAGGAAGAGACGGAGCATGTAGGACATTGGTTAGAGTGATGGAAGGGGTGCATGCGACAGTACCTTTACCCATTACAGGGCTGGATGTACCATCAATAGTTTGAATACTCTCCGGCAATGGTAGGTGAGTATATTCCTGAAACGCACCACGGGACGCCGTGACATGGCGAGATGCCCCAGAGTCCATAATCCATCCTGGCTGATGGATAGAGGCAAGAGCACGTGCAGAATCATCGGTACTGGTTTGGGCAAAGCAAGTGATGTGATCTCCCGAGGTCGAAGACGCCCCAGGACTATCGGCCGAATCCAGCTTTGTGCCTCGCAACTTCTCAAGGAACTCCCGCTCAAGCGGGGTTATTTCAGCCAGTTGATGCTCTCCCCCTTCCTTTGCCAGATTTGCTTTGTGTCCACCCCTTCTACCAGCATATCCTCCTCTACCACCACGTCGGCCTCCACGGCCCCGTCCTCGATCAGTAGACTGATTGTGCAAGGGTTTTGGACAAAATCGGATGTAATGTCTAGAGTCACCATAATTGTGGCAAACACCACCCATAGATGGAGGTTGATTGAAGGCAGCAAGGGCAGACTTTTCAACCGTGGCTTGCTTTCCCTGGTAGGAGCCCTTGTTGGGCATCAACTTCAGTCGAGCTTCTTCCTGTGTCATAACAGCTATAGCTTCTTCCAAGGTCGGAAGCGTGGATTGGGATAGGAGGATATTCCGTCTCTGATCAAATACAGGGTGTGGTCCCTTCATGAATTTCATCATACGCTGCCGGAAAATATAAGCCAGGAACGTCTGAAAGTACTTCGCGAATGCCGGTTCGACTTGTGCATCTTCCATCCCAAGAGGATCATAATGATCCAGATCAGACCAGTACTTCTTCAACAGGGCCGCGTACTCAGAGATGGTACGTTCGTCTTGGGCCACCCTATCGAGTTCATCTTGCAGTTGGAAGACTCGCATAGGGTTATCCGAGCCAGAGTACATATCTTTTAGAGTCCGCCATATATCAGCAGCAGCCTCCATGGCCTCGACATTGCCCGACACCTGGTCGGTTAAAGAGGCAGTCAACCATCCAGCTACAACGTTGTTGACAATCTCCCAAACAGCAAACTCCTTGGTGGAGTGATCGGCTGGCGCCTTGGCTTGGCCAGTGACATAGCCAACCAAGCCACGTCCCTTCAGTGTCCGCATCGCCTGCCGCGACCACTTTAAGTAGTTGGATGTTCCTTCCAACTTTGTCTCCAGCTTCTCCAATTTCCCCATTTTATAAGGGGACGGATCCACATCAGTATGGATCACACGCGGGGTGACCTCGGTTAATCTTTTTGATAAGATATCATCAACCAAGGCCTTCATCTCTTCGGCCGTCAGTTTGCCACTGATCGAATCCATGGCTTCTTCAACTGTGAACCCTATTCGTCATCTTCGTTGGCTTCTTCGACGTCGGAGTCGGCAACTGCCCCAACCTCGTCGTCTTCTTCGTCTTGGTCGTCTTCTTCGACGTCAGAGACTTTACGAATGCGCTACTAACTTGGCCAGCACCGGCGCGCACATGTAAAGTGAACATGTCAGGACATCAGAGAAGACATGATCAGTCTCTGTATAGATCCAGATGTGAAAGAGGAATAACAAATAAAACATTTGTTAGTTCCAACCGGCGCAATCTAGGAACAGAGTCGGTGCAAATAAAGTATTTGACATCTCGACTGTCTTCGAAATACGCCCATTATTCCTTTTTTTCGTTGACGGTTAGGGTTAGGGTTAGGGTTTGGAAGGGGCTGCTAGGGTTAGGGTTAGGGTTTCGAAGGGGCTGCTAGGGCTAGGGTTAGGGTTTCCATGGCAAGATAGGCTAGGGTGAGGGGGGGGGGGAGGGTGCTGGAGGGGGGGGCAGGACTGTGCTGGAGGGGGGTTCGGGAGGGTGCTGGATGGGAGGGTGCTGGAGGGGGCGGTAGGGTGCTGGCGGGTGCTAAAGGGGGGCGGGAGGAGCTGGCAGGGGGGCGGGAGGGGCTAGGCAGGGGGCGAGAGATGATGCATGGGGGCGGGAGGTGCTTCAGGGGGGCGGGAGGGGCTGGCAGGGGTCGGGAGGGTGCTGGCAGGGTTCGGGAGGGTGGGTTAGCCGGTGGGAGGGGGGGCAGCGTAGGGTCGACGGCTAGGGGGGGGGAGAAATTTTTTTTTGTTTTGTGGAGAGAGAGAGAGAGAGAGAGAGAGAGAGAGTTATGGCTCTGATACCATGTAGAAAATAATAGTTGGATAATCTTATTGATGGACTACTTCACTACTTATAGGGAGTCTAGCTCCTCTACACACTACATATTCCGATGTGGGACTAAAGGTCCCTTATTGACTCTCAACAATATATATATATATATATATATATATATATGTATATATATATATATATATATATATATACAGGAAAAAAAAATATATATATATATATATACAGGAACCTTCATATGCGGGACAAAAAAATACGGAAAAGTACGGGAAGCTGCCAATGGTTCACATAAGAACTAGTTGTTAATTCTCTCCAACCTCTCTACAGATCAACCACTTTTAGTTATGTATCATATTCGAGAAGAACCCAAACAATTGCAGGGTGCGGGACAAAAAAATACGGGAAGCTGCCAATGGTTCACATAAGAACTAGTTGTTAATTCTCTCCAACCTCTCTACAGATCAACCACTTTTAGTTATGTGTCATATTTGAGAAGAACCCAAACAATTGCAGGGGCCAATGGATGTCGGCACAGGTTGCCTGTTTTGCCGGTTTGCAGTGTACTGTTTCGACAATCCAAGTGAGAAGGTGATATCGAAGAAGGCGGAGACCCAGGCCTTGACGACTACAGTGGTGTACGGAGGTCTATTTTGCCATGAGCCTCGTACTGGAGAACCTCCTCGATCGGACCTCTGCGAGAGATACAACTCACATGCGAGAGGCAATACGTCAAAACCCAGCCCGTCCCCTAGCCGGCATCTCCCTGACTGACCAGTTTCAGAACCAAGCATAGCCGATGCCTCCCAAACCATGCGACTCATTGGGGAGGAAAAAAAATTGTTTCTCGCAACAATACTATGCATATACTTCACGGATGAGGTGGAGGCTTAAATAAAAACCGAAGAAGAAAAGGAAATGTGAAAGAGTGGGTCGCATGACTAAAAAATATATGATGTGCTGTTACTAATTCAGAATAAGATGGCTGTAGTGTTCCGTACTTTCCCTTACGTTTTTATCCCGCACCTGAAGCTCTCTCTCTCTCTCTCTATTTTTCTCTCTCTCTCTCTCTCTCTCTCTCTCTCTCTCTCTCTCTCTCTCTCTCTCTCTCTCTCTCTCTATATATATATATATATATATATATATATATATATATATAGCAAATGGCCTTAGCCTAGTGGTTATGAGAGATGCATGTGGTCCAAGCGGTCGGGAGTTCAAGTCCCAGTGGAGACGAGTTCGTCACAATTTTCCATTGCTTCAAAAAATAAAATAAAATTATATATTACATATATATATATATAAAAAAAAATATATATATATATATATATTTTTTTTTTTGCACCATCTTGATATTTTTGATGTTGGCAAGTGACTTAGGTATGGAACCACTCAAATTATTATCGGCCAAGTCCCTGAAAAGAATACAATACAAGATACCTTCTCTAATAAAAGCAAAACCAAACTCGAATTCGAAAAATTAAAATGGATTACAGTAAGAAGAAAACAAGATCATAATCGACATATAAATCAATATCAGATAAGTTTTTGTTGTCGACCAATATCTTGTAAGTATCGGCTAAATTATCCTAATGGCATCTTAACTATAGTGCTCAGACGTTTTTGGCACCATAACTTTCCACTGCTCCTGTTTGGCACCCAAACTTTATAAATTGTTTGCACTTTTTTCAATTTTGAAGCACATCAAGACCATTTCAAAATTATATCTTGTAGTGTAGAAAAGCGCAATTTAAATATGTGTATTATTAAATATTCTTTTGAAATGGTCTCGATGTGCTTCAAAAAAGCAATTTATAAAATTGGGTGCCAAAATCGAGCAGTGAAAAGTTAGGGTGCCAAAAACTTTCGACACCATAATTGGGGTATCATTCGGATTATTTAGCCTGGAAGTATTTGATGATCTTTAGTGTTGCTTCACAAGATAGTTTGTTCATAAAACAGCCATGTTAATACTCATCTGTGGGGAATTAGTAAGGATTCTATATGCCGTAGTATTTGTGCCGCTAGCACTTGCAAATAATTGATCACAGAGAACTTTTGAAGCTTCAAAAACAGTATAAATAACTTAAAATGATTTTCGTAACAATTAAAGAACTGGAAATTGCTGAAAAATTAAATTTTAGGACTGGTTTGTGTGAAAAACCCACCCACATGATGAGTTTTATAAAATGCCCAGAATTATATATTTCCACGTTAAATATTCTAAGATTCCCTTTAGATGCTCTGTATTTACAAAATTGTCATCTTTATAATACCATAACTACCCTTCGCACAAACTCAGATTTGGATTACGATTTTTGTCTTCTTCTTCACGAGAGATCTGAATTCCATTGCTCTCATCTTCAGCAGAGATCGCAAAGATCGTTCGTAATTCACTGTGCTATTCTTCAATCGAACTCCGATCATCGCTCATCATCATCATCATTATCATCGTGGAGAGATTTAAAGTTTTCCGACGATTAGGTCAATTGTGGAGAGAAGATCTTCTTCTTCTTTTCCATAAGAGTTAGCATCGTTTTGAAAGAAGAACGAAAACTCTTGAATTTTTGTTCCTGACAAATTTTTTTCCATAAAAAAAAAACAAAAAATAGATTTTAGGTTTCTGTCGACTGTTCTCCATCATTCTCCGTGTTAAAATCACGGAGAATGACCATTCTCCGTGCTAAAACCATGGAGAATGGCCTTATCCATGTCGAAATGATGGAGAATGACCATTCTCCGTATCAAAATGACGGAGAATGACCATTCTCCGTGTTAAAATGACGGAGACTGGTCATTCTTCGTGTTAAAACGACGGAGAATGGCCAATCTCCGTATTAAAATGACTGAGAATGGCTCCGTGATAAAATGACTGAGAATGGCCATTCTCCGTAATTTTAACATGGAAAATGACCATTCTCCGTATTAAAATGGGTCATTCTCTGTGTTAAAATTACCTCGGAGAATGATCATTCTCCTGCATTTTATGGCCAGTTGAAACTTTGAAGGGCCATAACTTTTGACTGGGAGGTCGAAACGAGGTCCGGTTTGTCGCAAAAGGAGCATATTTTTGAGGAGCCGGAGATTAACAGCTTCTTCGTTTGTCGACCTTTTGAAATTTTAGAATCGTAAAAAAATAATGTTTGGACCTCCGTTTTAACATTTTTATTGTTTGTCGACCTTTTCAAAATTTTTCAACATGTTTTTGAAGTAAATTTGAAGATTTTTAAGGAGAAAACCTAGATTCGAAAGTGAGCAGCTTATGGAAGAAGAGGAAGTAACGAAACATTTTTTTAAGAGTAGTTTCGTGGGTGTTTTCAATAAATTAGAAGGAAGGACAAAAAGGTTATTCGAAACCCCCTTTATATATTTTTTGCTCATTTTGGACACGCGATGAAATGTTATTGTGCGGCAGGTTTTTTTATAATTTTTTTTTCCTTTTTGGGCATTTCATAAAATTTTCCTTTATCAAATGCCCAAAATTATATATTTCCACGTTAAATATTCCAAGATTTCCCTTTAGATGCTCTGTATTTAGAAAATTGCCATCTTTATAATACCATAACTACCCTTCGCACAAACTCAGATTTGGATTACGATTTTCGTCTTCTTCTTCTTCACGAGAGATCTGAATTCCATTGCTCTCATCTTCAGCAGAGATCGCAAAGATCGTTCGTAATTCACTGTGCTTTTCTTCAGTCGAATTCCTATCATCGTTCATCATCATCATCATCATCATTATCATCATCATGGAGAGATTTGAAGTTTTTCGGCGATTAGGTCAATTGTAGAGAGAAGATCTTCTTCTTTTTTCCATAAGAGTTAGCATCGTTTTGAAAGAAGAACGAAAACTCTTGAATTTTTGTTCCTAATAAAATTTTTTCAACAAAAAAACAAAAGATAGGTTTCAGGTTTCTGTCGACTGTACTTCATCATTCTCCGTGTTAAAATTACGGAAAATGACTATTCTCCGTGCTAAAACCACGGAGAATGGCCTTGTCCATGTCGAAATGATGGAGAATGACCATTCTCTGTATTAAAATGACGAAGAATGGCTATTCTCCGTGTTAAAATGACGGAGAATGGTCATTCTCCGTGTTAAAACCCCGAAGAATGGCCATTCTCCGTATTAAAATGACTGAGAATGGCTCCGTGATAAAATGACTGAGAATGGCCATTCTCGGTCATTTTACCGTATTAAAATGGGCCATTCTCTGTGTTAAAATTACATCGGACACTACTAAAATATGCTATATTAGTGACGTTGTTTAGTGACGGAAGAAAATACCGTCGCTAAATATGTAATATAGCGACTCCCTTCTATTGACATCGCAAAACGTCGCTGAATAGCGACGTTCAGCGACAATATATAAATTACGTCACAGAATAGCAACGTTCAGCGACATATTATATTAATATGTCGCCATATATTAAATGGTTGCGACGTTTAGCGACGTCGACTGTTGACGTCGCTAACTTTTTTACTTAGGGCACAGTCTGCTTCCTTTTCTCCCTCACTCGAAAATTTTATAATTTTCCCTCGATCAGCTCTCGACGACTCCCTCCCCCCCCGGCGACCCCTACCCTCCCCCCCCCGTCGAGCTCCTCCTCCTCGAGCTCCTTCCCCAATTCGAGCTACTTCTCCTATCCGGTAAACCCTAACCTAACTCCTCCTCCTCCTCCTTCTCTCCTCCACACACACACACACACACGGACACACGGACACACGGACACACACACACACACAGACACACACGAACGCACACACAGCTATTGTGTGTGTTTGAGTAGGGATGGCAACTTCCCCCGAACTCGACGGGGACCCAAATTTTTTTCCCCGATGGGGACGGTTTGGGGATATAGAAATGGGAATAGGGATGGGAATGGGGATTAAACAAAATCCCTAATAACAGTAACAACAAGGCTCATGTATCCGAGCATGTACGTACCCTGCATATAGGAAGGCCACAGACTAGTGCAAACAAGGTGGAGATTTCGAAGGCATGTTAGGCATGAACTCCTCTTTGATACCCATTAGACAATAATAGGTGAACTTCCCTTTATATTCAAACTGATACCAAGTCAATGCAAGAGTGTCCATGTTATGTTATAAGGTTTTCACTTAGATATCAGATTTGACTAGCATATCTAGGTAGCAATTGGTACCAAAGAGTGCTGATACCAAGTCACTGCAAGAGTGCACATGACTTGGGGCTATGTACTAGCAGACCTGTAAATAGGTGTCTGTGTGAGTAGAAGGGTCTGTAGCAATTTAAGGGATAAGTAGGATTTAATTCATTCCTTTGTACAAGTGTTCACTTGTAGAAAAATTGGCCATGGTGATGTTCCCAATTCTAGTTAGGAATCTCATATGGGGCTTTGATACCTGGTAATGCCTAGGGACAGGTTAAGCCTCAGGATATTAGGCACTGGAGTAGGCTTATGCATAATGTTTTAAAGTACATGATAGTATCTGATTTGAGATACTTGCAACAGACAGTTAGTAAGGAGTGGTTTACAGTCATAGAGTAGATGGGTGTTTAGGTATGGGCTCGAACCAGAGTGGGTAAGTTGGTATCAGGACATCAAAGGCTTGTGCACTAACAAATAGGCTTAGAGGGTATGTGCTTGTACCCACTATTATGCTCGGATACATGAGTACATTGTTAAACGGGGACGGGGATGGGGATAAAAATTTAAACCTGATCGGGGATGGAGTATATTATTAGATCATTAGCTAGTATTTGAGAGAGAATTATTATAATTTCCAAGTGTAGGTAAGGATTGGGTATCTCAAGATACTAAGTTATAAGGTAAATATAGCTACACACACATGTGTGTGTGTGTGTGTGTGTGTGTGTGTGTAGAGTTGAGAGTAATTGATTAGTGTGTGATACTAAATGTATATGGGGATATAGATATTAGTGTGTGTATGCATTAGCTATAGGTTTGTGTAGTGTTTGAGAGTGTGCAAGATTAAGGTATATATATATATATATATATATATATATATATATATATATATATATATATATATATATATATATATATATATATATATATATATAATAAGGTAACAATTATGTGTGTTTATGTGAGTATAGTAGAGTGGTGTATGAGTGTGTAGTATAGGCTTGAGTATGTGTCCCGAGGGTGTTCAGTCGAGTGTAAGTCAATCTAGTATACTATTTATTTACCTCTATATCATACTAGGAGACTTATTTAGTACTAGTTGTGGTTGTAATTAGTTGATATTATATTCAAGTCTTGTCAATAATGTCTTTGACTTTGTCATGGGGTCTTAGATATCGGTTGTAGGTGACATTATATATATATGGTCTGGCGATATCGAAACGAATCTAGTGTGTCTGAATGAGATATCGGTTGTAGGTGACATTATATTCATGGGATCTTTGACTTTGTCATGGGGTCTTAGATATCGGTTGTAGGTGACATTATATTCAAGTCTTGAAAATTGATGTTAAGACAATTTTCAACTTGACCCTGGCGATATCGAAACGAATCTAGTGTGTCTGAATAAGATTGGCATCAGTAAGAATCGATAGCGTATGTGCACACGTTGGACGCACAAGAACTTATGTGCGATATAACATGGTTATTAGTAACTGTCCGCTACTAATGTGTGTCCTATAATAAGACATAATATACGAATTTGTGCCTATTGGATAAAGTATGTCCATCTTTGCAGAATTATTTCCAAATGGATATGAATTACTACTTGCGTAATCGTTCATGGATGTACAATCGTCGCCTGATGATATGTGTGGTGTGCGGGATGAATACATAGCGGGAGTAGAGCAGTTCCTGCAGTTTGCTAAAGCGTTCCCTCAGTACATGGACGATACCAAAATTAAGTGTCCGTGTGTGAAATGTCAAAACGTAAAATATTATCCAGAAGTGGAAGTGACATATCATTTGTACTTGAGGGGTTTCATGTCTAATTACTATCAGTAGACCGCACACGGAGAACTTGTGTCTTTAGCATCAAAGCCGGAGCCTTATGTTGAGCCGTATATGCATGCGGGACCTAATTTGTTTCAGATAATCATGCATACGACGACGGGTGCGTGGACATGGTTTTCGACGTTGCGGGGCCTAGTTTCGTTCATGATGCAGCTGAGGAGGCACCGAATGTCGATGCTGTAAAGTTCATGGAGTTGATGGAGAATGCAAGGACTGCATTGTATCCTAGTTGTGAGGATCATTCACCGTTGGAGGTGGTTACAAGACTGTTGAGCATTAAGTCAGATTTTAACACGTCGTAAGAATGCTACAACCGAGTGTTGGAGTTGATTATAGAGATCTTGCCGACAGGTGCTAAGTTACCTAAAGACTTCTATCGGTCTAAGAGGATGGTGAGATCGCTCTGGATGGGATACGAGAAAATTGATTCTTGTCGCAATGGGTGCATGCTGTACTACAAAGACGACAAGGACGCAGATGTGTGCAGATTTTGTGGTGCTGATCGCTATAAGACAACTAGTACATGAAGGTCTACCGGTGCAAGAAGATCGACCGATTCAATGCACTACTTGCCTTTAACGTCGCGGTTGCAAAGATTATTTATGGTGAAAGAGATGGCCGAAAATATGAGTTAGCACATGCGAGAACAGATTGAAGGAGTGTTGGATCACCCATCCGATAGAGAAGCGTGGAAGCACTTTGATCGAGTGTATCCTGATTTTGCTTTAGATCCGCGTAATGTCAGGTTGGGGCTATCTTCTGACGGTTGTACTCCTTTTGGTCTTTTGGGATTCTAGTATTCGTGCTGGCCTGTGATTGTCACTCCGTATAACCTACCGTCTTGGATGTGCATAAAGACTCAGTACATATTTCTAACCGTTATAATTCCTGGTCCGAACAATCCCAAAAGGAACATTGATGTGTACTTACAGCCTTTAATAGATGAGTTGAATCAGTTATGGGAAGTAGGAGCTAACACGTACGATGTTTCCAGGAAGCAGAATTTTCAGATGAAGGCAACCCTTATGTGGACCATCAACGACTTTCCGGCCTATGGAATGTTATCTGGATGGAGCACTCATGGTCGTCTCTCATGTCCATATTGTATGGACCGTACTAAGGCTTTTCGCTTGAAACACGGAAGAAATTGTGCTTCTTTGATTATCATCGGCAATTTCTGCCAAAATATTATCCGTTCAGAAGGAACAGAAATGCATTCCATGTCGGCGTTGTAGAAAAGGGTGATCCATCGCCAAAGTGGTGCGGAGCCACGATATGGGAGGAGGTTAGAGATTTTCCAAGTGCTATCGAAGATCCTACAACTAGGTACAAGTGCGATGGATTTGGTAGAGATCATAACTGGACAAAGAGGAGCATATTCTGTGATCTGCCATATTGGAGTACCAATCTGATCAGACATAATCTTGATGTCTTGCATATTGAGAAGAATGTGTTTGATAACATAATTAATACTGTGATAGACATAAAGGAAAAAATGAAAGACAATCCCAAGGCCAGGTTGGACTTAGAAGAAATATGCAAACGCCCTGCGTTGTATTTGATAGAGGAGAATGGAAAACAGTTCCTGCCGAAGTCAATTTTCTCACTGGACAAGGAGGATAAAGTGAGACTTTGTCGGTGGATCCAGGGCCTAAAATTTCTAGACGGATATGTGTCAAATATGAGAAGATGTGTCGATCCGAAGGAAAACAAATTGACGGGTATGAAAAGACAAGATTGTCACGTATTCATGGAGAGGTTAATTCCAATTGCATTTCGGGAATTCTTACTGCAGGCAGTTTGGGATCCATTGACGGAGCTTAGCATATTCTTCAGGGATCTTTGTTCTAAGAAATTGCTCGTTGATCGTCTAGAAAAGCAAGAGAAGGACATTGCGGTAACACTGTGCAAGCTAGAGAGGGTGTTTCCTCCTAAATTCTTCGACGCTATGGAGCATTTACTGATTCATCTATCCTATGAGGCACGTGTTGGTGGACCCGTCGAATATCGATGGATGTATTCGTTCGAGCGACATTTGAATCACCTAAAAAGAAATGTGAAAAATAAGGCATGGGTCGAGGGTTCTATTTGTGAAGTCTATGTTCTCGAGAAGATCACAAACTTTTATTCGATGTATTTCAAGCCTCATGTTGCAACTAATAGAACGAGGGCTTCCAGAAACGACGACGGAGATCATGAATGTAATGATACAATACTGAAGGTATTCAATGCCCCAGGAAAGCCATCGGGTAAAATGAAGAGAGATATCTGAACGATGATGAGCTAAGGGCTGCTCAGGTGTATGTATTACTCAACTGCGACGATGATGAAGTAGAGAAGCTGGAGGGGTAAGTAATTAATACGTCTACATTATTTTAATAGTGTTGATTATTATACTATTACATTAATTGAACGATATTGTTTTCAGCATATTTAATGATGATGTGAGGTCAGGTAGGCCACACATAACAGAAGAAGAACTAGAACAAGAAATAAGGTGTTATTTTCCATCATGGTTGAGTGCATATGTAAGACTTGAGAACTCTGTAATTACCTTTCTGTATATGCACTTGAGAATGAGTTTAATTTATTTTTTCGTGGTATTTAGGTCGATCGTCCATACGCAAGACTTGAGAATGAGTCTATTAGAATGCTAGCCAAGGGACCAATTTATGCTACAAAAATATGGCCAAGCTACTGTGTTAATGGGTTTAGGTTCAAGTCAACAACTTGCCCGATCAGAGACAACTTTGTGGATCTCGATTCCACCAAAAATAGTTGTTTGTGTATCAGATCTTCGAACTACAAAGATGTTGATGCGGGCAACGATTTCTATGGCGTCCTACGGGAGATTGTGGAACTGACATATAGTTATGGAATAGAGTATGCTAAAATTGTGTTATTCAGGTGTGATTGGTTCGATCCGATTGAAGGTCAAGGGTGGAAAGTAGACAAGTATGGTCTTGTGGATATAAACTATCGACGTCGATATCAAGCCTATAAACCATTTGTCCTATCAAGTCAGGCTCAGCTCGTGTACTTCACAAGTTATCCTAAACGAAAAACAACAAGGTCGGACTGGTGGGCAGTATGCAAGACCAAAGCTTGAAATACCTTTGAGGTTGACGATATAGCTTATCAGGAGGATGAACTACCTCTTGTAACAAATATTATAGAAGTAGACACGACGGAAGTTCCTCATTACACATCTAATTGTGTAGAAGAAGTAGAATTATCTGAAGAGGAAGATGCAGATGAAAGTGAAGATGTAGAGGAGGAAGAAGAAGAAGAAGAAGATGAGCTAAACGAACTAGATGAATTTTCAGAAGATGATTAAATCTGTACGTTTGTTTTATCATCATATTTGACACTTTAGTGACACTTTTATCATATAAATATGTGACACTTTAGTGACACTTTCATCTGTGACTATGAGATTTTTGAAAAATCTGTGATGTCTATTATATAAATATGTATATTTGTTTTATTATCATATGTTATTATCAGGTATGACTAGACCCGGACGACGCAGAGGATATTATGTTAGGCAGTCCCGTCTGCCTCGGGCTGGGGATGCAGATTCTGTACCCTCATCCTCATCTCCGAGTACGCCAGTGTACCGTTCTGTTCCCGGTCCATTACCAGGACAGGGCAGTTCCAGCAAGTTGGCGACTCCTTCCTCGTCGTCCAGTATTTCTGATCCCGCGTCCAGCATTCCTCCTGCCGACGGCTCCATGGGGAGAGCCGACGTCGAGCATATGGAGGACTTCGATCAGACTGATCCTGTCCAGCCAGGAGGAGAGAGCGACCCTCCATGCGCTCCCCCGGACGAGACGCGAATGGAGATTTAGACGGACGGGCTGTAACGCCCTAGTTCCAAATACTTGAGACTAGATACGTATCATGCTAGCTGTATACATACGAGTAAATATATGACTCGTATATATACATAAGCTGTAAATGTAGAAAGCCAAGACACTAAATCTCATCCACAAAGATAAATAACAATATAAAAGTAACTTTGAGTTTTTCATGTACACAATAGTTGGGCGGAGACAAAGTCCACTACCAACCAAATTAAATATGGAAAAATATACAAGGAAAGAATTTAACAAGCGAGAGCAAGTGACGAGTCCAAGAGCAATCATCACAGAGGAAGGAATGGCCTTAGCTAGAGTACCTGCAAGAAATCACGAAACGCACACCTGGAGAGATCACCAGGTCCTCAGAGGGACGTAACAAGACACATAATATCATGCCAATAAACTGAATAATAAAGCTCAACAGAAAAATATGCATGTGTAAAGGTTCCTAACCATTCTATGTGATATGCATTTTGAGGACAACGTTCTACGCAGGGGCTGTAACGGATTCACGTAAGCAAGTAATAAAGAGTGGCCGTCAAGTAGCGCTCATACGAGACGCTATCGGCCCGGGCAGAAGGTAGTGCTCTTAAGAGTCACCCTCAGCCCAAAATGTGTGTAAAAATAAATGTAGCCCCTACGCTAATAGCTGTCCCCTCCCTCCAATGATACTATACATGTGTCGACTCTACGACACTGTTTAATCCTTAATAACTGTCAAGTCTTATACACAATCTATTGGCAGCTATATCCTAACGCACGGCCTGTACGCACCAATGATCAGTCAGCACGTAAGTCCGCATCTATATGCGACTCACAACTCACACACAATCCGTGGTACATCGTAACAGTTTATGAGATGCACTAAACACACGGTGGTCCCTTAACTCAAAGCCAATTGCATAAAGTATAATAATTTGCATCTATATATAGTTTTGAAAGAACAACATGAAGAAAAAACATGCATGATATTGAGCAAAAAATTAAACAGTAAAGGCAAGGTGTCTTGCCTGGTGGTGTTGCCTAGAGTGGTGCAATGATTCAACAAGTCTTGTTCTGTCCAATTGCCAAGGCCAGTATGTAAGGGGTTCGAAGTCACGAGAAAATAGGACACACGATTAGTCATGAGCAATGGGGATAATTCTAAGAGAATTTGCGGAGAGTAAATACTTATATTATTTTAGAAAGTATTTATAATATTTGAAAAGTATAATTTATGAGTTAAAATAATTTTTACGTAATTACTTGAAATTAGTTATGTATATTAATTTAATTTGAGAAATACTTTTATTAAATACTTTGATAAATAAAAAAAATCGTATTTAGATATAAGTTTGTAAAAGTATATTTTTTTTGTAGACATCTATGTTTTATTAGTCAAAAATATTTTAATGAATATATATAAATCTAGAAAAATATTTTAGGGAATTTCGAATATTTGAAATTACCTATATAACTCTATCATTTATTCTATACATGTAGTTGAAAAATAATAATATTACAAAATTTTTGAAAATAATAATTTAATAATAGTTATAATAATGATGAGAACTGAAAATAATAGTACAAATATACTCTTAACAAAATATATATATTATATATAGGATAATTTATACCAACATAATAATAGTACAATAATAATAATAATGCAACTAAAAACCAAATCTATTAATAGTAGTAATAACAAAATAATACAGAAATAATAATAAATTTTTACATATATCCACACTTATCTACACACAGTAGTTATATAATTAGTAAAGTGCTTAATTAGTTAATTAATAATAATAATAACTATTACTAATATATTACTCTCTTTTCCATCCCCAAATGACAGAGAGAGAGTGAGATCAGATCTCAAATGTCAGAGAGAGAGAGAGAGAGAGGAAGGAGAAGGAAGAGAGGAGGTCGGGTTTACTGGAGTTTCACCGGAGACGAAGCACGGGTCGGCGCCGGGTGCGGAGACGGCGGAGGTCAGATGGCGCGGTGTCTCGCGGGAGGCGGCCGACCACTGGAAAAGAACGGCAGCGGAGCCAAATGGGTTTGGGCGGCCGGTCGCTGAGCCGAGCGCGGTGGGGCTGTGCACGGTCGACGACGGAAAGAACGCCAGAGGTGAGCAGCCCTGGGGGCGGCGAGTCGCGTAGATCTGGCGGAGGCTCGGTGATCGGAGGTGCGGGGACGATGGCGAAGGCCGCTGGAGGAGTTCCTCGGTGGTGAGGCGCCTGGCTGGCCGTCGGGGCTGGGGGCAATGTGTGGTGGTCGTGATGGGGATGATGGTTGTGGTGGTAACGGCGATGATGGCGACGGGATGGTGGCGATGACGGTAGAACAGGTAGGGTTAGGTTTAGAGTCTTATTATATGTGTCGGGGTGTCGTGTCCTGCGCGACACGAATCGGATGTCCGGGTGTCGGACACGGAGTTGGGAGAATTGTAATTGTAATGGAAAAATATAGTGGAGAGGATGAGGCACAGACACGATGCACCTGTTGGATGGAAATTGTAGTAGAGAATTATGGAGGAGTACCTGCCTATTTATAGGATGTGGGAATTTCCATTAGGATAATGATTGGGATTATTTAAATCCCAATTTGATAGATTCCATACTAATTTAAATTTATTCAAAATCTAATTCAATATAAATCAAACCTATCTTTAATTTAAAAGCCCTTTAATTTAAGGCAAATAAAATCTTTTCCAATTTAAATTATTAAAATAATTTAAATATTAAGTAAAACAAGATTTTGAATATCTTTTTCGTAAATATTAAAATATAGCATTAAATAAAATTTGAAATTCAAGTTAAATATGAACTCATAAAATAGCCTTTACAAATAATAAAACATAATAATAATAAATTTTCATTTTCGCAAATATTTGGAATACATTTCATAAAATCACAATTTTTCAAATCACTGCTTATTTTTTAAACGACAAACAAAATAACTCTTTAATAAAATAAAATATTTATTATATTTATTTGAACCTGTACTTTCCTAAAAAACAATTTTATAATAAAAATATTTTTCAAGTAAAAATATGTACGCTCGCACATGTTCGTACTCGTCGAGCAATACGAAAGATGCGAACTCGTACGCGACGTATAAATACGAAAAACAAAATTAACCTCAAAAATAAAAATAAAAATTGTAGTAAAATTTTTTGGGGGTTTACACGGGCCTACGAAGTAAGTTAATTAGTTAACATATATTTTTCAAATGATTATATGTACATATATATTCATGAAATTTATTATTGTATAGATAACGGCCTCCTGCAGTACAGAGACAGCTGGGGTTATTTCTGAGGCAGAACTACGGTGGGCCTTGGATTAACTACTCAGATGCTCCCGCAGATAGGAAGGCCTTTTGGTTGGCCCACTTTAAGGTAAAAAATTTATTTATTTTTAAATTTTAATAATCATTTGTTTATATTATATAACTTTTCTATTTTACTTCTTGTAGAAGACCTATTTCTATCCACCACACCGAACGGCGAAGATCGAGGCCCAATTTTCTACCGTCGCAGGCAAGCTCATCCGCGATGCGATCCACGACCAGAAGTCTTGTGATTGCTCCGAAAAGCCGATCCATGGTTGGATCACGCCAGAGCAGTGGACTGCGATGAAGGCTAGATTCGCCGAGGCCAGGTATCAGGAGCGGTCTGACAAGGCCAAGGTGGCGCGGTCGAGCACCAGTAAGTGGTGTGGTAGCTCCATTCCGATGACGGAGCATTTTCGTCGTCTGGTACGTTTCATATGATGGACATCATTTTATATATAGTTGGATAGAATGTTTAATACTAATAATAGATAATATATATATTTTAACAGGTAAAAAAGGGTGAGGACCCGAACATGGTGACCGTCTTCATGGTCACCCATCGGAGGGCTGGGGAGTTCATTGACGAGAGGGCGACGCAGGCATATGTACGTTCTATTCTTTATATTAATTTACTATAATTTAGAAAACATGAAAATAGATATCAATATAGACTTTAGAAAACACTTACATGTAAGCAAATATTGTTCTAGGCCGAGTTTCACCGGCTATAAGAGGAGGCGGCTGCTGCTGCTAGTGCGTCAGCAGAAGGAGGGGCTGGTACTTCCTTCCAGCCGCCTACAGCTCCATCGTCGGACGACCTCTGGATGACCGCCGTTGGTGGTCTTCAGAAGGGTACGTACACGATACGGGATCCTACGGCGCCTATTTGGCTTCAGAGTCATCCCGGGCCCCCTCTGTCAGTGCGCAGTCTCCAGCTTCGCAGGCGTCATCACGAGCTCAGGATATTCGTCGTCAGATCGACGAGCTGCGTCACGAGTTGCAGTAGGAGATTTCTGATCACCTTACCGCAGAGCGACGATCTGACCCTCCGATGATCATCGGACGATTTGATGAGGTCGAGCGCAGTATAAAGGAGCTGATGAGTCTGCAGCAGGCTACAGCTGCCAGCTTTCACACGCTCACCGAGTCTACGCAGCGCACAGAGCGTAGACAGGTCGAGCTGGAAGGATCACAGAGGACTATGTCTGTCTCACTCACTCAGGTACAAACTTTGAATGAGTAGAGTACTCAGAGGATGGTGAGTACCCTTGCTGTGCATGGTGAGCGACTGTGAGAGCTAGAGCAGATACGTCCTCCTGGTCCATCGACGGCGCCGACTCCAGATATTACACTGCCTCCTACTGCCCCTACGGTGCAACTCACACAGGAGTAGTATGAGTACATGCTATCCCAGATGCGCGGCAGGGGTCCTCAGTGATCCAGTAGATTTTTTTATCATCTTTGTATGTATTGGCCCTATGGGCCCATTGACCATTCTGTACACTGATTTTTATTATTATTTGACTCTGTTGGACATGTATGTTTGTGATATTTAATTTGTTGGTATTTTTATTGAATACATGTATGATATTTAGTTGTAGACTGTTATGATGGGAGACTGTTATTCATCTATTTGTTGTAGACTGTTATGATGGGAGACTGTTAATTATATGTGATGATATCTGCGACATAGATGACAAATATATCTACGCTGGGTTATAAGCGATGATCTGATATACAAATGAGGTGTTGTCCAAATTTTAAAAAAATATAATGTGTATTTTTGTGATGATGTGTGTCTGTGTTTACAATGTATGTGAAATGCAGTGTTCGGAACCATCGATAGTTTCAATTACTGTTGTATGTTTTATCTTGGACAGAAAGAGCAACTGTTCAGGGTGTACTTCTGAGAGCTTCATTTTCACATCCTTCACTCTCTCGGGACGTCGTACAGGATCCCTAGAAGGTGAAGGACGTAAAGAGGAAGCTTTAAGAAGTGCACCCTGAACTGTTGCTCTATCTATCCAAGATAAAACATAGAACAGTAAGCAAAACTGTCGATGGTTCGAACACTGCACTTCACACACACTGTAAACACAGACACACACAACATAACAAAAATATACATCATATTTTTTTAATTTTTTCCAGTATTCTGTGACGGATAGCGACGGATCTGCGACGTATAGCGCCGTAAGTGGACGTCGCTAATATGTCGCTAATTAGCGGCGTTACGTCGCTGTACGTCGCTACCTTGCTGACGTGGCAGGCATGTCATGTCATCACATGACATGCAATGAACGTCGCTAAGTAGTCGCACTACGTCGCTAATTTGGCGACGTAATGCTTTAGTCGCTCTTCATCGCTAACTTTTCGACGACCCAGCGACACAGAAGTGACGTCGCAAACAGCGACGTAGGGCAACGAATTTGTCATCTGCGGCTAGCTTTTTCGTGACCTTCATTTTCCGTCGCTAAAGCCGTCGCTAATTAACTTTAGCGACATATTTTCCTTAATTAGCGACGTATTTGGACGTCGCTAATCTGCCTTATTTTAGTAGTGGAAGAATGATCATTTTCCTGCATTTTATGGCCAGTTGAAACTTTGAGGGCCATAACTTTTGACTGGGAGGTCGAAACGAGGTCCGATTTGTCGCAAAAGGAGCGTATTTCCGAGGAGCCGGAGATTAACAACTTCTTTGTTAGTCGGCCTTTTGAAATTTTAGAATAGTGAAAAAATGATGTTTGGACCTCTGTTTTAACAGTTTTATCTTTTGTCGACCTTTTCGAAATTTTTCGACGAGTTTTTGAAGTAAGGTTTGAAGATTTTTAAAGAGAAAATCTAGATTCGAAAGTGAGCAGCTTATGGAAGAAGAGGAAGTATCGAAACATTTTTTTAAGAGTAGTTTCGTGGGTGTTTTCAATAAATTAGAAGGAAGGGCAAAAAGGTTATTTGGAACAACCTTTATATATTTTTTGCTAATTTTGAGCACGCGATACAATTTTATTGTGCGGTGGATTTATTATAATTTTTTTTTTGTTTTTTGGGCATTTCATAAATTTTTATTTTCAATAAATTAGAATGAAGGACAAAAAGGTCATTCGGAACCCCCTTTTTATATTTTTTGCTAATTCACGCGATAAAATGTTATTGTGCGGTGGGTTTTTCATAAAACTTTTTCGTCTTTTGGGCATTTCTTAAATTTTCCCATTAAATAACAAAGGTTTATCTTACATAGATTCAAGATATGTTAATAATCCCCACTCTGGAGTAAGAGGTCCAGAGAGCCTTGAACTTGCTAAGATCCTGCAAATTTCTAATTTCCATGACTTTACAATAAAACCAGATGCGGCAAAATAGATAAGATGTGGAATACTAACACTCTTATGACGGCATCTTCATTGTTGCAAACAATATGGAGCCAACTGCAGGGACTGGGGATGGTCGGATCCCAGTTCCAGGTATAGAGAACCATATTGGGGTGACTCCATATTGGTTTTATATCATAAATAACTTAGATTCAATACAAGCAAACAGAAAATATTCTTTATTATTGCTTCTATAATGTATTGACTCATGTATCCATCTTAGGGAGCCATGCATGTAATTTATTATGGACACCTAAGGTTTCCAAAAATCCTAGAGGAACTCATGAGTTACTATTTTTTTCAAACTCATCAATTTAGATTATATGCATAATAAAATGTACACCTATGTTTTTGTTCTCCTGTTTTTAATTTGCTATATTCATATAGAAACATGTTCGATGTTTAGGCTTCCGTGTAATTCTTCCTTGGAAACAAATCAGTCATTTAAAGGGCAATGGAAATGCAGAGTGCTATATATTCTCAACCAAGAACCCCCCAAGTTTTGGAGAGGTCGGTAGGAGTGATCCATTCAGTATGGCCAGTGCCAACAAAATTACAGTGAAACTTTTGGTGGACAGGGAGAGGAGCCTGGTAGTATATGCCGAAGCTGACAAGGATTTTGTCAGCTTCCTGACTTTGCCTTTGAGTACCATCATCAAAGTACTCAACAAACAGTCTACACTTGGATGCATGGACAACTTGTACGAGAGTGTTGAGAAGCTCGACATTCAGTACCTGCAGATTGAGGCATGCAAGTGTTTGCTGCTTCATCCTCGGAGTGAAGCAGCTGTTCAGTGTGAAGATTTAAAAAACAACATTGATGATACGGAACCGAGAAATGTCTCTGTCTGCAAGAAGGATGACTGTTGTTCGAAGCAAACCTGCTTGTTTAGTTATGCTCAGAATGCTCAGTGCACCCACTACAAAGAGAAAATGGATAAGGTGCTTACATGTGAAGGAAATAATATTGTAAAACTATTTGTCAAGGAAGGTGTTAAGTATATTATTAGCAATGACCTTCGTGTTGAGCCAACTACTGTGATGCATATCCAGTCTGCGCTTCAGAAGATGGACATAAAAAATAATATTGTAATACTATTTTCACACAAAAAATTAAATCAGACTTTGGGCACCAAATTTTCTAATTATTTTCTTTGTCATTTTGATAAGATCAAATAATGTCTACAAAATGCATGTTTTAAAAAACAACTTTATAACGAGATTTTATATTTTCAAGATACAAATGCCATTATGGTATCTAGCTGCATAAAAAGTTCCATGTAGGAGAGCCCATTAAATTAGTATGGGATAGTAAGTTACAAGTGCTGAAATTCAAAGGTATATAAGAAAAACAAGCCAAGAATTTGAGTTTTAAATTAAAAAAAAAATTTGTTGGTGTTTCAATATAAATAGAACCGGTATCCCAAATCGGGGATAAGAGATTCTCAAAAATTCTATATTATAAGTACCATTGGAATTAATACACCCATTGATTCCTATGATCCAGGTATAACTAACTATAAGTACCTCGAACTTTTTACAAGTGCTAAAAATCGGTTACAAGTATCTTTGTAAGTACCTTTGAAATCCTATATTACAAGTGCTGAAAATCGGTTAACACACCACAAACATAATTATGCATAAGCAGTATAAATGATTTTTGTTGTATACTTGGTGCAAATTTTCACCCATTGATTCCTATGATCCAGGTATAACTGGATTGAATCCATTTCGGTCGGAATGCATGCATAATTAAGAACCAGTTAGTGCTCCTTTATGTTTGCCAACACAATCCTGTCTAGACGCAATCTTCATTGTATACAACACTTACATAGATCATGTTATTATTGTCTACAGACTACAACCTAAAGGAAGTTAGATCCTTCCTCGTCTCTTCACACAAAACACTTGATCATGTTAGTTTATAATCAATCAAGAGTGTTGGCTCCTCCCTCGTCGCTTTACTTTGAATCTATATATATATATATATATATATATATATATATATATATATATATATATATATATATGTAAAATTTTTGGTTGGAAGATGAACCGCGAGATCCCCATGCACCTGCTCCCCTGGATCCCTCACTACCATAATAAGTCAGTTTAGCGACGGAAGAAGACGTCGCTAAACATCAAAAAAACGTCGCTAACTCTTTTTACCGACATATTTAGCGACGTATGTTCTTAGTCGCGTAATACATGGTCGCTAACAAAGAATACGTCGCTGTTCATCGCTATAGCGACGTCTGTTTGCGATGTATAACGTCGCTAGCACTATATCCTATTAGCGACGTTTGCCGACATGACGTTGCTAATAATTCGTTGCTAATTGTCGCTGGCAGTTCAACCTTTAGCGACGCAATCCGCGACGTTTAGTGACGTTAAATATGACAATTTGGGTTTGCCACGTCACTTTTTTTAGCGACGTCTTGCGACAATCAGCGACGTCCCCTATACAGGCTAGCGACGTCATGATACGTACGTAGCGACGTTATTAGCGACGTTGCGTTACTTATGTTGCTGACATGTCCAATTTGCCACGTCAACATAATAGCGACATTCTGATACACCTTAGCGACGTTTTGCGACGTTCTTTTTTCAGGTTCGCGACGTTCTGATACACCTTAACGACGTAGGCTGACGTCGCGAAACGTCGCTAAATTCTAAAAAAAAATCAGGAATTGTATACTTTTTATATCAATGACAGTTATATTATATAACATTGTACCTGCATTTAAAATGACAGTTTACAAATAATAGACCTGTGTTAGCCCAATGATTATATCATGTTTTTGAATACGGCTAATCAATTAAGTTTAATATAATGACGTCACTAATATTCATGTAATCACTATCATATTGCTACTTAAACTTAGCATTCTCCTAATGTTCTGTATCACTCATATTGTTTTGTTTGCCTAACATGTATTTGTAGACATGCTGTAAGCATGATTAAACATGATCAAACTAGGACATATGTAATGGAGAATTATTGATGGGCCAAAGGTGGTGTTATACAAGAAGATTTATCTGAACCGCCTAACGACCTATCCGGGGCCTCGTATCGGGGGTTCCGCTGCCCGGTCAGCGGACAGGGGTCGAGGGAACAGCGCCTCCCGTGGAGGTTCGGGGGCGAAGCTCCCGAAAGGTATTCAGATTTCCAGATCTGTTTATCTTTGGACGACCGCCATCAAGTAAAAAAGGTATCTTCAAGTCTGCTCAAATATTTGAAGAAAGGCGTCATCAAAGGGCTCTTGGTTTTCCTATTTCATCAATGTAATTTTTTATATTTATTGAGTCTAGAAATACGATGTACACTGCATCGTACTGGAAAATATGCTACCCAAGAAACATTTTCAAAATACCCTTTCATTTTGAAAACAAGCCCACTTACAAAAGCCCTACTTCCTAACTGTTTGACTTTTCAAAAAGCCCAAAAACTAATTTGCAAAAACCCTAACAGAACCCTAGCAGTACTCGGCCCGAATTTGGCCAGAGTTCGGCCAGAGTTCGGTTAGTGAACGTTGCTTTTTGAACTTGGTCTTCCTACAGTTACGGATCCCAACGAGATTTTCTCATAGAGTTCTGTCCGAATTCTGCCCGAATTCTGTCAGAATTCTATCTTTGAAAAAACTATAAATAGAGAAGGATTTCGATCATTTCAATGCACTCAAACACCAATTCACTTTCATACCTCTTCTCTATAAGCCTACTACTTCTTCCAAAGTGTTCTAAGCTATTCATTTTCAAATCCCAAGCCAGTTACAATCTTCTAGTCGATTTGCCAGTGCGGTATGGTCTAGAAGTTTCAGAGTGATTGTAATCAGAGGCTTGATTGAAGAAAGATTCTTCACAATTGAAGTTGGTCGAGTACTTCAGATCAAAGCTCGCGTTGTAGAAGTTGCAAGAACTTCGGATGAAAACTTGTGGTGATTTTCTATAGTGGATTCAACTGGAAGCTAGAGTTCTTCCGATTGGACTAGTCCTCACAAGAGGGAAACCAGTATACATCCTTGTGTTTGCGTTTTCTCTCTACTCTTTACTTTTCATTTACATATCTGTGATATATATATTATGTGATCTTGTTACTAACATTTTTAAATAGTTAATTTTTGCTGCCTACTCTATTCATACCTCTCTAGAGTATTGCGCTTTATAACTCGTTCCTACAATCGGTCCTATAACCTAGAGCAACCCTTCATAGAATTCTCTGGGTTCACTGACCCCTTCGGTGGAACACTCAACACCGGTAAACCAATATAGAGACAAATGATAAAAATGTACTACCAATAATCAAATAAATAAAATCCAATGATCAGAAAGACAAAAAATAGCCGGGTGGATACAAATCTACTACCAAACAGCTATAAAAAGTGTTTGTCCGATAATGTTCAACATAACACAAACTGCCACTAAATGTATAAAATAAATATATATAGACCCAACAATGGGTCAGCAACACAACAAATAAAAATAAGTCCAATAAAGGACTACGCCTGGTCAGGAGGAGGAGGAGGCAGTCGCTGCATCTGGGACACCATGAACATATACGGCTTCAGGGTCAGCATCACTGGTGACGACTCATCAGTAAAAGGAAGAGGAGGCAGTAGAATTGCTACAGTCGGTGTGGATGCCGACGCACGACCAGGAAGTGTTCGCTCCATGGCTAGCAGTCTGGAGTTGGTTGAATCCATAAGACCCGCCAGCCTCGAAACCTGATCGCCAATGGCCACCTGTGACCCCTGCAACGCATGAACGACAAGATCCGCCCTCTTCTGCACAGCATAAACGGCACAATCCGTCCTCTCGTCCGTCTTCCTAATGGTGCGCTCGAACATATCAAATCGTGCGGTGAGCGTCGCATCATCCGTCTGATGCTCCGTAATCCTCTACAACAGCTCGTCCCGCATATCAGTAAGCTGACGATGGTGTTCCTCCACTCGGACCGACTCCTGTGACGGCTGTGGGGAATGCGTACTGGCAGAGGGGCCCTGAATGACTGTGTTGCCATAAGGGCACCGTAGGATCCCTCCTATGCACGTGTACGTTTCTCCTTCCGCCCAGTCTTCTCGACCCCTCATGGTTTTTTCTCCTCCTTCGAGCAAATCTGCGACCAAGGTGTTCGACAATTTGCCTGAGAAGACGGCCACCCCGTTTCGGGCTTTGATTGACGCTCCTTCTTCTTGGGCACACTGATGTAGATCGAGAATAAATAGGGAGGTCATTGAAATGTGTTATGTCAAGACGAAGAACGTCCTAGAGAGACAGGTGATCAGGATTGTGAAGGATGACATTGTGGAGATGGAAGAATATTGGAGGAACACTATAGTCCTCTATGTCATGGGAGCTAGACCGTATTTCGGTCAGCTTAACTCTGCGGATGTGGAGGCCGAAAGGAAGTATGGAGATTTTTTTCTAGGGAAAATGTCTTCAACTTCATCAAATTTGGCCTGGTAGAGGATCTAGAGCGGTTTATCCAAAATGGACCATAGACGTTTGACGGTAGATTGATAGTTATGAGACGTTAGGACCCCTCCAATTTTAAGAGAGATCGCTTGGCTACCGTGCCGATCTGGATTAGGTTCCAATGGCTCTCTCCCCAACTATAGTGCATTAAGGCCATTATGAAGATAACAGTATCGTCGGGAAGCCCTTACGTATTGATAGTGCTACCGCAAATAGAAAACAATTGTCATTTGTGAGAGTATTCATTGAAATCAACATGATAGACACTTTACCTAACAAATTAGAGATCGAATTTCTGCCATAAGACATTATATTCTAGAAAGTTGAATATGAATGGGTTCTGCCTTACTGTCATTCCTACTATTGCTTTGGGTACATAATCTCCCAGTGTCCGGACGAGGGAGCGCCCCTGTGGTGAACCTAGTTACAGTTGGTACTGGAGTTACCAAGGTTCCCCCTAGCATTACGGGAGCGGAAGAAGAGATTTCGGCGAAACATAGGAGCATGGACACGGATGAGCCTGCCCTATAAGAGGCGTCCATATCGTCTATTTTGGAGAAGAGGATGAAAACGGAAAATAAGAAAGAATAGAGTAAGGGGGAATGTGGCGAGGTACAACATGTGGTGGTCGTATTTGGACAACACAAGATTCAGGAGGAGGACAATATGAGCTTGGTTATTTTTAGGGCTAAAGCAGTTAGCCAAGAAGCTGATCAAAGCAGAGTTCGGAGGAGACTAGCCAGTGGAGGAGCGCTTTGCATCGTCCATCCCATGGAGCGCTCCTGTAACACCACAGACAAAGACATGGCATGCAAGGACGGTCGCTTGCAAGTCAGGAACCTTCGGTATCTGGTAGCCTAAAGTAAATACTAAATTAGGAGGTGGTAAAGCCTCTAATTCTAGGTAGGACGGTCTCTCTACTCCCCTTAGAGAGAGTACACGTATCAACAAGGGATTCCGCTACTGTAATTTATGCCTATTTTCACATGAAATGTGAGAGGGGCGAATTTGATAGGTAGATGGAGGGATATTATGGAATATATAAAGAAGTCCAAGTGTTTTATCATCAATATTTTGGAATCTAAAATTAGATCGGGTACCTTGCTTACCAGGCGGACACGGACGCACTGGTCATCCTCTACAACCTTGACTATGATGATATGGCTCGAATTCGGGTTATATGGGATACCAGAATTTGACAGGGAGATATGATCCAACGCTTAAATTAACTACTTACCATTAAATTATCCAACAAAGGGGGCTTCAGATTAAGGTGGAAGCAATGTATGTTCATAACGGTCGAATCAAACGACTAGACCTGTAGAGAGATATTACTATGACTAGCACGCTTGTTTGGGACATATGGCCTTTGGTTACTGCGGGAGAGTTCAACGCTACTGTATATGCCAAAGAAAAGATAGGGGGTACGCCGGTACAACAAGCGATCCTCTCGGAGTTTCAACTGTCTTTTATCCTCTGGGCTCCAGTATATGAATAAGACCAGCACATCTGGACTTGGAACAATCGTGCAATCTTCAACCGAATTGTCATCCAGCTAGACCACGCCCTTTGTAACGTGAGGTGGTTGGACACTTTTCAAATGTGCCTAGCAGAATGCTTACCCCCTGACACTAGTGACCATTCTCCTATTGTTATCAGATTGCAGCCTCTTCCAGTCGTTAAAGGGAGGCCTTTCGGATTCAATAACGTCTGGATCCATATCAAAAATTATGAAGAGTGGTTAAGCAAGGTTGGGAGAATAAAGTGAGTGAGTCTGCTCAATTCAGGCTCGTTCACAAATTGAATTCTACTAAAGAACTCCTTAAGGATTGGAACAAAAGGGGACCTATCCCTCGCTAGGAGCTGGAGGCTAAGCTGACAAACATTCAAAGAAGGGTGCACTTAGTTCCGTTCGACCACGTTCTCACGGAAGCGGAGGTTGCTCTCTAAGATCTGTTACGCAAGGATAAGTTCTTGGATGAGGTCTAACTCAGACAAAGAGCGAAATGCAAACTGGCTGAGAGATGGAATAGGTGCTCTAAATTTTTCTACGCCACTGTAAAGGCTAGTCAGAATCGGAATGCTATCATGGGTTGGTTAACCTTAATGGAGTTCTTATTACTGGGACTGATGGCATCCGGGATGAGACAGTCCGGTTCTACTGGGATCTCTACAATCAAAACTCCTACCCGACCATTTTTTTTGCATATCGAGTTTAAATAGTTGGTTTCTAGTCGGGAAAACCAGGTTTTGCGGGCTCCTCTATCTATGGCAGATATAAAACATATTATTAAAAGGCATATCCTTCCAAATTGCCAGGACCAGATGGTTTTGGGGATACTTTATTTCTTAAACACTGGGACATGATCAAGGAGGATATTCTGGATGCGGTGAGGGAGTTCTTCATCTCTGGTAAGCTGCTTAATAAGGTTAATCATACTTTTGTAGTCTTAATTGCGAAGGTGAAGAGTGCGACTTTGCTGGAAGACTTCTGGCCTATTGCATACTCAACTTTTACAAGATTATTACACGAGTGATGTGTGACCGGATGAGAGATGTTATGCAGGAGCTTATCTTTCCTAACCAGACGACTTTTATAAAAGGGTACTCCATCTCAGAGAATAGCATGCTTGTCCACGAGCTAGTCAAGGATTTCAACAAGCAGGAGGACAACAAAATGTGCCTGAAGTTGGACCTCAGGAAAGTAGTTGACATGGTCAATCGAGACTTCCTTTGCCACATTATAATCTGGATGGACTTCGATAGTTGGTGGGCGGACAAGGTGAGGGAATGTGTCAGCTATCCCATATTTTCCATTATGGTTAGGGGTCAGACGGAGGGATTTTTTGGTAGTGGTATAGGCCTAAGTCAAGGGGATTGCCCATCTCCTTTCCTCTTCGCTATAGTGATGGAGTTTCTCACATGTCTGTTGGACGATGCGATTATGGACGGAATGGTTGCCCCCTTATTTAGGAAGCGGAATTAGTAATTTCTCACCTTATTTATGTTGATGATTTGCTGGTGTTCCTAGAACCATCTAACAGATCCCTTGACATGTTCAAAGGAATTTTCGTTACCTTAGAGGCTTGGTCGGGTTTACAGCCGAACAAAAACAAGATCCAAATGTTCATGAACCGTACTTATAGGAACAAGGAGGTGTGACTGTCTAAAATGGATATTGTGGAAGGGATGCTCCCTGTTAAACATCTAGGGCTTCCCCTATCGATTAACTATGCTGCTAATGCGGAGTGTGAGAGCCTTATCAACTACACAGTTTTACAACACAAATGTATGTGATGTATCGATACATGCTTGTATTCTAGCATTATATATATATATATATATATATATATATATATATATATATATATATATATATATACACCATCCGTACAGTCAAAGGGGAGAATGGGAGGACTTGGGCAATATGGAGGAGGACAGCTCACGGCAGGAAACGATACCACCTATTCCGGATGGTATATGCAGTGATATCACAGTGTCACGCCCCAGAACCAGAATACTGGAGAGCGGGGGACAGACACAGCCAGCTACGTACATTGAAGTAAATCCTACCTTGCAATACGGTCACGGCTGTCTAGATGCATGAGGGTTTACTACAAGCCATTAGTCTCTTAGGGTCAAGAACAAGACTAGTGTCTCAATCTCAAGCAAGCAAGTAAAAGTAATAAGATGGTAGATCATCAGACATACAAAGTAAGGCGTCCAAAATATTACATATTCAGATGATCATGAAGCTAGTCATACAAAATACGAAGACTAGCAAGAGTTTAAGTCATACATGATCAACCCTAAGATCATTCAATCATGTTTCAGCCATTAGACAGACAGGAATGTAAATTTGACAAGAGCTAACACTTGCTCGGCGGCTAAACGCCTCAAAAGAATAATTTACAATAGAGTGGGAGAGCAAAATAAAACTCACTCGTTGCCAGGGTTGCGTCTAGTGTGCACCATCTGGCTGGAAGGCTGAAAGATCCTCGGGTGCTACTCCGAAATCTGGCCATACAAAACCAGCTGGGTCAGACCCCAGAAAGAGCAAGTGCCACAAAGGAGGCTTCACTTAAGAACTAAAACCAGCATATTATCACATAAGACATAAAGGATAGTAAAAGACATGAGTTAAAAAAAACAAGACGATAAACTGTAAGACAACTAAGGGACTATTCCGGTAGCCAAGTTACAACCCGTAAACCAAACAAGTACCGGGATTGTAACCCTTCACCTGAACAGAGCTTAGTCTCCAACCAATTATCGACAAGAGTAAAGCATAAAGTAATGTGCAGTAATAACCAAGTAGCAGTCTTACTTAGATAAGACTAGACTGGACTCCATTCATCATTCACGGCTAAACAATGAGTACGGCTTGATACTTTAACTAACTAGGGTTATCACAAGCC
>JANAVB010029819.1:13863740-13908740 GCA_029216955.1 Iris pallida
TCCTCAAAATATTTTATAACCTTCTATAGTCATTTGGTATTTATGAAATCTCGAGGACTTCTACCCACCTTTGGTCTCACTACTCCCTTGAAACACAAGTCACTAAAATCACATAATCTTCTAACTAGTGGCTAATAATTATACCAAAAATATCTAGGACATATTGTATCTATAATCTTTCATATCTATAAACAACCAAAACTCAATAATCATGCAATATTATATTATAATTTAAGAATTTCTGATGAATCCTAAACAGCACGATCATTCGTCACCTCGGAATAGGAGGGGACGAGAATCAATGGTACGGAAAACAAGAAATTACAATCGAGAGCAAATTTGGATTTTTTAAGGACGTAGAGAATTTCTAGGAAAATTTTCAAGGCAGTGTGGATTGAGATTCCTAAGGGTTTAGTCTGTTGCTGTCACGACCGCACCCTGAAGAGGGGCACGAGCACGTAGTTATGTCCAGCCTATGTTGCAGTATCGGCGGTAGAATGCTGTATATAGGGTCTGTAAATACTACGACTAAAACAGATAAATGTACCTGTACATAATATACACTCAGAATGGAGGTGACATAGCAATACAGTCTCAATCACATATATCAAACTAAGGTAGATAGCACGGAAAGGAAAATAGGATAGATAAAACAGGAAATGAGTCCAAGATCCACAAGTCAGAGCTATACACAAACATCCATGGTCTCAGAAAATATATAATAGATACTACAACTGACAGTGCTAGCTGGCTCGCAGGCCAGGCAAACCTAACTAGCTATACTACTCAGGGTGAGCAAAATCTAGTGGCTCTACCAACAAGCCACTGTCTAAGTCTACTCCGTCAGACTCTACCCCATAGTAGGTCGAGCAATCAGCCTCTGAATCATCTGTAAAATTTGTCAACGGTATCCTGTCAGGAAAATGAGCAAGTACAAACACCAGCAGCAGTTCCATATAAATTGATAAATTCTATAAGAGACAGTGTAATGAAATACAAGACAAAATCAACTGGAAATATATATCATGGTGTGAGTACTAAAAAGGACGACGATATGAATGTATATAGGGTGACTTGGAAACTATTCAGAAAGCCGAGTTACAACCCCTAAACCAAACAAGGACTGGGGCTGTAACCCTTCTCCCGAACAGAACTTAGTCACCACAGATAATAAATATAAAAGGTGCCTTGAATTATTAGTGCGTCATGTGATCGGCTTGGGAAAACATGTTCAGGCTTTCCATCCGATCGGCTACAAACAAATAACAAGTGTGAAGCAACAAGTGTGAAGATAAGGCCGGTCACCATGGAAAGTTGTGAACAAGTAGCTATGGACAAGTGTCGAGTACAAGTGTGAAGAACCAGTGGGGATTTTGATCACACAACCACTAATAACTCCCCATCTCCGAATAGTATAAAGGATCCGGACATAACATGTCATAACACGAGATTCAAAAGCAGGTGATCAGCCCACTCCCAAATCCATGTCTATATAAGTACAAGTAACAAATTGAGTCATGTACCAATATACCAAGTAATCCGGGAATAACATCTCATGACAGGATCTGGCATATACTAGTCCGTAAAATATCGTGTCTGGAAATCAAGTAAGACACTACAACTGAATCAGATATAGCAGATATCACAACAATGAAAACAATCAGTGAATGTACTCGCCTGTGGTCCTGAGCTGATAGGGTGAACAGACGCTCAGAGTGATCACAGACCTAAAATAAGATACTATGAGTCAAACAGGGCTAAATACTGAGAAAGGAAACTAATTCAAGTCATGAATGCAAGTCTAAGTCAAAACTAGGTCAATCTAGGCCAGACTGAGTCATACTAGGCCATACTGGTTCATACTAGGTCACACTAGGTCACTGGGAGTCAATCCAAGTCAAACTAGGTCGAACGGGGTCAAAGGTTGACTTACAGTTGACTTTTGGTCAAAAAGTCAACTCTGGTCAACTCTAGGTCAACCTTAGGTCAAACTAGTCTAATGTTGACCAACTGTTGACTTTCAGTCAACTGGTCAACTCTGGTTTGGTTTCGGTCAAATCGGGTCGCTTAAAGGCTAAGTTTGACTCTCGGTTGACTTTTGTTGACTTTTGGTCAAAAAGGTCAACCGACGTCAAAACTAGTCTATGAGCACCATATTTGATCATTACCAACCACGAAAATCAAGTTCTAACTCTATCTTAGACTCCAAACACTAATACCCTATTCCTAGGCAAAACTAACATTTACCCTACCAAGGTAAATCCTGATACCTTGCCCAATCCCAAGGAAATCCCGCAAATACCCATGGTACTAGCCTAGGCTTCTTAGGGTAACTAGATATCAACCTATATAAGGTTTACCTACCAAGAATTATGGGTATCCTAGGCATCTAGGCTATGTTAGGATACGTGGGTATTGGTTTACCCTATTCCTAAACCAATATCATGAATTTACCCTCAACTCTAACACACTCATCCATACCACTCACTCTCATACAACACTCACATATATTTCTCACACTCATAGGCTTCTCCTATAGGTTTCCTACTAGTTTAGATATAGGCTATCATATGGGCCACTAGCTATACACTCTAGGCTCACACACACACACACACAAACTCACAACTACACACACACACATAGGTAGTGCATGGACTGATTTTTAGAGTGGTGTGTGGGACTGGAAATGGGGCAATTGTGGACTGATATATGGGACAAATGTGGACTGCTACATAGGGGTAAATGGTGCTGTCTTGGACAGTGGGGACAACCACCTAAGGGCCAAAACTTGGACTGGTTTGAAGGCAAAAAGTGGGGACTGTTTTGTGCTATTGTTGAGGCTAACATGGGGTGATATCTGGACTGAAACTTGGGGGTTATGTGGCAGCCAACATGGCTTAAAGGACAGCCCCAAAATGGGCAAAACTTGGACTGCTACATGGGAGAATGTAGGACTGTTTTGATGGGCAAATGGACAGTCCAAAGGGACAGGAATTGGGGTTATGGTGGACTGTTTTAGGGGGGCTGTCCTGTTGCAAAATAGGACAGACATAAGGTGTTTTGGGGCTGTTTTGGCCTGGTATTGCTGCTGTCATATGGGGGTAAAACCTGGCTGTTCTTGACAGCAGCAATTTGGGATTTGAGGGGATAGTTTTTGTGGCAAATGTGGGTATATAAGGGCTGCAATTTGGGTGATATAAGGGGCTATTTTGGGGTGAATTAAGTGGAGAAAAAGTGGACTGAATTAAAGGGTTTTAAGGGCTGTTTTGATGGGGTAAATGGGAACAGAAATTGGGTGTAACCTGCTGTTTTGGGACAACAGTCCCCCCTAACACTCCACTCACTACCACACATTTTCCTCTCAAACACAACACAAACTCATCTCTCCATTCACACACAACTACTCTCAATCTCCTCTCACCCATATCATCAAACACCACACATACACACCCTCCTACACTAACAACCACACACACATAGCCCATGCTCCTTGGCCGAACCTGTGTGCCTCTCCCCCATCCAACACAATGCCATACCCACATACAAATATATCCATATATATATATAACCATACATATATACATATAGATATTTACAATATGATACATATGATACATAGGAAAATACATTCCTAAACATAATAAAAATCTGGAAAAATATTTAGAACAACAATAAAACAATATACAAACAATTTACATGTGTCCAAATTGGGGGTTTTCCTACTAGGACACGACCACAACACAAAGGACACTCCTATGACCTCCAAATGGACACAAAATGGACACAAATGGAGATACAACCATGGGGGTCATTCCTATGGGTTCAAAATATTCCTACATGCATGTTGGGGTGATTTAGAAGAGAGATTATACCTTTCGGGAGAGAGATTCAAAGGAAAAGGCTTCCCGACTCGACACCGACACATAGAGATTCTAAAAGGACACGAACGAGCTCCGAATCCTCCCAAACTTGAGGAGCTTCTTCCTTGGATTGAATGGAGAGGGAAGGAAGAAGATTTGGTAGAGAAATGGAAGGATTTGGTGATGGTTTGATTAGGGAAAGCTCTGTAAAAAAAATAGGAAAGAACAAGAGAGAGATGAAAGGGAAAATAATAAAGTGACTTGTGCCTATCCATGCCAAAAGTGGCCAGCCATAATGGTGGGTTTTGTCCTATTAGGAAAGGTCAAAAAGCCTCCTACACTAATCTATTAGTTAATACATGGAAGGGCTTCTAAGTCGGGGATAGTTTAGTCATTCCTAAAATCACTAATCCAAATTAATCCTAACCAAAATAATTAGCCTAGTCACTAACTAAAATATCTAACATGTGGGCTATGGTTAACTAGTGTATGGGCCCGCTAAGGTCAACACTATCCCGGGTCCCCGATACAAGTCGGAATGAGCTGAAATTCGAACCCGACTCAAATAACCCCAAAATATTACAATAAATAAATAAATAATTCCAAAATAATTTAAAAATGAAAAATGACAAAAATACCCCTGTTTCTGGAAACTTGGGGTGACAAATCTATCCACCTTAAAAAATTTTGTCCTCGAAATTAAAACCAAACAATAGTATAATCTCAAATTCACAGGTCATGGCTAAAAATTTAAAATCTCAAAATCAAAGCATGAATTAAATGACTAAAAATTATAAAATTTAAAATTACTCTCAAATATAGGTCTATCCACCTTGAAAGAATCATCCAAAAACTTAAAAGGAAGCAAACACGAAAAATTCATGCAATTTGATAATCGTATGCGTCTGTCCAATAATCATGATACTCAGAATCTCCGTCATGCCAGTGAGCAAGGCTACGATAATCACAGAGTCCTCAACTACGGTACATACCTCTAGAATTATGGTATTTAAAATTTTTGCATTGCCGCTAGCTTGGCAGCGAAAACCTTAAATTTTCACACCCGAAAAATACGTCCATAGTCCGACTATATGTCCACACTCTGCCTGCTAGCATGACCCTAGAGGATTCTAAAATCTCATAATCGAGGCAACCTAGCCCATATGACTTATCTCAGAAAATATATCACATCACAAGAACAAAATTTTATCCAACGATCAAAAAACAGATAGAATCGAAGTTCAAGACAGCTTATGAGGAAGCAATGCGGAAATGAGATCGAAAGATTGGAACCTGCTATCTGCTCTGCTACTGCCTGAGTGGGCTCAACTGTCATGGCGAACGCACGCCCCTGCTGGCCTCCTCTAGCCTGCCGTACTCTATCATGGCCTGTCTGTCTGGCTGCACGGGCAACACAGTCCCTCATCTGGTGATCTGGAGCTCCACAGAACAGACAAACTCCCAGCCTCAATCTACAGACCTCCCCGGTGTGCCCTATCTTCTTGCAGAAGGCACACTGGATGGCCTGCCTCTGGCCCTGTCCCTGGTGCTGCTGGGCGTGCGCTGGTGCCTGCTGAAACTGCAACTGAGGCTGCTGCTGCTGAAACTGCCTCTGCTGGAAATGTGGGCGCTTTGCTGGCCCTGCACTCGAACTAGCTCTAAGAGCATTACTGCTCCTCTTCGGCTTGAGGCCGAAGTTCTCCTCTACAATCTGAGCCTCCATAAGGATCTGCTCGAAGGTCGCGTCTCGTCGCCCAGATGTGCGAGTACGCACTGCATGAATGAGACCTCTCCTGAACTTCCGGGCCTTGCACCCCTCATCCTGAACCAAACTGGGTGCAAACCTGCTCAAGCAGAAGAACTCCGCTGCGTACTCGTCTACCGACGAGTTCTCCTGCACCAAACTGGCAAACTGCCCCTCCAAAGCTGACACGACTACGTCCGGGTAGAACTTCTCTTTAAAGAGTTTTCTGAAGTCCTCCCAAGACAATCCCCTCACTGACGCATGCGGATCCGTGCGGTACCAAGTCAGCGCTATATCGAAGAACTGGCTCGCTGCAGACGTCACCCACAGACCTCTCGGGACCTCTGCCAACTCCAGACTCTGCTGGACATCCTCTAGCCAATCGTCCGTATATAGGATACCCTCGGTACCCTTAAACTCCCGCGGGTTCATCTTCCTGAAGTGGAGGTGTGTACCGGGCCTCCCCTGACCCTGCTGCTGTACTGGTGCTCCATGAACTGTAGTCTATTTACCTCTCTCCACTGCTGCCATAGCTAGCTGATGCGAGTTCTCCATGGTCTGTCGCAGCACCTCTGCCTGACGGTGCTGTGCCTCTGCCTGTGCTCTCTGTGTCTGCAGCATTTGCTGCAGAAGGGCCATCATCCCCTGAGTATCTGTCGGTAGCGGAGGCGGCTGTGAAAGGATATCAGGGATGACTATGGACGATCTCGCTGCTGGAGATGGAAGACCTCCTGAAACCGTCGTTGCTGCTCCCGCCTGAAGGGCAGGGACTGAGGTGGCAGCTCCCTGAACTGCAGCTCCCTCTGCTGAAGGTGGAAGACCTCCGGGAACTGCCGCTGCTACTCCTGCCTGAAGGACAGGAACTGAGGCCACTGCTCTCTCGACTGCTGCTCCCGTAGCCGGAGGTGGAAGACCTCCCGGATCTGACCTCTCTGGAACTATACTGGGCCCTGCTGCCTGAGAACGAGTCACCGTCATCCTGAAGATGAATTGAACCCAAGAGATCAATATGGCACAAGTTAAGATATTATCAAAGGAGGACAATTGAATTCAAATGCAAGAAGAGTTGTCATGGTAATCAAAGATTAGAATTTTCCTAGAATGTGATTGAGTAACTCCTATCATATCCTAGATCCTACGTCCTAGTCGCAGGCTCGTAATTAGAACTCTAAGTCGAGCACTATTACGAGATCGCACTATTAGCGACTCTGACCTGCATGGGCCACCACAAAAATGTGTCATGACCCGCACTCTGAAGAGGGGCACGAGCACGTGGATACGTCCAGCCTACGCCGCAGTATCGGCGGTAGAACGATGTATATAGGGTCTGTAAATACTACGACTAAAACAGATAAATGTACCTGTACATAATATACACTCCGAATGGAGGTGACATAGCAATGCAGTCTCAATCACATATATCAAACTAAGGTAGATAGCACGGAAAGGAAAATACGATAGATAAAATAGGAAATGAGTCCAAGATCCACAAGTCAGAGCTATACACAAACATCCATGGTCTCAGAAAATATATAATAGATACTACAACTGACAGTGCTAGCTGGCTCGCAGGCCAGGCAAACCTAACTAGCTATACTACTCAGGGTGAGCAAAATCTAGTGGCTCTACCAACAAGCCACTGTCTAAGTCTACTCCGTCAGACTCTACCCTATAGTAGGTCGGGCAATCAGCCTCTGAATCATCTGTAAAATTTGTCAACGGTATCCTGTCAGGAAAATGAGCAAGTACAAACACCAACAGCAGTTCCATATGAATTGATAAATTCTATAAGAGACAGTGTAATAAAATACAAGACAAAATCAACTGGAAATATATATCATGGTGTGAGTACTGAAAAGGACGACGATATGAATGTATATAGGGCGACTTGGAAACTATTCGGAAAGCCGAGTTACAATCCCTAAACCAAACAAGGACTGGGGCTGTAACCCTTCTCCCGAACAGAACTTAGTCACCACAGATAATAAATATAAAAGGTGCCTTGAATTATTAGTGCGTCATGTGATCGGCTTGGGAAAACATGTTCAGGCTTTCCATCCGACCGGCTACAAACAAATAACAAGTGTGAAGCAACAAGTGTGAAGATAAGGCCGATCACCATGGAAAGTTGTGAACAAGTAGCTATGGACAAGTGTCGAGTACAAGTGTGAAGAACCAGTGGGGATTTTGATCACACAACCACTAATAACTCTCCATCCCCGAATAGTATAAAGGATCCGGACATAACACGTCATGACACGAGATTCAAAAGAAGGTGATCAGCCCACTCCCAAATCCATGTCTATACAAGTACAAGTAACAAATTGAGTCATGTACCAATACACTAAGTAATCCGGGAACAAGATCTCATGACAGGATCCGACATATACTAGTCCGTAAAATATCGTGTCTGAAAATCAAGTAAGATACTACAACTTAATCGGATATAGCAGATATCAAGACAATGAAAACTATCAGTGAATGTACTCGCCTGTGGTCCTGAGCTGATAGGGTGAACAGATGCTCAGAGTGATCACAGACCTAAAATAAGATACTATGAGTCAAACAGGGCTAAATACTGAAAAAGGAAACTAATTCAAGTCATGAATGCAAGTCTAAGTCAAAACTAGGTCAATCTAGGTCAGATTGAGTCATAATTGGCCATACTGGTTCATACTAGGTCACACTAGGTCACTGGGAGTCAATCCAAGTCAAACTAGGTCGAACGGGGTCAAAGATTGACTTACAGTTAACTTTTGGTCAAAAAGTCAACTCTGGTCAACTCTAGTCAACTCTAGGTCAACCCTAGGTCAAACTAGTCTAATGTTGACCAACTGTTGACTTTCAGTCAACTGGTCAACTCTGGTTTGATTTCGGTCAAATCGGGTCGCTTAAAGGCTAAGTTTGACTCTCGGTTGACTTTTGTTGACTTTTGGTCAAAAAGGTCAACCGACGTCAAAACTAGTCTATGAGCACCATATTTGATCATTACCAACCACGGAAATCAAGTTCTAACTCTATCTTAGACTCCAAACACTAATACCCTATTCCTAGGCAAAACTAACATTTACCCTACCAAGGTAAATCCCGATACCTTGCCCAATCCTAAGGAAATCCCGCAAATACCCATGGTACAAGCCTAGGCTTCTTAGGGTAACTAGATATCAACCTATCTAAGGTTTACCTACCAAGAATTATGGGTATCCTAGGCATCTAGGCTATGTTAGGATACGTGGGTATTGGTTTACCCTATTCCTAAACCCATATCATGAATTTACCCTCAACTCTGGCACACTCATCCATACCACTCACTCTTATACAACACTCACATATATTTCTCACACTCATAGGCTTCTCCTATAGGTTTCCTACTAGTTTAGATATAGGCTATCATATAGGCCACTAGCTATACACTCTAGGCTCTGACACACACACACAAACTCACAACTACACACACACACACACACATAAGTAGTGCATGGACTGATTTTTAGAGTGGTGTGTGGGACTGGAAATGGGGCAATTGTGGACTGATATAGGGGACAAATGTGGACTGCTACATAGGGGTAAATGGGGCTGTCTTGGACAGTGGGGACAGCCACCTAAGGGCCAAAACTTGGACTGGTTTGAAGGCAAAAAGTGGGGACTGTTTTGTGCTATTGTTGAGGCTAACATGGGGTAATATCTGGACTGAAACTTGGGGGTTATGTGGCAGCCAACATGGCTTAAAGGACAGCCCCAAAATGGGCAAAACTTGGACTGCTACATGGAAGAATGTAGGACTGTTTTGATGGGCAAATGGACAGTCCAAAGGGACAGGAATTGGGGTTATGGTGGACTGTTTTAGGGGGGGCAGTCCTGTTGCAAAATAGGACAGCCATGAGGTGTTTTGGGGCTGTTTTGGCCTGGTATTGCTGCTGTCATATGGGGATAAAACCTGGCTATTCTTGACAGCAGCAATTTGGGATTTGAGGGGACAGTTTTGGTGGCAAATGTGGGTATATAAGGGCTGCAATTTGGGTGATATAAGGGGCTGTTTTGGGGTGAGTTAAGTGGAGAAAAAGTGGACTGAATTGAAGGGTTTTAAGGGCTGTTTTGATGGGGTAAATGGGGACAAAAATTGGGTGTAACCTGCTGTTTTGGGACAGCAGTCCCCCCCTAACACTCCACTCACTACCACACATTTTCCTCTCAAACACAACACAAACTCATCTCTCCATTCACACACAACTACTCTCAATCTCCTCTCACCCATATCATCAAACACCACACATACACACCCTCCTACACTAACAACCACACACACATAGCCCATGCTCCTTGGTCGAACCTGTGTGCCTCTCCCCCATCCAACACAATGCCACACCCACATACAAATATATCCATATATATATATATAACCATATATATATACATATAGATATTTACAATATGATACATATGATACATAGAAAAATACATTCCTAAACATAGTAAAAAATTGGAATATCATTTAGAACAGCAATAAAACAATATACAAACAATTTACATGTGTCCAAATTGGGGGTTTTCCCACTAGGACACGACCACAACACAAATGACACTCCTATGACCTCCAAATGGACACGAAATGGACACAAATGGAGATACAACCATGGGGGTCATTCCTATGGGTTCAAAATATTCCTACATGCATGTTGGGGTGATTTAGAAGAGAGATTATACCTTCTGGGAGAGAGATTCAAAGGAAAAGGCTTCCCGACTCGACACCGACACGTAGAGATTCCAAAAGGACACGAACGAGCTCCGAATCCTCCCAAACTTGAGGAGCTCCTTTCTTGGATTGAATGGAGAGGGAAGGAAAAAGATTTAGTGGAGAAATGGAAGGATTTGGTGATGGTTTGATTAGGGAAAGCTCTCTAAAAAAATGGGGAAGAACAAGAGAGAGAAATGAAAGGAAAAATAATAAAGTGACTTGTGCCTATCCATGCCAAAAGTGGCCAGCCATAATGGTGGGTTTTGTCCTATTAGGAAAGGTCAAAAAGTCACCTACACTAATCTATTAGTTAATACATGGAAGGACTTCTAAGTCGGGGTAGTTTAGTCATTCCTAAAACTACTAATCCAAATTAATCCTAACCAAAATAATTAGCCTAGTCACTAACTAAAATATCTAACATGTGGGCCATGGCTAACTAGTGTGTGGGCCCGCTAAGGTCAACACTACCCCGGGTCTCCGATACAAGTCGGAATGAGCTGAAATTTGAACTCGACTCAAATAACCCCAAAATATTACAATAAATAAATAAATAATTCTAAAATAATTTAAAAATGAAAAATAACAAAAATACCCCTATTTCTGGAAACTGGGGGTGACAGTTGCGCAGGCTCGTACCAGTACAGTTACGTAACCGGTACGATATGCTCTGACCTGTATGGGCCACCAAAAAAACTTGTCACGACCCGCACCCGCTTTTCAGACGCGAGCTCGTGAGCAAGCCAGGTACGCATCAAACGGACTTCAGCCCGTCTCGAATACGTAAACGCTGTCACGGCTATGGTAATGGGCCTAATCAAGGCAAGGCAACACTATATCTCAATCCACAATAAGTATATGAAATATGAGTGAACACTATGGGTCGTGGTCTGCAACCCACTAGCATAAATGTCCGATAAAACTCTAAAGGAAATAACTAGAGTCTACAACTGAAACAAGAAGCAGGATATCTCATGATAAGGAATGAAAAGCACGAGCGGATAATGAACACAATAGCAATACCTGAATCCCGCAAGCAATATCATCATATCCGGACCCCACAAGTGTCATAATATCCGCCATCCAAAGCTGCTAACTAACTCCACGCAATAACTAACCTGAAGAGATCATCAGGTCCTCAGGGGACATAACAAGATACATAAAAATATGTCTATCTAGCAGTTTATCATGCAATAAAGAGAATACAAGAAATAAACAAAAAAAGACCAATCCGCACAAAAATACGACTATACATGACTGGAAGAACCACTACGCCTAAACGAACTGCTGGAGAAGAACAAGAGAACACGGTATCACGATGTCAATAGATAACCAATCGAATACTCAAACCCTCGTCCCTAGTGTAGACTCGCAGGTTTGAACAACTACTACCCCTCGCCCCTAGTGTGGACTCGTAGGCTAGCATCACCCTCGTCCCTAGTGTGGAATCGCAGGTGTGAACCATATACTACTAACCCTCGTCCCTAGTGTGGACTCGCAGGCTAGTATCACCCTCGTCCCTTGTGTGGACTCGCAGGTGTGGACATATAACTACTAACCCTCGCCCCTAATGTGGACTCGCAGATTAGCCTACTAACTCTCGCCCCTGGTGTGGGCTCGTAAGTTAGCTTAACTACTAACGCTCGCCCCTAATATGGACTCGCAGGTTAGCTTACTAACTCTTGCCCCTGGTGTGGGCTCGCAAGTTAGCTTAAGTACTAACCCTCGCCCCTAATGTGGACTCGCAGGCTAGCATCAAGATTTCAAGACAAGGAGGTAAAGCAGTTTCGATATGACTTATTCATCCTATGATACGATACGACTCACGACACGGTACGAGGGGGAACCAATCCGATAGAACTACGATATCCAGTAAAGCATGATAACGATAAAAGAACACGACTAATAAACCAGTAAACACTGTCTAAAGTAAAGTATGCAAATCAAAGAACTGCAATAACTAACTGTTAACATATAAAGATATAGGGATTAACTAAGCATGTAAATCATGAACAACTGGAGAATTATATGTATACCAGCATGCACGATGTACAAATCTCGTATCAATAATCAAATAGTAAAACTATATAATAATAATAGAAATATGCATGTAACTAAACTGTAGAGGGAGGCAAGGTATACTTGCCTGGAGGTTGCACGAAGAACCAACAATGTAACTCCAATCAATAACTCAGAAAGTCCAACTCATCACAGCTGTCTCCGAAAGCTGAAATAAACATTACCAATGTTCTTCGAATAGTCAAATTATCTAGGATTGCCTGTCCTTAAGTCCAATTCTGGACACAGGGGCAAAACGGTAATTTTAGGCAAAAACGGTGTCCGCCGTTGGACCCGCTTTGTACGAAAAAGCGTGCCAAGGTCAATGGTCTCTAAAGTCGTCAAACTACATGTCTATGGATCCAGTTTTCCGATACGAACCCAATCGTATGTCTAGAGTTGGATTCCGGCGGGCCGTGCACAAAATCGCCCGTTGAGTGGGACCGTGGGCCCGCAAAACGACGTACGATTCAACTGTCTCAGAATTGGACCAAACATTGCATACAGGACCAAAAAAATGATACGGTCCTGATGGCGCAAGTTTCGTCTCGATCTGACGAGCATGCACAAAGTAATTGAGAAGTTTGCACAGAGGCCGGTACGGGGAATTTTGACGGATACGCATCAAATTCGTCGCACACACGCGACCAATTTGAATTCCGCCAAAGCCCACACGACCATGAAGCCGTTACGCACCTTTCGATGCTTTCGGTTCGTGACCATGTCGCCCGGAATGGCGGAACGCACGTCGTATCGGAAGATTTTTAAGTTTTCGAAATCTGTTTTTATGGATTTTTCTCGATCTTTCTTAGGGTTTCTTTTACTGGATACACAGCTAGAAATTAAACCAATAATGGGGTTTCAATCTCCTATAGGTTGTCATCAGGTTTGCTCAGATCAATTTTTGATTCGGTCTTTGGATTCGCGAGAAATCGCCTTCCAAGTTGAGTGTCTGGACTGCTCATTACTCTGTTTTCGAACAGGGTTTTGGCTGATTTTGGGTTCGATTTCTCGACGCTTATATTACACATTGTCGTAAACTAATTCATGGATTGGGAAGAGGGTTATAAGGGCTATACGTAGGAATTTACCGATCGAATTTTCATGGAGTATGGAGGAAGAAATCTCACCTCGAAGTTGGGGGCTTGGACCGATGGTTGCTGCTGTCTTCCGCGCATGCGCGAATATTCCGGCCGGCGGCGGTGGTCCCCCGACGGCGCGCAGCCGCTGGGTGGTTCGCCCAGTGCTGGGGTCGGCGGGGCATGGCGTAGGTGGTTAGGCTAGGGTTTCGTATCGAATCTTCTGTCGATTGGTTTTATATATGGGTCGGGACAGTCAGGTCTGCGGGGACTCCTGTGCGGGGGCGGGGGGGGGGGTTCTCTGCAGTGGGTCGGTTTGGCCTGGGCAGGCAGGCTTGGGCCTGGGCTGCTACTGGGCTCGGGCTGGCCTGCTTCTTCTTTCATTCTTTTTTCTTGATAATTAATATATGTGTATTTATCCCTATACACACACAAATATACACATATATGTATATTTTTTTATACACTTATATATATATATATATATATATATATATATATATATATATATATATATATATACGTATACGTACACACATATATTATATATATATATCTATATACACATACACATGTACACACACACACACACACACACACACATATATATATATATATATATATATATATATATATATATATATATATATATGTATATATATATATATATATATATATATACATACACAAACATTTCTATATTTATTTGTATCTATGCATATATACACTTAATATATATCTATATATGCATACAATATAGATATACTAATATACATATTTGCATATATATACAATGCATATATTCGCATATATATACAAGTATAGATATACATATACGTATCTATGCATATATGAAATAAAAGTATTTATAATGATTTCTTTTATTGGTATAATATATATATATATATATATGACTATTTATATTTATCTACATGTACATTTATACATATATGATAAATATCTATATACCATATAACCTGCATACATTATATTTATATAAAACAGGTCTATCAAATAGCTACTGATACATATGCATATATATTTATATATATATACACACTCTAATTAAATATAAAAATATTTATGAAGTTTACATAAATAAGATATCTTAATATACATGTAATGCCAGGTATTTGTATACCCTAAATGTATGAACCTATATTTTCATCCGTATAAATATAGCCTAGCAATTCTCACAAATCCCGAAAGACATTTCCTAGGACATGCCATCATACACTCAAAAACCAAACATCAATACACACATCTCATATACAAAGCCCATTTATATAAAATCACTTATTTATCTACTAAAATAAATACACTAATTATATCACCCCCATAATCGTCTACATGGGCCTCTTTGGACGTACTATATGTCTACATGGGCTTGAATTCGGTTCGGGCTCAGCTCGGGCTAAATCGACACAAACGGGTTTCCTACAAGTCAATAAATATAATAATAATTAATTAAACTTATTTATAATGGTCATGCTATAACTGGGCCTGGTTTTTCTAGTTAGGACACTCCTATGGCTCGGTATTTCCCTACCATGGCTAAACACTAGTCAAAGCACGCCACTGCACTATCCGTACCATGATTCCTAGTTGTCTGGTACTTCAAAACTCTACATGGCTAAAGTCATCTACCGTAATAATTAACTAAATAATTATTTATAAAATCAAAATTGACCATTTTAATCAAATAAATAAAATAAAAAAATTCCAAGAATTTACGGGAAGGGAAGCTACATGTGCCACGACGGGCCACTATAATGTCATGTTACTTGTTACTTGCTAAGAGTGTGCCTTAACAGGCCATTATCGTGTTCTATCCATACATTATCATGAATGAGAGAAACTTGCATAAAATAGCTAATAACATATTCTTGAAGCCAAAAAAAAGATCTACAACTTTCATGTTGAAAGTTGGGGAAATTCTGGCCACAATTCGGCCAAATAGGACTTAAAACAGCCAAAATAGGCCCTGTGCGGCATTCTGCGGTACTATTCATCCATGCGGCTGCGGCACTATTCATGTAGCACTATTCATTTCTACGGCTGTGGTACTATTCATGCTCATACGGCTACGGTACTATTCATACGGTACTATTCATCCATGCGGCTGCGGTACTATTCATACGGTACTATTCATCCATGCGGCTGTGGCACTATTCATCCATGCGGCTGTGGCACTATTCATGCAGCACTATTCATTCATGCGGCTACGGCACTATTCATTCCTGCGGCTGCGGCACTATTTATACGGCACTATTCATCCATGCGGCTGCGGTACTATTCATTCCTGCAGCACTATTCATGCTCATGCGGCTGCGATACTATTTATGTGGCACTATTCATCCATGCGTCTGCGGCACTATTCATGTGGTACTATTTATTCCTGCGGCTGCGATACTATTCATGCTCATGCGGCTGCAGCATATTCATGCGACACTATTCATCCATACGGTTGTGGCACTATTTATGTGACACTATTCATCCTATGCGGCTGCAGCACTATTCATGCGGCACTACTCATCTCATGCGGCTGCGGCACTATTCATCGTCCCTGCCAAAATCAGGACAGATGAACATAGAAATGGCCAAAAATGCTTTTGGCCATAACTTCCTCAAAACAAGTCAAAATCTAACTTTTTAAAGGTCTATTTTGGGTAAAATCGAATTCTCTACAACATGGAATAATCAAAACATGAAAATAATAAAGTTTAATAGATCAAAACCCAAAAAAAACCGAAAATAATACACACTTAGATCTACATGAATCCATCCACCAAAATAAAAAATGTCAAGTTCTAAAGAGGCTTAAAATCAAGTAAGAAAGAGAATGGAACAATAAAACTTGAAATCCATCGTGAAGCAAGTTGTACTTGCCTAGGACTTGGTGGGTGGGAGAAGTAAATGAAGAAGATGAAGAAAATAAATGAAGAAGTGAATGAAAAGAGAGAGAGAAGGAGTTGGGTTGTATATTAACCCTCTCAATCTCAAACCAAGCCAAGCCAAGTCAGACCAAGTCAAGATTAAACCAAGACTAGGCTAAGCAAAACAAGCCTAACTACGGTCCACCTAATAAATGCCAGAAATCTCGTATACGCATACAAAAATACGTATAACGGGAAACGGGAGTGACAACTCTACCCACCTTAAAAGAATTCCGTCCTCGAAATTTAATCTAGAGGCTAGAGATGTCGGATAAAGCTATATTAATCAAAAGCAGCTACGACTGGTAATCAATCGAGCAATCATTCATGCAAGTAAAGAATTAAAAGCATAATGCATAAGAAAGATATTATACCTTATGAGTCAAACATGTGTGAATATCGTGAACGAATATCATCCTCACGCTCCCATGTTGACTCGCCCAAAGAGTGATGACCCCAAGCAACACAGACTAAACTAATAGTCTTATTCTTGAGCTCCTTCTCTCTTCGGTACAAAATGGATACGGGTCTTTCCTCATACGAAAGGTTGGTACCAACAATCAATTCCGAATGATCAAGGACATGACTTGGATCCAAAATATATCGTCGTAATTGGGATACATGGAATACATCATGTACCTTACATAACGACGGTGGAAGAGCGAGACGATATGACACATCACCTACTCGCTCAAGGATATCGAACGGTCCTATGTACCTAGGACTAAGCTTTTCCCGTACGTCGAATCGAATGACGCCATGGGTAGGCGAGATCCTAAGGAACACGTGGCCGCCGACTGAAAACTCAAGGGGACGCCGATAAGAATCGGCCCAATGGTGCTGGCGATCTTGGGCAACTCAAAGATGATCTCTGACTTGTCTGACCACCTCAATTGTCTGCGTAATCATCTCTGGACCAAGCATCTGTCTCTCGCCGACATCATCCCAAGCTAAAGGTGACCTGCACTTCCTGTCATACAGTGCTTCAAAGGGTGCCATCTGGATACTGGCCTGGAAACTGTTGTTATAGGAGAACGCTACGAGATGCAGGTGATTTTCCTACGAACTACCGAAGTCTAGTGTACACGACCGCAACATATCTTCAAGAGTTTGGATCATGCGTTCTGACAGACCATCTGTCTACGGATGATAAGATGAACTGAACTTGAGACGAGTCCCCAAGCTCCCTTGAAGACTCCGCCAAAAGTGTGATGTGAATCTTGAATCTCTGTCTGATATGATACTAACTGGCAATCCATGCAATCTGACAACCTGCCTGAGGTACATCTCTGCTAGCTGATCCGTCGACTGACCAATTCTGAAGGGAAGAAAATGAGCTACCTTGGTGAGCCTGTCAACTATAACCCAGATAACATCTCTTCCAGCTGGAGATTTAGGTAATCCAGTTACAAAATCCATGGTAATGTGCTCCTATTTCCATTCTGGGATCGGTAAAGGTTGAAAAAGTCCAGCTGGTCTCTGATGTTCAGTCTTAACTTATTGACAAACTAAACAACGAGAGTATAACCGGGTTATCTCTTTCTTCATGCCATTCCACCAAAAATGCTGACGGATGTCTCGGTACATCTTCGTACCACCGGAATGAATTGAATACTGAGAACTGTGAGCCTCTGCCATGATCTTCTGTCTAATATCACCACTGGGTGCACAAAGACGTCTCCTATGTCAAAGTGTACCATCCTCATGAATACATAACTCTGCTCTTCGTGCTGCTACATATTCTGCCCTAAGCCGCTGAATCTTAGAATCCGTTGACTGAGCTAACTTAATCCTCTCGACAATGCTGGACTGAACTTGCATGCTGGCTATCAATGCTATATAGGTAGGGAGAACTATCTCAATACCCATCTTCTGAAGATCTGCTAATAACGCTGGCTGTGCTGTTAGGAAATAAACTCCAGCTCTCCTGCTCAATGCATCTGCTACTACGTTGGCCTTCCCAGGATGATACTGCAAGTTGATGTCATAATCGACAAGTAGTTCTAGCCATCTTCTCTGACCCATGTTAAGATCCTTCTGGGTAAACACATACTTCAGACTCTTGTGGTCGGTGAAAATCTCCACCCGATCTCTATATAAATAATGCCTCCAAAGCTTAAGTGCGAAAACCACCGCTGCTAATTCCAAGTCATGGGTTGGATAATTCCTCTCATGATCACGAAGCTGACGTGATGCATAAGCTACTACCTTACCATGCTGTATCAAGACACATCCCAATCCCCTTCCAGAAGCATCACAATAAACAAAAAAATCCTCCAGTCCCATCTGGAAGCGTGAGAATGGGAGACGTCATCAATCTCTGCTTCAACTTCTCAAATGAACTCTGACACTCTGCTGTCCAAGCAAATTGCACATCCTTGCAGGTCAACTGCGTCAGTGGTGCTGAAATTCGAGCGAAGTTTGAGACAAACTGCCGGTAATAGCCAGCCAATCCTAGAAAACTCTGAACTTCTGCGAGGGTACTGGAAACAGGCCATGACTCTATAGCCACTATCTTCTGGGGGTCCACTTCCACTCCACCTCTGGTGATAATGTGACCTAAGTACGAGATACGATCTAGCCAAAACTCCCACTTACTAAACTTCGCGTACAACTGGTGTTCTCTGAGAATCTGAAAAACTACACGAAGATGCTGCTCATGATCTGCCTCATTCTTGCTATAAACTAAGATGTCATCTATAAATACTATCACAAACTGGTCCAAATAGGGCATGAAGATGCGATTCATGAGGTCCATGAATACGACTGGCGTATTGGTCGCTCCAAATGGCATAACAAGGAACTCCCAATGCCCATATCTGGATCTGAATGTTGTCTTCGGGACGTCTTGTTCTCTAACTCTGATCTGATGGTATCCTGACCGCAAGTCAATCTTCGAGAATACTATCGCTCCTCTGAGTTGATCAAGTAAATCATCTATCCTTGGTAGAGGATATCTGTTCTTGATTGTTACAGAGTTCAAGGTACGATAATCAACACATAATCTTGATGTACCATCCTTCTTTTTCACAAGAAGTATTGGGGCTCCCCAAGGTGATCCACTAGCACGAATGAATCCCTTGGTTCTGAGTTCTTCAATCATCTTGTACAAGATCTCTAACTCTGAAGGCGCCATCCTGTAGACTCCTCCTGACACCGGTGCCGTCCCTGGAAGCAAATCAATGGTGAACTCTATCTCTCTCTCTAGGGGCATACCTGGAAGCTTTTCGGGGAACACGTCTGGGAACTCTTCCACGACTCTGGGAAACTGAACTGCCACTGCTACTGCCATCCGCAATACTAGAGGAGAAGGTTCTATTTCGTCACTGGAAAATGAAAACTCCGGTTCACCTGAAATACCAAAAATAATTCTGCTAATATGGCAGTCTATTCTTGCGTATTGCTCCTTCAACCAATCCATTCCTAGGACCACATCATAATCGGCCATCGAAAATTCTATCAACTTAGCAGGAAACTCTCTACCGCTAACTACGATTCGACACGAGGAAAATACTCTATCTACTCCCACAAGACCGTTACCCGTAAGTATATTGAGCCTTACTGATAATGACTCGGGCTCCAGTCCTATCCATGTAGCGAATCATGCAGACATAAATGAATGCGATGCACCCGAATCAAATAATACTGATGCTGGAAAAGAGTTGACGAGAATGGTACCTGCCACCACCTAACCTGAAGCTAACTCTTCTTCCACAGTCAAAGCCATAGCCTGACCTTGCCTTCTTGGTGCTGGTCCCCTCTACTGGTGACCTCTCTGCTAGTTCTGAATCTGAACTTGGGCATACTGCTGAGCCTGAGGCGGCAATGGCCTCGGAGGCTGATACTGCTGCTGCACTGGTGCTGTACCCCTAACTGATGGACTGGTTAGGTTTGATGACGATGAACTTGCTCTATTCGGACAGGACCCTATCTTGTGATCCGGTGCCCCACAAGCCAAGTACAATCCCTGTGCTCTGCGATACTCTGATACTACATGTCCTGGCTTCCCACAATGAGTGCAGCCTATTGCGGAAGACTGCTTCTGCTTCTATTGCTGAGGATACGCCAGCGTCGAGTGCTGAACCGACGAAACTGTGGTTGCCCGCCTAGGAGCTCCAATAGTCAAAGCCCTAGCTGCCGGGGCTGGTGCTTAAGACTGGGACATCTGCCCATGAGACCTCTTCCGTCCTCCGCTTCTCTGTACAATCCTCTGCGAAGTATACTCATGCCTCTTCGCTGCTCGCAAGACGGCATCAAACGTCTGGTGCTCAAACTGCTCTACTGATATAATAATCTCTAGGTGGAGCCCCTGTTGGAATCGCTGGGCTCGATCCAATTCGGTTGCCACCAAGGTGGGAGCAAACCGACTGATTCTAGAAAACTCGGTCGCATATCCATCGACCGTCCTGCCCATCTGCTTAAGGTTGGTGAATCTCGTCTGAAGATCATACCGAGCTACTGCGTTGAAGTACTTGGTCTGGAATTTGATGCTGAACACCGCCCATAAGACAGGCGTCGGTAATCCAACTGCTAGCATCGCCCACCAGCTGCGGGCTAAGTTCAATAACTGTAGGCGCACAACGGTCACCTTCTCATTCTTAGGAATCCTAGCTGCTTCCAGGATAACCTCTGTGTCCTGAAGCCATGCATCGACAGCAATAGCATCTTCAGTGCCGTCAAAGAAAAGAGGGTTCAGACGCTTGAAGCTGTTGGCCGCGTTGTTCCCTTGGTAACCAACTCTGTCCATGGAATCTTGTACTGTCTGGTACAGGGCATCGCCTCGACGATTTTGAGATGCAAGCAATTCCCTGATGAGACCCACCAGGGTTCTATTGTCAGGCTCTGCAGGCTGGACGGACTGAACTGGTGGCTCTTGACCCCCGGTAGGCATGACTCTGGAGGCTACTCCTGAATGCTGGGCTTGGTCTCCAGTTGTTGCTGGTCCACTGGAGGTGCTCCGCCTTGCTGATCGGCAGGACCAAGAGCAATGTCGCTGAAGAAACGACATGGGGAACAATAAGGAAGGACCATGATAAATCGAGGATATAAACATGTGATCAGGTCAAGATTTCAGAAAGATTAGATGACACGAGTAGAGATCAAGGGCGAGTGCTGATTGAGACATCTATTCAGTGAAACCGTCACACATCTTGATTTACAAGACCTGAATGGGCTACTACTTAAACCGTATCACGTCCCAGAACCAGAATACTGGAGAGCAGGAGACAGACACAGCCAGCTACGTACATTAAAGTAAATCCTACCTCGCAATACGGTCACGGCTGTCTAGATACATGAGGGTTTACTACAAGCCATTAGTCTCTTAGGGTCAAGAACAAGCATAGTGTCTCAATCTCAAACAAACAAGTAAAAGTAACAAGATGGTAGATCATCAGACATACAAAGTAAGGCGTTCCAAACATTACATATTCAGATGATCATGAAGCTAGTCATACAAAATACGAAGACTAGCAAGAGTTTAAGTCATACATGATCAACCCTAGGATCTGTCAATCATGTTACAGCCATTAGGTAGACATGAATATAAATTTGACAGGAGCTAACACTTGCTCGGCGGCTAAACGCCTCAAAAGAATAATTTATAATAGAGTGAGAGAGCAAAATAAAATCCATTCGTTGCCAGGGTTACGTCTAGTGTGCACCATCTGGCTTGAAGGCTGGAAGATCCTCGGGTGCTACTCCGAAATCTGGCCATACAAAACCAGCTGGGTCAGACCCCAGAAAGAGCAAGTACCACAAAGGAGGCTTCACTTAAGAACTAAAACCAGCATATCAGCACATGAGACATAAATGATAGTAAAAGACATGAGTTAGAGAAAATAAGACGATAAACGATAAGACAACTAAGGGACTATTCCGGTAGACAAGTTACAACCCGTAAACCAAATAAGGACCGGGATTGTAATCCTTCACCTGAACAGAGCTTAGTCTCCAACCAATTATCGACAAGAGTAAAGCATAAAGTAATGTACAGTAATAACCATGTAGCAGTCTCGCTTAGATAAGACTAGACTGGACTCCATTCATCATTCACGGCCAAACAATGAGTACGGTTTAATACTTTAACTAACTAGGTTTATCACAAGCCTAGTTACTAGCAAGATGCAATGAGATATTCCAACAGCCACAAGCCCTGCAGACTTAATCCAGGTTATCCGATCACAAGTTGAGAGAGTTGGATTATGTGACTTAGAGGTGCAACACATGACAGTGTGCTGGAAATGTGCCCTACTCGACGGCAGGCTACAAGTCCAATTAGAGAGCCCAGATAACGGGACTGCCTGTAGCTGGAAAATCTCTTCATGAACTAGATGATCAACCTAGTCATTATTCTAGTCAGATTCAATATGAATCCCTGACCGTGGTAACCAGGAATTCATGTCCTAGACATGATGCAAGACGAGACATGTAGCTTATACAAGCACAAACACCCACGGTGTCAAGACAAGAGTTACTTAGCAAGTCAAGATAGCCGTCACAACAGCATATCAAGATTATCATATTAGGTTTACTTATCAAGAGTGCGCCACGACGGGCCACTATCATGTCATATTACTTGTTACTTGCTAAGAGTGTGCCTTAACAGGCCATTATCGTGTTCCATCCTTACATTATCATAAATGAGAGAAACTTGCATAAAATAGCTAATAACATATTCTTGAAGCCAAGGAAAAGATCTATAACTTTTATGTTGAAAGTTAGGGGAAATTCTGGCCACAATTCGGCCAAATAGGACTTAAAACAGCCAAAAACAGCCAAAATAGGCCATATGCGACATTCTGCGGTACTATTCATCCATACGGCTGTGGCACTATTCATGCGGCACTATTCATTCTTGTGGCTGTGGCACTATTCATGCTCATGCGGCTGCGGCACTATTCATATGATACTATTCATCCATGCGGCTGCGGTACTATTCATCCATGCGGCTGCGGCACTATTCATCCATGCGATTGCGGCACTATTTATGTGATACTATTCATTCATGCGGCACTATTCATTCCTGCGGCTGCGGTACTATTCATGTGGTACTATTCATCTATGCGGCTACGGCACTATTCATTCCTGCGGCTACGGTAGTATTCATGCTCATGCGGCTGTGGCACTATTCATGCGGTACTATTTATCTATGCGGCTGCGGCATTATTCTTGCGGCACAATTCATTCCTGCGACTACAATACTATTCATGCTCATGCGGCTGTGGCACTATTCATCCATGCGGCTGCGACACTATTCATGCGGCACTACTCATCTCATGCGGCTGCAGCACTATTCATCGTCCCTGCCAAAATTAGGACAGATGAACATAGAAATGGCTAAGAATGCTTTTGGCCATAACTTCCTCAAAACAAGTCAAAATCTAACTTTTCAAAGGTCCATTTTGGGTAAAATCGAATTCTCTACAACATGGAACAATTAAAACATGAAAATAATAAAGCTTAATAGATCAAAACCCAAAAAAACCAAAAATGATACACACTTAGATCTACATGAATCCATCCACCAAAATAAAAAATGTCAAGTTCTAAAGTGGCTTAAAATCAAGTAAGGAAGAGAATGGAACAATAAAACTTGAGATCCATCTTGAAGTAAATTGCACTTGCCTAGGACTTGGTGGGTGGGAGAAGTAAATGAAGAAGATGAAGAAAATAAATGAAGAAGTGAATGAAGAGAGAGAGAAGGAGTTGGGTTATATATTAACCCTCTCCATCTCAAACCAAGCCAAGCCAAGTCAGACCAAGTCAAGATTAAACTAAGACTAGGCTAAGCAAAACAAACCTAACTACGGTCCACCTAATAAATACCAAAAATCTCGTATACGCATACGAAAATACGTATAACGGGAAACGGAAGTGACACACAGGGGACCTCTCCCAGTCCCAATGTCAATAATTGCCTGGAATGTGCATGGGGCTTACTCTATGGCCCGATGGAAGGAGATTAAGGACATGTTTGCTAGGGAGAAGTGCTCTATCACTGTGCTGCTAGAGACGAAAATTCGGACACCTGGGATTCTGGATTGCTGCACTCCTCCCCATTGGAGGCATAGTCATAACCTCCAATTGGGTAGTATCGCGAGGATCTGAATCAGGTGGAATGGCACGGTGTGGGATGGTCAGGTGATCTCTATTTCTAACCAATTGATATCCATTATTTTCCATAATAAGGGTGGGCTCAAGTTTGTTCTTGGGGCGATGTATGGGGACAATGATCGTCGGGAAAGAGGTAAGCTCTGGGAGGACCTTATTTCTTTGAGTAACTCTGTCGAGTCTAATTTCAACCTTTCCCTACTGTGCATGGGAGACTGTAATACTCTTTTATACAACAACAAGAAAGTGGACGGACACGAGATACCTGATCCCATTTTTTAGGATTTTTAGAACTGCCTATTGAGATCGAGGTTGCAGCCTCTTACTCGGTATGGCTATATTTGGACCTGGAATAATAAGGCTCTGAGAAGGAGAGTGGCTTGTCAACTAGACAGGATTGTGGGGAATAGTAGGTGGCTGGCCTCGTCTCCGACGGTAGTCGCCTAGGGGCTGGAGGCAGGTACGAGTAATCATTGTCCCATCCGAATCAACCTTCTTCAGTCTGAATGGAACAAAGCCCGCCCTTTCAGATACAATAACAAGTGGTCTCACTACCAAAAAATGGCAGATTTACGACAAATTTAACGACTCCATGAACGGACGTCACTAATTTTTGGGAATTTAGCGACGTGATAATGTGTCGTCGCTATTCGTCGCTGTTGGTGACTACTAGCTACGAATAGCGACATTAATTTATTAAATAGGAATCTGCGTCACAATGTCGTCGCTACACGTCGCTAATTATTTAAATATAGCGATGCGTAGTGACGACTGTCATAGAACGTCGCCGTATATTACTAATCAGCGACGTTTAGCAACGTCGCATGCTGACGTCGCTAAATGTTTTATATAGGACAGGAGGATTTTCTTTTCGATCATTTCCCGAATTTTTTCTTCCCTCCAATTTTCCCGCTCTCCCTCCTCCGGCGCTCGTACCCTCCTCTGTCCTCCTCCTCCTCCTCCTCCTCCTCCTCCTCCTACCTTCTCCTCAGGTAGCCCTCCTCTCTCCCTCTCTCTCTCTCTCTCTCTCTCTCTCTCTCACGTACGACACAGACACTGGCTCAGATCTAAGGCATGGTAGCGGTGATAAGGAAGAAGGAAGTGGTCGAGCATTTAGGAGTGGTTTATGGTTCAGCTCATATCAGGTGAGTTTTTCCATTGGAAATTATTGTTCAGTCCTCATTGGACTTTAGTAGCAGTATTGTGTTGTAACAAGGGACTGTTTGGATATCCTCATTTGTTCAGTTGTCCTTCACTGTTCAATCTATTGTAATATATATAATAGAAATAGATGAGGTAAGAAGGGGCTCGGGTATAGGATATTTTTAGTATAGGTTAAGTTTGTTACTCCACCCATGTATTAGTTTTCCTTTCCACATTTGTTCAATTAAGTCCCAGTTGTGGGATGAGCATTTAACATCCAGTCACATATCATAGAGCATCATCCCTTATTTTATTTAACTCACATTTGAATGTGGCAGTCTATATTACCCTTTGATCCAGTCTCCTGCTTCTACATTTGGTTCAGTCATTTCTTCATGTCTCAGTTATTAAGGCATGTTGTATCATTCTTTTATGTATCAGTCATAGAAATCCTATACTAACATATTGTTCAGTCCCCAAACCAATAGAATTGTTCAGTCTAGTGAGTTTGAGTGTGTCATAAGTTGTGTGAGGACAGTAGGCCATCTCCATTGGGGTCTGATTTTGAATTTCATGTTTCTAATGTGAGGGGCGTGTCTGGGTTTGGAAGTAACTATCCCATTAATCTTATATGTGTGTGTGTGTGTGTGTGTGTTTGTGTGTGTGTATATATATATATACATATATATATATAGTGTGTGTGTGTGTGTGTGTGTGTGTGTGTCCCTTATGCCTCTTGACATGTGAACAGATAAATATATATATATATATATATATATATATATATATATATATATATATATATATATATATATATATATATATATAGTGTGTGTGTGTGTGTGTCTGTGTGTGTGTGTGTGTGTCCCTTATGCCTCTTGACATGTGAACAGATATTGTATATGATGGGATGCATATATATATGTATCAGGGAGGGATTAGAGGGGAGATTCAAACCTGTCAGGTGGTGTGACCTGTGTAGTAAGGCACTACAATAGGCAGGGCAAGGTGATCTAGTGGGTGCCTCTGTGTGTAGTGTCTATATATATAGGAAATATATATGGGCAGGTTTTGGATGGATTTGAGGTACTTCGACACTGGCTCAGATCTAGGACATGGTAGCGGTGATAAGGAAGAAGGAAGTGGTTCCTGTTCCTTATGGCGGTGGATCCACGGGTTGGAGGATTTTGAAGGAGAACGGAAGAGAGATGAGGGGAAGGGGATAGATGAGGCATATTAATAAAAAATTATTGTGTCATTCTTAATAAAAATAAAGGAATTATATACACTAGCATATACATTGCAATAGGTTTGGCCTTATATCTTGATCCGAGAGTCTAAACACACACAAAACCCCTCCGGACGCACATGGTGGCCGGGAATGGGCGGGCGAGGGCCGGGATTGGATGGGAGGGTGGCCGGAGGGGGGCGTTAATGGGTGGTACACAACTTGGATGGCTTATTTTATTCCCTTCCCGGTTTTTTATTGATAATTTAGGATTTATCTGTTCTCTACTTATGATATCCCAAGTATTGGTCGATCTCTTTAATTTTATCTGTAGCCATATTCTGTCAAATTTAACAATTTTGTTTCATAGATGTTCTATGGACATAAATGAATATGACTGCGCAGTCGAAAGAATTCGTTGGAGGCACTGGAATTGTCTGAAGCACAAAACTCGAGGTATGATAACTCGAGCTATGTTTTTTGCTATTTGAATAATATAAACATATAACATTCAACTCTTCTAACAATTTAGAATTTTAGTATTGTGGCAAGAACATTGTTTCATATAACCTATAGGTTGAAATCTCATTTAGAAGACTTCATAAAAATATGTACTGTTGCAAATCTAGTTCTTAATTGATAATATAGAGTTAGACCTGCAGTGTATATTAGATATTCTAGTTGGAATATTATACAATAAAGTATATATATGAATGAAAGTGCATCAAAAGTGAAATAAATTTTATTTATTAAATAACAAGTATGTATGTACTACTTAATATACATACATGTCGCAATGACCATCAATCTCTGGATAGACACTGGATTAGTACCAGCCAAATACTGTCCCTGCAGCCATTCGACTGGCGAGGCAAAAATCTATGTACAACATTTGCTATAAGGAATTTGCATTAATCTATGGTACGACATGGTGATCAGGACATAGTCCCTGCAGCCATTCGACTGGCGAGACAGAAACTATGTAGCCGTAGATAAAGTTGACTGTCTCCGACCCCCATCCCTCGACAATGATGATACGACAACCTATCACTATATCATTTAGTAGTAGATGATATCTTAGTATTACATTATGTGGGTTCATCTTGATTCTGTTACATCCTTCAGATACTAGATTCGATAAGAATATATACTACACCATATGCACATAACATAGATGATTCAAACTAATGTATGCTAGAATGAATTTTGGGTTGTGTTCTGAGCTATTCGTCTCCACACTTGGCAATTAAGCATGTGAAATATATCGTTAAAGAACATAAAACTTGTGGTCGTTACTGCAGAAAGTACAGACCGACATGAACTGACGCACGAAAATAAGGGGATCAAAGCTTTAACAAGTAAAGTTGTGTTTTGGATGTTCTACTCTTATAAGCTCTTTGTTCACAAAGCAAGATATAATGAATACAGAACAAGTATTGAGTTTATAACTCTTGTAAGCTCTATACTTGAATTACGAACTCGATACTTGTTTGTATTCTTTAATTATAGCTTGCTTTGTGAACAAATAGTTTACAAGAGTTCTTTTTCCAAAGCACAACTTTACTTGTTCCAGCTTTGAGCCCCTCATTTTCGTGCGTCAGTTCATGTCGGTCTTCACTTTCTACAGTAACTTTCTCTAATTAACCTCCATCCCTCGGCAATGATGATACGACAACCTATTTTGATTCTATTATTATAGTAGATGATGTCTTAATATTACATTATGTGAGTTCATCTTGATTCTGTTACTTTCTTCAGATACTAGGTACGATAAGAACATATAGTACACCATATGTACAGAACATAGATGATTCACACTAATGTATGCTAGAATGAATTTTGGGTTGTGTTCTGAGCCATCCGTTCTCATACTTGTCAAAAAATCGAATATAACCTTTTTATCTGCTTTCGAAAAAATTGAATATAACCTTTTTACCTGCTTATGAAAATGTGTTATGAGCCATCCGTTCTCACACTTGTTTCTTTTCTGGAATTACAAAACATATATGAATTATACATTTAGTGTCAATCTTTGCACAATTATCTTAAAATAGATATGAATTACTATCTGCGGAACCGTTTGTGGATGTACAATCGTCATCCTAATGACATGTGCGGTGTGCAGGATGAATTTATACAGGGTGTACAACAGTTCCTGCAGTTTGCCAAGGCGTAATCTCAGTACATGGATCGTACAAAAATTAAGTATCCATGTGTGAGATGTCGCAACTTGAAATATCATTTGGAAGTAGATGTGACATCATTTGTATTCGAGGGATTTTATGCCAAATTATTATCAGTAGACCGCACACGAAGAACTTGTGCCTTTAGCATCCGAGCCGGAGCCTTATGTGGAGCCTTATGTAGATGTCCACGAGCATGCTGATTACGACCAAAGGTGGACGAACATGGTTTACGATACCGCGGGGCCTAGTTTTGATTCGAACAATCAATATGCAGCTGAGGAGGCACCGAATGTCGATGCTGTAAAGTTCATGGAGTTGCTAGAGAATGCAAGGACTCCTTTATATCCTGGTTGTGATAACTATTTACCGTTGGAGGTGATTACAAGACTATTGAGCATAAAATCAGATTTTAACATGTCTCAAGAATGCTACAACCGAATCCTGGAGTTAATTAAAGATATATTGTCGGAGGGTGCCAAGTTACCTAAAGACTTCTACCGATCCAAGAGAATGGTGAGATCGCTCTGGAAGGGGTATGAAAAAATTGATGCATGTCGCAACGGATGTATGTTGTACTATAAGGATGACAAGGATGAAGACGCCTGCAGATTTTGTGGTACCGATCGCTTCAAAGCAACTAGTACAACAAGGACTTCTGGTGCACGCAAGCCAACAGATTCGATGCACTATTTGCCTTTGATGCCGTGGTTGTAGAGGTTGTTTATGGCAAAGGAGACAACTGATAATATGAGTTAGCACAAGCGGGAACAAATAGATGGAGTACTGGATCATCCATCCGACGGAGAAGCATGGAAGCAATTTGATCGAGTGTATCCCGATTTTGCTTCGGAGTCGCGTAATGTCAGATTGGGGCTTTCCTCCGACGGTTTTACCCCATTTGGACTTTCGGGCTCACAATATTCTTGTTGGCCTGTGATTGTTTGTAAAACCCCTAAATTTCTACTATATTTTAGGACTGATTTTTTTTATTTTTTTATACGCCGCAAAGTCGTATTGTACGTCGCACGGAAATTTACGTTTTCGTATTTACTCGTCGAGTGCGAATATGGGCGAGGTTCATATTTTTAGAAAAATGATTTTAATTTTTATCAATCGGTATAATCAATATTTTATTAAAAAGTTGTGAAAAGTATCTATCGAGATTGGCAAAATTATTATTTTTATTTATTTATAAAATACTATCTTATTTTAATAGTGGTAAATTAGAAAACTAAATTTATGTGAATATTTTATTCGTGTAAAGCACATGAAAATTATTTCATGTAAATTTTCAAAATTAATTTTTATTATTTATAATAAATTATTTAGCAAGAAGGTAATTTTAATATTTAAATATTTATGCTTATTTTCGAAATTGTTTAGCTAAATTATTAAAGTGTATTTTAAAAATGTTTCCTATTACTATTTAAACTATTAATTCTCATTTTTCAAAATTTGTTATGCTATTTAATTTAAAATGTAGCTTGAAATTATTTCCTATTAATACTTAAATATTTATTATGAATTTTTGAATTATTATTATAATTTTAGTGTTCATAAAAATATTTTTAAAATTTGTTGATTGATATTTAAATTAATTATTTTGAATTATAAATACAAATGTATTTTTATGGGTCCTATTTTTAATGTAAAGATGGATTCACTAAGATTTAAATTGATTCGAATTTGGATTGAATTTACTTTAAAACTATTTAAATTAATATGGTATTTATCTATTTGGGTTTTAAATCAATTCTAATCCTATCCAAATGGGAATACCCACGTCCTATAAATAGGCAGGTACTCCTCCATAAAACCCAATCATCCACAAAATTTCCACCACAAATCGTGCATCGTGTCGGTGTCCTCCTTTCCCATCCACTATATTCTATATGGTACAAATACATTGTTCTCCCGGGTCCGACAGAACTGAACCTCTGTCCCCATCGTATCGGACACACCCGATACGACGTAACCCTCACCCCGACTCGACTCCCCTCTTCGTCATCATCGCCTCCTACTATCCCGGCCACCCGAGCCCCGCCTACACCATCACCCCGCTGCCACAGCCTATTCTCAACACCCGACTTTCGGCCACCTCGTCGGGACTCCCTACCTCCGTGCCCCCGACCAGATCACGCCCCCACCACCGTCACCATCACCAACCTTAGCTACAAAAACCCATCTCCCATCACCTCCGTCACCAAGACCAGAAAGTCGCCACCACCGTCTCCGTCTCTCATCACGCTCATCAGCACCATCCTGGCCACGACAACACCGCTGCCACCCAAAACCCTCAGGCACCACCGCCACCAAAAATTCACCACCACCCAAAAGAAAAGACAGGGAAAATCCAAACACTCACCTGACTTCGGCCTCGTCCCGACACCGTCGTGGCCGCGCACACCGGAAGCTCCGCCGCACTTCCCGCGTGCCGACCAGCCACCGACGCGAAACCCCTCTCATGCTCTCCGTCGCGCCGTTCTCCCGCGGCCGGCGCATCTTCGCGCAGCCCTGATCATCTCCATCGCCGCGAGCCGTCCTCCGCGGTCACGGCCTCCACTCAGCACCGGCCGGAGACGCTCCCTCCGACTTTCCGCAACCGTCAGTCCCAGTCGTCGTGTACGTGCGTGCCCGTCGCGGCCACGGCCAACTCCCCCGCTCTTTCTCTTCGCCCCCTTTTTCTCCGACCTGCAGCCGACGATCGTGTCCCAGCCCCGCTTGCGCCGTCGAGTCCGTGCGGAGCAACACTCCGACGAGCTCCGGCTGAGACCCTACTGAACCCCCTCATCTCCTCCTTCCTCCAGCCGTCGACCACATAAGCCCCAAACCCTGACCCGGCCGCTCACCGCCTTCTCCTCAGCTCTTCTCTTTCGCCCCAGCTCCTCCTTCGCAGGCCGCCGCACCGGCGAACACCTCTGCGTACTGCAACTCCCTTAGCCCCCGTCAGCCCTAAGCCCCCTGCCGCCCGGCCGAATCCGCCCGCCTCCGCCTTCTTTTTTCCTCTGCCCCATCCTCTTTACTCCCCACTCTTCCGCTCCTCTCCCGCTCCGCTCACTCCCTCCGCCATCCTCTCTTTCCTCTCTCTCATAATCCCTACTAATCCCTCTTCCCCCATTTTCTAAGAACAACAGCAGTGGTCAGCTGCTGTAATAGTTTCTTTCGATTTTATTTTTATTTTATTTTATTTTATTTTATTTTTATTATTTATTATTTATTTTTTTCTTTCTATTTTATTTTCTTCTTTTTCTATTTACTTTCCAAGATTATTGTAGGAATTGAGTTATTAATATTATTATTATTATTATTATTATTATTATTATTATTATTATTATTACTAATGTTTGTATACAGCAGCCTAATAGTTTTAGTGTTTTCATTATTTGATAATATTTTGAGTATACTATATACATAAATAGCTGTATAGTTTTAATATTATTATTGATTATAAATTTTTAGTGTTTATATTATTTTACCAAGTATTCTTTTATTGATAAGTAAAAATATATATTATTATTAATATTAGTATTATTATTATTACTATTATATTGTTATTGATATATTATTTTGTAATATTATTGATATTAAAGTATGTATACATAGTATGCTATTTCTATTTGTTATTCAGATTATCGAATAACTATTATTTTCATATTTTACCTAAAAACTATATTTGACAAAAAAATAGTTTTCTGACCTAAAATGATATTTACGTATTTTAATTAGAAAGTATTTTGGACTAATTAAATATATATTCTTACGTAGAAATTATTTTTGACTAATATCGTTTCCAAAGTGTTATGAATGATTTCTTGAAAATTTCAAGTATTTATTTAAACTATTTTACAAAATAAGTATAGCTTTTAAGGTATTATGAAAATTTTCTCAAAATAGTTTTATTCCACAAAATCCCTTCAATTATTATCATTCATCGTGACTAATCTACTTATACTTCCTCGTAAATTCGGACCCTTACACATCAATCTTGGATATTGGACACAACAGGACTTGTCGGAACATCACCCCACACCCGACGTCACACCAGGCAAGTATACCTTGCTAATTAACTGTCAATTATTTATTTTCTGTATTTTTATTTTGTTTTATATTTATTATTTTTAATTGTTATAAACTGCGCGTCCAAGCCATACTTGGGTGCAAGCGACTTTATTAGACGTTACTTTATTTTATGCATGTTGACTTAGCGTTAGCGGACTACCTTCTAGTTGGGGGATATCCTTATATCTTCTTCTGGCTGTGACACTTACACTACACGGTTTGAGACATGTTGCTAGGGGCACGACTTATTGACTAGCTATCTCTAAAGTCGTGTGACGGTAGATGATCGTAACTGCTATGACTAGGATTTTAGAGACTCAAGCAGTTACAAAACTGGACGAGCCATGGACATGACTTGAACAGTGTGGGAAATATTGGGGGAGGACAGTCGCTAGTGCGTATGGAAATCCAAACAGGTAAACCACAGTCTCCGAATGGAACTGTGGCGATTTATTTGCAGATGCCCTCTGACGTCTTAGACGTTACGGACGGATACAGATGACTGGATGCCAGTTACGTACACATGAGCCTAAAATCTCACCCATGCGCATGAAAGTTGTCCTCTAAATTACACATTAGGCGGTTAGAATCTCCTTTGCATATTTGTGTCTAGAATAGTCTTTTATATATTATTCATTATTCTGACAGTTCATATTAGCTTGTTCTTTCTGTATCTTGCTACGTCTGTCTGAGGACCTGGTTTTTCCCCAGGTGTGTGTTCATATCTTTCGCAGGTGTCCTAGCCAAGGCCGTGGTCTTCTCCATTCCTTCGAAGACGATTGCGCTTGGTTCGTCTTGCTATTTTATCGATCGATTTCTTGTACATTTCTTTCATTGAGATAGTTGGTAGTGGACTTTGTCTCCGCCCAACATATTGTATCAAGATAATTTATTATCATTATATGATATCTTTTATTCATTTATTTCTGTGTGGATGAGATTAGTATGGTTCTACTGTATTTTACAGCTTACGTATATTTGTTATACGGCTGGCATGTCTACGTTCCTAGTCTTACATATTTTAGGACTGGGGCGTTACATATTTTTGTGGTGGCCCATGAAGGTCAGATAAATTGTTTGGTTACTTTGCCGTACCAAGCAAGCCTGCGTATAGGATTAGAGTCTAGGATCTCATCCACACACCTTGACTGCCTTCTCGCTTGACTCTCCGAGTTGCATCTTGCTTGATTCCTTCTTTCGTGATTCGTGCCCTTCTTTCGTGCTTGATAGAGATTAATAAGGTCACCCATACTAGGTGGAAATGACCCATTGTCCTATCACCCTACTAGTTTTACTCTTGTAAGTTGGGTAGAACGCCTTACGACCTAACCTTCCTTATGGCCTTAACCAAGCCTTAGACAAGTAAACCATAGGACAACTGTATATGCACCAACATAGGACATGACTTAGATTCTTAAGGAGTTTTGAACTAATTCTACTCTATTTCAATCTTAATCTCACGTGCCTATATTTTTACTACCTAGACTAATGATGCTAATATAGCCTAGTTTTTGCAAGCTCAATTCTTTTATCAAGCTTGTTCATGACATATGCTATTGAGCGCTCACTAGCATATTATCTAATTAGAACCGGTGCATGATGGTCTGATCAACCAAGTGCACTTTGGTTCGCTTTTATCTATCGTTCTACGTGGATGGGGACATAGCTGAACTTGCCCTCTAGAGTCCCATCTGCGACAGCCTTGGCAATTCTTTTTGAATTACCCACTCGCCTTTTAACCACATATTGGTAATCGAAAACAGCTTCTTTGGACTCATATTGGTTCTCATCTTTCACTTATTTAGACGAAGACTCGTACCTAATAGATAGACCCAAGATATCACCTTTAGTTATCCCCCCAACTATTGCCAAAATAGTTAGCCACCGAGCAACCGATGGGACTATATCCCCATCTCGAGTTACACGTCCTTTCCTTGACCCTAGATTCATTGTCGCGACCATCATTCACTCCCAAAATTAAAATTCGTGGTTTATTTCCATAGTTATCGAAGTCACGATTTTCTAATACATATTTTGAACGTCATGATTGATTGTTCCTCATTGTTATACCCTTGTACCCTCTCAACCCCCCTACTTATTTTAATTTCGAGAACAAAATTCTTGTAAGTTGGGTAGGATGTAAAACCCCTAAATTTCTACTATATTTTAGTACTGATTTTTTTATTTTTTTTATACGTCGCAAAGTCGTATTGTACGTCGTACGGGAATTTACGTTTTCATATTTACTCGTCGAGTGCGAATATGGGCGAGGTTCATATTTTTAGAAATTTTTTTTTAATTTTATCAATTGGTATAATAAATATTTTTATTAAAAAGTTGTGAAAAGTATCTATCGAGATTGGCAAAAATTATTATTTTTATTTATTTATAAAATACTATCTTATTTTAATAGTGGTAAATTAGAAAACTAAATTTATATGAATATTTTATTCGTGTAAAGCACATAAAAATTATTTTATGTATATTTTCAAAATTAATTTTTATTATTTATAATAAATTATTTAGCAAGAAGGTAATTTTAATATTTAAATATTTATGCTTATTTTCGAAATTGTTTAGCTAAATTATTAAAGTGTATTTTAAAAATGTTTCCTATTACTATTTAAAATATTAATTCTCATTTTTCAAAATTTGTTATGCTATTTAATTTAAAATGTAGCTGGAAATTATTTCCTATTAATACTTAAATATTTATTATGAATTTTCGAATTATTATTATAATTTTAGTGTTCATAAAAATATTTTTAAAATTTGTTGATTGATATTTAAATTAATTATTTTGAATTATAAATACAAATGTATTTTTATGGGTCCTATTTTTAATGTAAAGATGGATTCACTTAGATTTAAATTGATTCGAATTTGGATTGAATTTACTTTAAAACTATTTAAATTAATATGGTATTTATCTATTTGGGTTTTAAATCAATTCTAATCCTATCCAAATGGGAATTCCCACATCCTATAAATAGGCAGGTACTCCTCCATAAAACCCAACCATCCACAAAATTTCCACCATAAATCGTGCATCGTGTCGGTGTCTTCCTTTCCCATCCACTATATTCTATATGGTACAAATACATTATTCTTCCGGGTCCGACAGATCGGAACCTCTATCCCCATCGTATCGGACACACCCGATACGACGTAACCCTCACCCCGACTCGACTCCCCTCTTCGTCATCATCGCCTCCTACTATCCCGGCCACCCGAGCCCCGTCTACACCATCACCCCGCTGCCACAGCCTATTCTCAACACCCGACTTCCGGCCACCTCGTCGGGACTCCCTACCTCCGTGCCCCCGACCAGATCATGCCACCACCACCGTCACCCTCACCAACCTTAGCAACACAAACCCATCTCCCATCACCTCCGTCACCAAGACCAGGACGTCGCCACCACCGTCTCCGTCTCTCATCACGCTCATCACAACCACCCTGGCCACGACAACACCGCCGCCACCCAAAACCCTCAGGCACCACCGCCACCAAAAATTCACCACCACCCAAAAGAAAAGACAGGGAAAATCCAAACACTCACCTAACTTCGGCCTCGTCCCGACACCGCCGTGGCCGCGCGCCACCGGAAGCTTCGCCGCGCTTCTCGCGTGCCGACCAGCCACCGACGCGAAACCCCTCTCCTGTTCTCCGCAGCGCCGTTCTCCCGCGGCCGACGCATCTTCGCCGCAGCCCCGATCATCTCCGCCGCCGCGATCTGTCCTCCGCGGTCACGGCCTCCACTCAGCACCGGCCAGAGACGCCCCCTTTGACTTTTCGCAACCGCCAGTCCCTGTCGTCGTATGCGTGCATGCCCGCCGCGGCCACGGCCAACTCCCCTGCTCTTCCCCTTCGCCCCCTTTTTCTCCGACCTACAGCCGACGATCGGGTCCCAGCCCCGCTTGCGCCGCCGACTCCGCGCGGAGCAACACTCCGGCGAGCTCCGGCTGAGACCCTACTGAACCCCCTCATCTCCTTCTTCCTCCAACCGCCGACCACACAAGCCCCAAACCCTGACCCGGCCGCTCACCGCCTTCTCCTCAGCTCTTCCCTTCCACCCTAGCTCCTCCTCCGTAGGCCGCCGCGCCGACGAACACCTCTGCGCGCCGCAACTCCCTTCGCCCCCGTCAGCCCTAAGCCCCCTGCCGCCGGGCCGAATCTGCCTGCCTCCGCCTTCCTTTTTCTTCTGCCCCATCCTCTTTCCTCCGCGCTCTTTCGCTCCTCTCCCGCTCCGCTCACTCCCTCCGCCATCCTCTCTTTCCTCTCTCTCATAATCCCTACTAATCCCTCTTCCCCCATTTTCTATCAACAGCAGCAGTGGTCAGCTGCTGTAATGGTTTCTTTCGATTTTATTTTTATTTTATTTTATTTTTATTTTATTTTATTTTTATTTTATTTTTATTATTTATTTTTTTCTTTCTTTTTTCTTTTCTTCTTTTTCTATTTACTTTCCAAGATTATTGTAGGAATTCAGTTATTATTATTATTATTATTATTATTATTACTAATGTTTGTATACAGCAGCCTAATAGTTCTAGTGTTTTCATTATTTGATAATATTTTGAGTATACTATATACATAAATAGCTGTATAGTTTTAATATTATTATTGATTATAAATTTTTAGTGTTTATATTATTTTACCAAGTATTCTTTTATTGATAAGTAAAAATATATATTATTATTAATATTACTATTATTATTATTTTTACTATTATATTGTTATTGATATATTATTTTGTAATATTACTGATATTAAACTATGTATACATAGTATGCTATTTCTATTTGTTATTCAGATTATCCAATAACTATTATTTTGATATTTTACCTAAAAACTGTATTTGACAAAAAATAGTTTTCTGACCTAAAATGATATTTACGTATTTTAATTAGAAAGTATTTTGGACTAATTAAATATATATTCTTACGTAGAAATTATTTTTGACTAATATCGTTTCCAAAGTGTTATGAATGATTTCTTAAAAATTTCAAGTATTTATTTAAAACTATTTTACTAAATAAGTATAGCTTTTAAGGTATTATGAAAATTTTCTCAAAATAGTTTTATTCCACAAAATCCCTTCAATTATTATCATTCATCGTGACTAATCTACTTATACTTCCTCGTAAATTCGGACCCTTACACATCAATCTTGGATATTGGACACAACAGGACTTGTCGGAATATCACCCCATACCCGACGTCACACCAGGCAAGTATACCTTGCTAATTAACTATCAATTATTTATTTTCTATATTTTTACTTTGTTTCATATTTATTATTTTTAATTGTTATAAACTGCGCGTCCAAGCCATACTTGGGTGCAAGCGACTTTATTAGTCGTTACTTTATTTTATGTATGTTGACTTAGCGTTAGCGGACTACCTTCTAGTTGGGGGATATCCTTATATCTTCCTTTGGCTGTGACACTTACACTACACGGTTTGAGACATGTTGCTAGGGGCACGACTTATTGACTAGCTACCTCTAAAGTCGTATGACGGTAGATGATCGTAACTGCTATGACTAGGGTTTTAGAGACTCAAGCAGTTACAAAACTGGACGAGCCATGGACATGACTTGAACAGTGTGGGAAATATTAGGGGAGGACAGTCGCTAGTGCGTATGGGAATCCAAACAGGTAAACCACAGTCTCCGGATGGAACTGTGGCGATTTATTTGTAGATGCCCTCTGACGTTTTAGACGTTACAGATGGATAAAGATGACTAGATGCCAGTTACGTATACATGAGCCTAAAATCCCACCCATGCGCATGAAAGTTGTCCTCTAAATTGCGCATTAGGCGGTTAGAATGTCATTTGCATATTTGTGTCTAGAATAGTCTTTTATATATTATTTATTATTCTGACAGTTCATATTAGCTTATTTTTTCTGTATCTTGCTACGTCCATCTGAGGACCTCGTTTTTCCCCAGGTGTGTGTTCATGTCTTCCGCAGGTATCGTAGCCAAGGCCGTGGTCTTCTCCATTCCTTCGAAGACGATTGCGCTTGGTTCGTCTTACTATTTTATCGATCGATTTCTTGTACATTTCTTTCATTGAGATAGTTGGTAGTGGACTTTGTCTCCGCCCAACATATTGTATCAAGACAATTTATTATCATTATATGATATCTTTTATTCATTTATTTCTGTGTGGATGAGATTAGTATGGTTCTACTGCATTTTACAGCTTACGTATATTTGTTATACGGCTGGCATGTCTACGTTCCTAGTCATACGTATTTTGGGACTGGGGCGTTACATTGTTACTCCGTACAACTTGTCGTCTTGGATGTGTATAAAGACTCCTTATATGTTCCTAACTGTTATTATTCCAGGTCCGAAGAACCCGAAGAGGAACATCGATGTGTACTTACAGCCCTTGGTAGATGAGCTAAATCAATTGTGGGAAGTAGGTGCAACCACATATGATGTATCCAGAAAGCAGAACTTTCAGATGAGGGCCGCACTAACGTGGACCATCAATGATTTCCTGGCATATGGAATATTATCGGGTTGGAGCACCCATGGTCGTCTCGTATGTCCGTATTGCATGGATCGCACTAAGGCTTTCCATTTGAAACACGGAAGAAAACTGTGCTTCTTCGATTGTCATCGACAGTTCCTGCCAAAGGATCATCCGTACCGGAGGAACATGAATGCTTTTCGTGATTGTGTGGTAGAGAAGTCCAGTCCACCGCCACGGTGGTCCGGGGACACGATATGGAAGGAAGTTAAAGAATTGTCAAGTGCTATTGAAGAGCCTACAACGGGGTACAAGTGTGATAGATTTGGCCGTGCTCACAACTGGATGAAGAGGAGTATATTCTGGGACCTGCCATATTGGAGTGACCATCTGCTCAGACATAACCTGGATGTCATATATATCGAGAAGAATTTCTTTGACAATATAATAAATACTGTGATGGACGTAAAGGGGAAGACGAAAGACAATCCCAAGGCCAAGTTGAACTTAGAAGAAATATGCAGACGTCCAAAGTTGCATTTGATAAAGGAAGGCAGTGGGAAGTATAAGCAGCCCAAGGCCATTTTCTCACTGGATAAGGAGGACACATGTAGACTTTGTAAGTGGATCCAGGGCCTAAAATTTTTAGACGGGTACGTATCGAATTTGAGAAGATGTGTTGACTCGAAGGAGAACAAACTACAGGGTATGAAGAGCCACGACTGTCATGTTTTTATGGAGAGGTTAATCCCGATTGCATTTCGGAAATTCTTACCCCAGGTCATTTGGGATCCACTGATAGAGCTTAGCATATTCTTCAGAGATCTTTGTTCTACTAAGTTGCTCGTCGATCTGCTTGAAAAGCAGGAGAAGGACATTGCAGTAACATTTTGCAAGCTTGAGAGGATGTTCCCTCCTGGATTCTTCGACTCTATGGAGCATTTACCAATTCATCTTTCCTATGAGGCACGTGTTAGTGGGTCCGTCGGTTATCTGTGGATGTACCCATTCGAGCGCCATCTAAACCACCTGAAGAGGAAGGTGAAAAATAAGGCACGGGTCGAGGGTTCTATTTGTGAAACCTATGTCCTTGAGAAGATTACAAACTTTTGTTCAATGTATTTCAAGCCTCATATTGCTACAAATAGAACAAGAGCTCCGTGGAACGCGATGGAGATATAGAATATAATGATGTATTATTGAAAGTCTTCAATGCTCTTGGAAAGCCTTCTAGAAAACTGAAAAAGAGATATTTGAATGATGAGGAACTAAGGGCTACCCAGTTATATATATTACTCAACTGCGAGGAGGATGAAGTGGAAAAGCTAGAGTGGTAAGTAAAAATTTTCAACGTTCAAGTCATTTATTTATTGATTACGTTATTATAATTTAACTATTTGATCGATATTTATTGGTTTTCAGTAAATTTAATGATGAGGTGAGGTCAAGTAGACCATAGATTACAGATGAAGAAGTAGAAGAAGAAATGAGACTTCATTTTCCGTCTTGGTTGAATGCATATGTAAGAAGCTAGTTATAATCGTTCTCCATTTGTATTTGCACAAGAAATAACTTAACATTGAACTTTATTTTGTATCTTCTCGTGTTTAGGTCGATCGTCCGGACGTCACCCTTGAGAATGAATCGATTAGAACTCTTCCCAAGGGACCAATTTATGCCGTCAAAATATGGCCAAGCTATTGCATGAATGGGTTTAAGTTCAAGTCAACAAATGCTCCCATCAGAGATAGCTTCCTAGATCTTGATTCCACAAAAAACAGTTGCTTGTGTATCAAATCTACAAACTACAAAGATGTCACTCCAGGCAATGATTTCTATGGCGTCTTACGGGAGATTGTAGAATTGACGTACAATTATGGCATAGAGCCTGCTAAGATCATGTTGTTCAAAGTTGATTGGTTTGATCCGATACAAGATCAAGGATGAAAAATTGACAAACATGGTCTTGTGGATATTAACTACCGTCGTCGATATCAAAGATACGAACCATTTATCCTAGCAAGTCAAGCTCAACTTGTATATTTTACAACATATCCTAGACGGAGAACAACGAGGTACGACTGGTGGGCAGTATGCAAGACTAAAACCAGAAATACCTACGACGTCGACGAAGTGGCTTATCAGGAGGACGAGCTGCCTCTTGTACCAAATACAGTTGATGCCGACTCAGCAGAAGTTCCCCATTTCATGTCTACTTGTGTAGAAGAGGTAAAAGTATCCGAAGGGGAATACGGAGGAGATGCTAGTGAAGATGAGGAGGAAGAGGAAGAGGAAGAGGATGAGGACGCAAACGAAGAAGATGAATTTTTAGAGGATGATTGCGAAACTGTGGTTTTAAAGTATTCATATTTCTGTAATCTTAAATTATGAACTGTGATAATTTCTATTAGTATTCAGATTTTTGTAAACTTAAATTATGAACTCTAATGTATGCAGATATTTCTAAACTTTTATTGTATTTATTTATATTTTTAATCATATGTTATTATCAGCATGACAGGACGACGCGGATGCATAGCAGGACGATGCAGAGATAGGTCAGGACGAGCCATATCCTTTGGTGGGCAGAGAGCTCCGGTACCAGAGGATGGCTTCGGACCATCGTCTGACCCGAGCACTCTATTGTACCATACAGTCGCAGGTCCGGGTGGCAGTACACCTGGGACGAGCAGTTCCATGCTTACTGATACTCCTTTCCCTAGTCTTCCTACCGCTGATGGCAGCATGGAGGGTGGGGAGCAGGTGGAGGAGGTAGACCCTACTCCCGCCCGTGCAGATCCATACCAGAGCGACCCTCCATGCGCACCTCAGGACGAGACGAGGATGGAGATTTGGGCCGACGGTCCTACGAAGTAAGTTAAATGAATATATATATATATTATATATATATATATATATATTATATATATATATATTTTATATATATATATATATATATGATCAACTACTCGGATGCCTCGGAAGAGAGGAAGGCATTCTGGTTTGCCCACTTCAAGGTAATTAAAGATAGTTAATTTAGTAGGATTAATATAATTTTAAGCTTTTTTTAGAACTTATTATTTTAATTTGTAATTCTTGTAGAGGACCTATTTTTATCCACCACACCGGACCGAGCAGATTGAGAGGCAGTTTCATGCCGTCGTCGCCAAGTTGATCCGTGATGCAATTGACGATCAGAAGGCTCGTCAGTGCTCCGGAAAGTCGATTGTCGGTTGGATCATGCCTGACCAGTGGACCGCGATGAGGGCTCGATTTGAGGAGCCCCGGTACAGAGAGCGGTCGAAGAAGGCGAAGGCGGCTAGGACGAGGGCCGGAAAGTGGTGTGGTGGATCGATTCCTATGACGGAGTATTTTCGTCGTCTGGTATGTAATTTATTGCAATATATAAGATTTTATTGATAGTAGGAAAGAAAATTTTCTATTTTAATAAAGAATAAAATATAATAAACATGCAGGTACAGAGGGGTGAGGATGCAAATATGGTGATCGCCTTCCTGGCCATCCATCGAAAGGATGGGAAGCTCATCGATGAGAGGGCTACTCAGAGCTATGTAAGTACTAATTTAGATTTCGTTAATTTTAACATAACTTGAAGAATATACAGATAACCATATAGTTAATAATAATTAAATACTTTAGACGTTTATTAGGCTAATTTAGGTAAGTACTAATTTATAGAAATGCACAATTTTCTAGGACGAGTTTATTAGGCTACGTGAGCGTACGAGTGCTAGTGCACCTGCAGAGGTAGGGGTTGGTATATCGCAGCCCTCTCTGCCTCAGTCGGAGGATGAGCTCTGGAAGACCGCCGTTGGTGGTCCACATAGGGGTACGTACTATGGTACGGGGTCCTACGGCGCATTTATTACGACGCAGGCATCCAGGGCTCCCTCTGCCTGTACGCATTCACAGCCCTCACAGGCCGAGTCGGCCCGAGTCGAGGATACCATTGCCCGCCAGATTGCTGAGCTGCACGATGATATGCTGAGGAGAATTTCTGAGCAGCCAGGGTCTCAAGCTCAAGGGGACGCTGCGTCGGTCATCGCACGCTTTGACGAGCTCGAGCGCACCGTGCGCTTTGACGAGCTCGAGCACACCGTGAGGGAAATACAGGGGACGTAGGAGTCCATTCACGGCACCGTTACTAGGATAGCGACTTGCATAGAGCAATACAGCGCCAGACTGCTAGCCCTAGAGGAGACGCGGACGCACCCATCTCCAACGGTTACACTGCCTCCTTCTCCAGCGGTCACACTAGCTCCTTCTTCATCGTCGTCGGTAGTTCTTACACCGGAGCAGTATGCTTACCTTCTTTCCAGGAGCGGTGATGCTCCTCCTGATCAGCCGTAGTCGACATATTGTTGTGTGATTCCCATTGTTGGGTCTTTTATGTGTTTCTACATACATTGTTATTGTATTATATTTTTGGATACTTTGTGTTCGTGATTGTATTTCATATTGTTTGACACTGTTGTTGAATTTTTTTCAATATATCTGTGTTTTGCTATTACTATCTTCTACCGGTGTTGAGTGTTCCACCGAAGGGGTCGGCGAACCTAGAAAATTCTACGGAGGGTTACTCCAGGGCTTGCATTGGCCAGTAAATGCTGCTACAAATGCTGCTGTAGGTGCTGCTCTAAATGCTGCAAATGCTGAATTGTTTTTATTTTTTTCCCAAATTTAGCGACGTTCAGCGACGTTTAGCGATGTACAGCGATGAAAAGAAATGTCGCTAAATACGTGTCAATATGTCGCTGATCGTTGCTAAACGTCGCTACCGTGTTGATTGGCAAAACTGCCATTTAGCTATAGACGTCACCAATACATCGCTATGTATCGGTAATATAGCGACGTACCGACGTCGCAGAACGTCGCTAATGTCCTGATATGCCAGATCAGCATGGTTGTAATAGGTGTCGCAACAACGTCGCTAGGTGACATCGGTAAAGGTAGTCGTTGTACGTTGCTAGTAGTTGCTATATCAGCGATGCGTCTACGTCGCTAATTGTCGTCGCAGTAGCGACGTACTGCGACGTTTTGGTGTTTAGCGACTAGGTAAATCGTGACTATGTCCCTAATTACGTCGCCAATACGATTTAGCAACATATTTGCATATTTTAGCGATATTCTCTGGCGTCGCTGATTCGACAGATTTTGGTAGTGTCTCTTATTGATGGCTATCAGGAGACGGTAGCTCGTAGGCTTGCTAGTCAGACCTATGGGAACAAGCAGTACAAGCTTGTCCAGACCCTGAAAATAGTGAAAGAAGAGCTGAAGTTTTGGAACGAATCTACCCCTTCCCCTCTCCTGGTTTAGAAGGAGAAGGAACTTCAGGAGGTTCAACATGCC
>JANAVB010029819.1:13913740-13962056 GCA_029216955.1 Iris pallida
ACAACCATCTACTAGATATTGTGCATGAGTATGTCAAATTAAGGGAGACAGGGTTTTGAAGTGTCACGATCGGATGAACATTGAAAGGAGAGAACTCAGGTGATGGAGGACAAGATATGGAAAACCTTCATAAGATTCACACTAAGGGGCGTTTGATTCAAGTTTTTGTGGCTTGGGAATGGGTTTTGAATTTCTTACCCATGTTTGGTATTTTTAGGATTGGGAATGAGGAGGGAATAGGAGGGGTTTAGGGGGGAAAGCTATTCCCAATGACTTGGGAAAGTTATTCCCAAGCCCCACCTTGGGAATAGATTTGCTTTCCTAGGAATGATGTTTGGCTATTTGTTTGGACAGTTATGCCTTCTTTTTATTTTCAAAATTTCAACTTCTATCCCAAACATGTAAATCATCATGCAATTAATGAAAGGGTATTAAAGGAAAACTAAGTAAATTAATATTTATATCCCTTTGTACACTAAACATGGAGAAGAAATTTTTAAAATTTTTGAACTACCTATTTCCAACCTAACAAAACATGGGTATGGAAATGTTGAATTCCTTTCCCATGGAAAAGGAATTGAAAACCTATTCCTAGAAATACAAAAACTTGATCCAAACGAGCCCTAAAGACCTAGTGCTATGCTACTAAAAGGCAGGAAAGCTCTTAAGAAGAAAAACATCATCCTCGGATTGACTTTTGGTCTAATAATACTTTGTTGCTTTGTCGCTATAGCTGAACGGAATAAAATGAGTGAAAGAACCAACCCCACACATTTCGGATAAATGCTTTGTTGTATTGTCTATTTGTTGTTGTGCCTCGAGGTTTGGTGCTTCAAAGCTTGAATGGGCACAATTTCAATCAAACTTTTGAAATCATTTCATTATAATGTATGAATCCATTCTTTTACATATGTAAATATCTTTTCATTAGATTAAACAAACTTCATAAGAAAAAAAAATTAAATTCAAGGGAATAGAATTTAGAGCATTGAATTTAGTGATACATTTGAGAATGCATGCTCTGGCCCAACACGAGATTATGAGAATTCAAAATTTTAAGAAAAAATATTTTTTTTTGAAATCAGATATCTTTAATTTTGATAGCTGATTAGTTTATTTAAGAAAAAAAAATAAATAGAGGAGGATTTGGTGTTTTAACCTTAACTAACTAATTTTATTTCCATATCCATCCAAAATACACTAGGACACCAAAATAGATGTCGAGATCGTATCTTAGTGTCTGAGATGTGTGGTGTTGAATCCTTGTATAGGATACATGAGTATATGGTTCTTACATTAGATTTCCGCAATCAATGTATTTAAATATTTCGAAAAAAAACTTCTTTATTATTGCCTGTGGTGCTTCTATAAAATGTACCGACTCATGTATCCATCTTAGACTTAAATAAGAGGGAGCCATGCATGTAATTTATGGACACCTAAGATTTCATAGTAAAATGTACATCTATGTTTTTGTTCCCCTGTTTTTTAATTGCTATATTCATAGACAAACATATATGATGTTTAGGCTTCCGTGTAATCTTCCTTGGAAACTCAACAGTCATTTAAAGGGCAATGTAAATGCAGAGTGCTATATTATATATTCTCAACCAATAAACCCCCAAGAGGTCGGTAGGAGTGGTCCATTCAGTATGGCCAGTGCCAAGAAAATTACAGTGAAACTTTTGGTGGACAAGGAGAGGAGCCGGGTGGTATATGCCGAAGCTGACAAGGATTTTGTCGACATACTCTTCAGCTTCCTTACTTTGCCTTTGAGTACCATCGTCAAAGTACTCAACAAACAGTCTTCACTTGGATGCATGGACAACTTGTACGAGAGTGTCGAGAAGCTCGACATCCGGTACCTGCAGACTGAGGCATGCAAGAGTATGCTGCTTCATCCTCGGAGTGAAGCTGCTGTTCTGTGTGAAGATTTAAAAATCAACATCGATGATAAGAAGCCGAGAGTTGTCTATGCCTGTAAGAAGGATGACTGCTGTTCGAAGCAAACCTGCTTGTTTAGTTATGCTCAGAATGCTCAGTGCATCCACTGCAAAGAGAAAATGGATAGGGTGCTTACATGTGAAGTAAATAATATTGTAAAACTATTTGTCAAGGATGGAGTTAAGTATATTATTAGCAGTGACCTTCATGTCGAGCCAGCTACTGTGATGCATATCCTCTCTCTGCTTCAGAAGATGAACATAAAAGACATTAGTGTTCTAGAGGAAAGGTATATGGATATCAGCGAAGAAGAGGTAATACTATTTCCACACATGCAGAACATTATATTAGACTTTGGGCACCAAATTTCCTAATCATTTTTTTCTTCATTGTCTTTTATATTTGTTTTTGATGATAAATTTGGGTTAAGATCAAATAATGTCTACAGAATGCATGTTTTTGATGATAAATTTGATTAGTACATTGTCATTCTGTCCACATTTCTTTAGCTTTGGTAGTTTGTTCAACTTTGCAGGTATTAGCATTGCTCAAAAGATTGCTGGTCTCCGAGATGCCTGTGACGGACTTGTATTTCCACCACAATGACAAGACTCACGATGCACCACGAGATCACGTAGGCAAGAAAGAAGCAGTGCAAGTTAAAACTGAAAGCAACCAAGAGACCAACACTGAAGGAATAAGCATCAAGTTGCTTATAAATAAACGCACCAACAAAATTTTGTGCGCTGAAGCAGATGATGACTTCTTGAATATACTATTCAGCTTTCTAACCTTGCCACTTGGTTCCTTGATCAAGATCCTCAATAAGAACACGGGGACGGGATGTGTAGATAACTTGTATAGGAGTGCAGAGGACTTGAGCTTAGAGGATATTGAATCGGAGCAGTCCAGAAGCATATTGTTGTCTCCTAAGCTAGGTCCCTTCTTTGGCTGCTCCAACAACATACTGAAATTAGACGAAATAAACCCACGAGAGGTGACGACACATGGTTGCCGCACTTGCTACTGGAAAAATATTAACAAAGCCTGTACAGCTGCAAAGTGTGATCATGGAGTTGGGAAGTCTGTTATGAAAGAGTTGAACCCAAAGTCTCCGCAAGGAGGGACAGAAAAGGGGGGAGGATATGCCAAAGGACGTGGAAAATTTGTGGTGACTGACGATCTTTGTGTTTCTCCAGTCTCTACTAGCTCAATCATTCCAATCGTCAGTAAGCTAGACTCATCCTTTGACAGTGTAGTGGAGAGGGAAGTCGTAGCAGGAGAAATACAGGTGAGGGAACATAAAGGGCTAAATTCTTTTCAAAAAAATGGAGTTGTGAGTCCCCATTTGTTACTGTTTTGATTATTTTAACCCAACCTTTTGTTCTAAATAAAATTTCTTTATATGATTTTGATGTACTGTGTTACAAAATTTTCTGATTCTATATTTTTTCTTTTTGCAATGCAGGTTGTGAATCTATTAAGAGCAGCTGTAACTTCTAAAACTCCACTATCCGATGTCTTCTCTACTTGTCAGAAACCAAGGAACTGGTCGAGATATTCCCTAGATTAATTAGACCTCAAGTGACAATGCTCCTGTGGTTTTATAGTAGTGAATACTAAGCATTATGAAGTTGGTTAAGAAACCTACAAGTAGAACTAAAGACGAAGAGTTTGTGCTCGTGTTCTTGCTCTGGATATGTTTCTATAGTTGGTTCTTTTTGTGTATGTTGCTCAGATATTATATATAACAGACCTTGTTCTTTTGCCCAAGCAATGAGATGTGTAAAGCATGTACCAAAAATAATTAGCAACTAATGGAAAATTTTAGGTTATCTGCAAGGAAGAACTAAGTCATGTGGTGTGTAATTATTGGTGCGGTTTAATGGGAAATATGGACGTACATATATTGTGTGTTCTTGTGTGTTATTGCTCTTTTCGTTATTTCATAATATTAAGGTATTGTTCGTGTCATCTCTTCCGCGTTTGTGCACCAACAGTGAAATAACAGACATTGACCTATGTGATCAAGATGAACATACGAGAGTGGAGAATGTTGACATATCAGTTTTCCTCACTCTTACCTTTGGGAGCTATCATCCAGCTGCTAGAAAAACTATCCTTGTTTGGGCTCAATAGATAACCTGTAGGAAGAGTGTCAAGATTCTGAGCCGAATATGAAATTCACTAGGCTCTTAGTGTTGCTTCACGAGGACCAACATTGAAAGGAGAGAACTCGGGTGATGGATCTGAAAAGATGGAAAAGCATCTGACACACAGGTAAATAGCATTCATGGAGTCGAAGAAGCAAGACTATGTGATGAACCCAAAGTTTGTCGATAGGGGGGATGTTAGTAGGCAGAGGATACGCGAAGGGCAAGTTTGTCACATCCCGATTCCTAAGGATCGATAGTCGTCCCCCGAACGTGATGCCGTACGAGCCTAGGTTGCGCTTGCACAAGGCACTTTCATAAGGTTATTTGAAACACAACATCAAAGAGAGTACATAGAGTAAATTGAACACATTGCACAGAAGAAAATTTTATTTTATTGATAATGAACATAATATTACAGAGTTGATACAAGGTGCCGCGCGGGCTTACAAACTGATACCATTACGAAATGAACGTCGATGGGATAGCCATTCCATACATCACACCCCTTTATACAACCAAAATATGCAGACACCTTGAATAGGGGAGAGTTGAGACATCTTTGCTTGGACAATTGCGAGGTCTTCAAAAGAGATTTGATCAAGCCTTCGCACGCACGGACTAAGCTTCAAAACACACGAGCGTCGCCTTCAGTCAGGTGGCACGCTCCTCCTGATTTATAGTACATGCACTACTAAAATAAGGCAAATTAGCGACATCAGGATACGTCGCTAATTAAGAAAAATATGTCGCTAATCGTAATTAGCAACGACTTTAGCGACGAAACATGAAGGTCGCGAAAAAGCTAGTCGCAGATGACAAATTCGTCGCCCTCCGTCGCTGTTTGCGACGTCAACACAATGTCGCTGGTCGTCACAAAATTAGCGACGGAGGGCGACGAAATTATACGTCGCCAAATTAGCGACGTAGTGCGACTACTTAGCGACGTTATTTCTTTTTATGTGATGACATGGCATGCCTGTCACGTCAGCACTGTAGCGACGTACAACGACCAAATTAGCGACGTCAACTCTCTGCCACGTCAGCTACTGAGCGACGGACTGCGACGGATAGCGACGTAACGACGCTAATTAGCGACGTCAGGATACGTCGCTATACGTCGCAGACCGTCGCTATACGTCGCAGATATTATAAAAAAATTTAAAAAATATAATGTGTATTTTTGTTATGTTGTGTCTGTGTTTACAGTGTGTGTGAAGTGCAGTGTTCGAACCATCGACAGTTTCGTTTACTGTTCTATATTTTATCTTGGATAGAAAGAGCAACAGTTCAGGGTACACTTCTCAGAGCTTCCTCTTCACGTCCTTCACCTTCTCGGGATCCTTTACGACGTCCCGAGAAAGTAAATGATGTAAAAATAAAGCTCTCAGAAGTACACCATGAACTGTTGCTCTTTCTGTCCAAGATAAAATATACAACAGTAATCGAAACTATCGATGGTTTCGAACACTGTATTTCACATACACTGTAAACACAGACACATATCATCACAAAAATACACATTATATTTTTTTTAAAATTTGGGCAACACCTCCTTTGTATATCAGATCATCGCTTATAACCCAGCGTAGGTATATTTGTTATCCCCGTCGCAGATATCATCATAATTAACAGTCTTCCATCATAACAGTCTACAACTAATAGATGAATAACAGTCTCCCATCATAACAGTCTCCCATCATAACAGTCTACAACTAAATATCATACATGTACTCAATGAAAATACCAACAAAGTAAATATCACAAACATACATGTCCAACAAACATACATGTCCAACAGAGTCAAATAAGAATAAAAATTAGTGTACCAATGATCAATGGGCCCATAGGGCCAATACATATAAAGATGATAAAAAAATCTACTGGATCACTGAGGACCCCTGCCGCGCATCTGAGATAGCATGTACTCATACTGCTCCTGTATGAGCTGCACCATAGGGGCAGTAGGAGGCAGTGCAACGTCTGGAGTCGGCGCCGTCGATGGACCAGGAGGACGTATCTGCTCCAGCTGTTACAGTCGCTCAGCATGCGCAGCAAGGGTGCTCACAATCCTCTGAGAACTCTCCTCAATCAAAGTATGTATCTGAGTGAGTGAGACAGACATGGTCCTCTGCGATCCCTCCAGCTCGATCTGTCTACGCTCTGTGCGCTCCGTAGACTCGGTGAGCGTGTGCAAGCTGGCAGCTGTAGCCTGTTGCAGACTCATCAGCTCCTGTATACTGCGCTCGACCGCATCAAATCGTCCGGTGATCATCGGATCATCGGATCGTCGCTCTGCGGTATGGTGATCAGAAATCTGCTGCTGCAATTTGCGACACAGCTCGTCGATCTGATGACCAATATCCTGAGCTCGTGATGATGCCTGCGAAGCTGGAGACTGTGCACTGACAGAGGGGGCCCGGGATGACTCTGAAGCCAAATAGGTGCCGTAGGATCCCGTACCGTAGTACGTACCCTTCTGAAGACCACCGACAGCGGTCATCCAGAGTTCGTCCGGCGATGGAGCTATTGGCGACTGGGAGGAAGTACCAGCCCCTCCCTCTGCTGGCGTACTAGCAGCAGCAACCGCCTCCTCTTGTAGCCGAAGAAACTCGGCCTATAACAATGTTTGCTAACATCTAAGTGTTTGCTAAAGTCTATATTGATATCTATTTTCCTGTTTTCTAAATTATAGTAAATTAATATAAAGAATAGAACGTACATATGCCTGCGTCGCCCTCTCATCAATGAACTCCCCAGCCCTCCGATGGATGACCAGGAAGACGGTCACCATGTTGGGGTCCTCACCCTTTCTTACCTGTTAAAATATATTATCTATTATTAGTATTAAACATTCTATCCAACTATATATAAAATAATGTCCATCATAGGAAACGTACCAGACGATAAAAATGCTCCGTCATAGTAATGGAGCCACTACACCACTTACTGGCACTCGACCGCGCCACCTTAGCCTTGTCAGACCGCTCCTGTTACCTGGCATCGTCGAATCTAGCCTTCATCGCAGTCCACTGCTCTGGCGTGATCCAACCATGGATCGGCTTTCCGGAGCGATCACGAGACTTCTGGTCGTGGATCGCATTACGGATGAGCTTGCATGCGACGGCAGAAAATTGGGCCTCGATCTTCGCCGCCCGGTATGGTGGATAGAAATAGGTACTCTACAAGAAGTAAAATAAAAAGAGTTGTATAATATACACAAATGATTATTAAAATTTAAAAATAAGTAAATTTAAACCTTGAAGTGGGCCAACCAAAAGGCCTTCCTATCTGCGGAAGCATCTGAGTAGTTAATCCAAGGCCCACCATAGTTCTGCCTCAGAAATAATCCCAACTGTCTCTGTACTGCAGGAGGCCGATATCTATACAATAATAAATTTTATGAGTATATATGTACATATAATCATTTGAGAAATATATATTAACTAATTAACTTACTTCGTAGGCCCGTCCGTCCAAATCTCCATACGCGTCTCGTCCGGGGGAGCGCATGGAGGGTCGCTCTCACCTCCTGCCTGACCAGGATCAGTCTGATCATCGTCCTCCATATGCTCGGCGTCGGCTCTCCCCATGGAGCCGTTGGCAGGAGGAATACTGGACGCGGGAGGAATGCTGGACGACGAGGGAGGAGTCGCCAACCTGCTGGAACTGCCCTGTCCTGGTAATGGACCGAAAACAGAATGGTACACTGGCATACTCAGAGATGAGGATGAGGGTACGGAATCTGCATCCCCAGCCTGACGCACACGGGATTGCCTAACATAATATCCTCCGTGTCGTCCGGGTCTAGTCATACCTGATAATAACATATGACAATAAAATAAATATACATATTTATATGATAGACATCACAGATTTTTGAAAAATATTACAGTCACAAAAGTGTCACTAAAGTGTCAAATATGATGATAAAACAAACGTACAGATTTAATCCTCTTCTGAAAATTTATCTAGTTCGTTTAGCTCTTCTTCTTCTTCTTCTTCTTCTTCTTCTTCTTCTTCTTCTTCTTCTTCTTCCCCCTCTACATCTTCACTTTCATCTGCATCTTCTTCTTCAGATAATTCTACTTCTTCTACACAATTAGATGTGTAATGAGAAACTTCCGTCATGTTTACTTCTATAATATTTGTTATAAGAGGTAGTTTATCCTCTTGATAAGCTATATCGTCAACCTCAAAGGTATTTCTAGCTTTGGTCTTGCATACTGCCCACCAGTCCGACCTTGTTGTTCTCCGTTTAGGATAAATTATGAAGTATACGAGCTGAGCCTGACTTGATAGGACAAATGGTTCATAGGCTTGATATCAACGCTGATAGTTTATATCCACAAGATCGTGCTTGTCTACTTTCCAACCTTGACCTTCAATCGGATCGAACCAATCACACCTGAATAATACAATCTTAGCAGGCTCTATTCCATAACTATATGTCAGCTCCACAATCACCCGTAGGACGCCATAGGAATCGTTGCCCGCATCAACATCTTTGTAGTTCGAAGATCTGATACACAAACAGATGTTTTTGGTGGAATCGAGATCCACAAAGTTGTCTCTGATCGGGCAAGTTGTTGACTTGAACCTAAACCCATTCACACAGTAGCTTGGCCATATTTTTGCGGCATAAATTGGTCCCTTGGCTAGCGTTCTAATAAAGTCATTCTCAAGTCTTGCGTATGGACGATCGACCTAAATACCACGAAAAAATAAATTAAGCTCATTCTCAAGTGCATATACAGAAAGGTAATTATAGAGTTCTCAAGTCTTACATATGCACTCAACCATGATGGAAAATGATGCCTCATTTCTTGTTCTAGTTCTTCTTCTGTTATGTGTGGCCTACCTGACCTTACATCATCATTAAATATGCTGAAAACAACATCGTTCAATTAATGTAATAGTATAATAATCAACACTATTAAAATAATGTAGACGTATTAATTACTTACCCCTCCAGCTTTTCTACTTCATCATCGTCGCAGTTGAGTAATACATACACCTGAGCAGCCCTTAGCTCATCATCGTTCAGATATCTCTTCTTTATTTTACCCGATGGCTTTCCTGGAGCATTGAATACCTTCAGTATTGTATCATTACATTCATGATTTTCGTCTTCGTTTTTGGAAGCTCTCGTTCTATTAGTTGCAACATGAGACTTGAAATACATCGAACAAAAGTTTGTAATCTCCTCGAGAACATAGGCTTCACAAATAGAACCCTCGACCCGTGCCTTATTTTTCACCTTTCTTTTTAGGTGATTCAAATATCGCTCGAATGGGTACATCTATCGATATTCGACGGGTCCACCAACACGTACCTCATAGGATAGATGAATCGGCAAATGCTCCATAGAGTCGAAGAATCCAGGAGGAAACACCCTCTCTAACTTGCACAGTGTTACCGCAATGTCCTTCTCTTGCTTTTCTAGACGATCAACGAGCAATTTCTTAGAACAAAGATCCCTGAAGAATATGCTAAGCTCCGTCAATGGATCCCAAACTGCCTGCGGTAAGAATTTCCGAAAAGCAATCGGAATTAACCTCTCCATGAATACGTGACAATCATGGCTCTTCATACCCGTTAATTTGTTTTCCTTCGGATCGACACATCTTTCCAAATTTGACACATATCCGTCTGGAAATTTTAGGCCCTGGATCCACTGACAAAGTCTCACTTTATCCTCCTTGTCCAGTAAGAAAATTGACTTCGACAGAAACTGTTTTCCATTCTCCTCTATCAAATGCAACGTAGGACGTTTGCATATTTCTTCTAAGTCCAACCTGGCCTTGGGATTGTCTTTATTTTTCTCTTTACGTCCATCACAGTATTAATTATGTTATCAAACACATTCTTCTCAATATGCATGACATCAAGATTATGTATGATCAGATTGGTACTCCAATATGGCAGATCCCAGAATATGCTCCTCTTTGTCCAGTTATGATCTCTACCAAATCCATCGCACTTGTACCCAGTTGTAGGATCTTCGATAGCACTTGGAAAATCTCTAACCTCCTTCCATATCGTGGCTCCGTACTACCTTGTTGGTGGATCACCCTTCTCTACAACGCCGGCACGGAATGCATTCATGTTCCTTCTGAACGGATGATCTTTTGGCAGAAATTGCCGATGACAATAAAAAAAGCACGATTTTCCTCCGTATTTTAAGCGGAAAGCCTTAGTACGGTCCATGCAATACGGACATGAGAGACGGCCATGAGTGCTCCATCCAGATAACATTCCATAGGCCGAAAAGTCGTTGATGGTCCACATAAGGGTTGTCTTCATCTGAAAATTCTGCTTCATGGAAATATCGTACGTGTTAGCGCCTACTTCCTATAATTGATTCAACTCATCTATCAAAGTCTGTAAGTACACATCAATGTTCCTCTTGGGATTGTTCGGACCAGGAATTATAACGATTAGAAACATGTACTGAGTCTTCATGCACATCCAAGGCGGTAGGTTATACGGAGTGACAATCACAGGCCAGCACGAATACTGGGATGCCGAAAGACCAAAAAGAGTAAAACTGTCAAAAGATAGCCCCAACCTGACATTACACGGATCTGTAGCAAAATCAGGATACACTCGATCAAAGTGCTTCCACGCTTCTCCACTAGATAGGTGATCCAACACTCCTTCAATCTGTTCTCGCATGTGCCAACTCATATTTTCGGCCGTCTCTTTCACCATAAATAATCTTTGCAACCGCGGCGTTAAAGGCAAGTAGTGCATTGAATCGGTCGGTCTTCTTGTACCGGTAGACCTTTCTGTACTAGTTGTCTTATAGCGATCAGCACCACAAAATTTGTATACATCTGTGTCCTTGTCGTCTTTGTAGTACAGCATGCACCCATTACGACAAGAATCGATTTTCTCGTATTCCATCCAGAGTGATCTCACCATCCTCTTAGACCGATAGAAGTCTTTAGGTAACTTAGCACCCGTCGACAAGATCTCTATAATCAACTCCAACACTCGGTTGTAGTATTCTTGCGATATGTTAAAATCTGACTTAATGCTTAACAGTCTTGTAACCACTGCCAACGAAGAATGATCCTCACAACCAGGATACAATGGAGTCCTTGCATTCTCCAGCAACTCCATGAACTTTGCAGCATCGACATTTGGTGCCTCCTCAGGTACATCATGAACGAAACTAGGCCCCGCAGCGTCGAAAATCATGTTCACGCACCCGTTGTCGTATGCATGATTATCTGAAACAAAATTAGGTCCCGCATGCATATACGGCTCAACATAAGGCTCCGGCTCTGATGCTAAAGATACAAGTTCTCCGTGTGCGGTCCACTGATAGTAATTAGGCGTGAAACCCCTCGAGTACAAATAATATATCACTTCCACTTCTGGATAATATTTCACGTTATGACATTTCATACACGGACACTTAATTTTGGTACTGTCCATGTACTGAGGGAACGCCTTAGCAAACTGCAGGAACTGCTCTACTCCCGCTATGTATTCATCCCGCACACCACACATATCATCAGGACGACGATTGTACATCCATGAACGATTCCGCAAGTAGTAATTCATATCCATTTGGAAATAATTCTGCAAAGATGGACACACAATTATCCAATAGGCACAAATTCGTTTCATAAGCTCCTACACAAATTGGACACCTGGACACGAACCACTTGACACAGAGGTGGGGGCAACCACTGACAAGCCCCCCCTCAAGTTTTGTATCGGTTGGATGCATGTCGAATACGAAATCGCACGTGCACGGGATTTGGACTGTGCGTGCACAATCGTAATGAAGATGTGGTTTTGTCTGATACTTGAGTTTTGCATGTGAACTGTTCGGGTTTTCATTTGATTTTTAGCTTTCAAATTCCTAAACTATTTTCACTGATACTCGAGTATGTAATCTGGTTTGGTCAAGCCTTAGTTAAAGGTCAAAAATAGTCAACTAGTCCTTTCTAAGTCATAAAATCCAATCCTAGGACCTATAGGTGAATCCCTGGATGACATTAATACTCTAGCTAGTGTCTATATATATATATATATATATATATATATATATATATATATATATATATATATATATATATATATATATATATATTCACACGTACTCTTCAATATCTCACTCAAAGACAAGCATACACTCACATATATATATATATATATATATATATATATATATATATATATATATATATATATATATATCAAATCCTCAATCTAAGCTATGCATAAATCCTCCTATCTATATAACACCTATAGATATCCTATGCAAAGTATCCCTCAAGGTAAAATATCAACTCAACTAATACTCTCCTCCTCCTCCTTAAACTCACAAATCCTAACCACAACCTCACCTCAACTCTCTAATAATACCAAACCATACTCCTATGCTACTGCTGCTGATAACACATTCCTAAGCCTACTATATTTGACTGTCCATGCCAAATCAAGGCAACGCCAAGGCAGGGCAAATGCTATGCCATTGCCGCTACAAACATCTACTTATTGCAAACAGTCACTGAGCTAAAGCCACACTGCAACCCACTACACTAGTCTACTAAAACTAGATCAATCGAAAACCAAATATCCCAAAATCAACATAACCCTATACTCTAACTCCCACAGCTCATATACTTATATACATAGGTATATCAACTCAAATACATACATATAATCCTATAATCCTTGCCCTCTCTAGTACAGTACATCAAAGTATCAATTCAAAATATCAAACTCAAAATTAAACCCAAACCTATAACTCGAATACAACACATACTACTATATTAAATCTCTGATACATATGTATATCTATGAATATAACAAAATATTCAAAATCCTAAAATATAATACAAAAATCGTGTGAGTGACAGAGGGGGTATGTGTGTGTGTTCGCACACCACACGTGTCTAGGGGTATGTGTGTGTGTGACACACGTGTCTATTCGTGTCCAAACGAGGTCAAACCGTGTCAAAATTGTGTCTAGATAGCTAGGGCTACGGTTAGGGTTTACCTGAGGGCGGCTCGGCCGGAGTTGGGAGGCGGCAAGGAGGGGGGCTTCGTCGGAGGAGGGAGGCGGCGAGGAGGGGGGCTTCGTCGGAGGAGAAAAATTTTAGAAAATTTTTGGGAGAGAGAGAAGGGAAAAATAAAAGTTTCGAACGGGATATATTAAAACATTAGCGACGTCTGATTTAGACGTCGCTAAGGAGCGACATAACTTAAGTCACATCGCTGAACGTCGCTATTCAGCGACGTAATTTATCTCTTATCGCTGAACGTCGCTATTCAGCGACGATTTGCGATGTCTATCAAAAGGAGTCGCTATATTCAATATTTAGCGACGTTATTTTATTTCGTCGCTAAATTACGTCGCTAATAGAGCATATTTTAGTAGTGATGTGGAGAGCGAGGATCAGTACGTGTAGAAGCATGAAATTTTAGGCTCATCCAAGAGCCAGAAATCTCATGCGCCCCAGACATCATGCGCTCCAAACAGTTATGCGCCGAAGAAATAGAACATTGGCACAATATTTAAAAAATAGCAAGTAGAAGAGGCACATGAAGATTGATTTTTATTCCATATAAAAAGTCTATTACATATACAAATACAACAAATGTCTACTACAAAGAAGAAAGCCAAAACTTTGCAGGCGCATCACCCTAACGTCTCAGTGTAGGTGCATCACTCTTCCTTGTCAGAGTGAATCACTTCTTCGAGTGCTTCGGCCAATAAAGCATTTATTGAGCAGTACGCGGGTTGGCAATCAATCAAAACCCGGTGGCTCTTCCAGCATAACGGAAGTCGGGACACGACGACCCCGATCTTTGGATGCAACAGGCACCCAACGCCATCTCGTAGAAAAAAACACTGCCAAGAAGGGGTTCGAACATAAGCTATTGTGTCCATAGCAAACTCGGCGTATCTCAGTCTTCTGAAGGAGTTCATCGTCAAAGCTTCTTCGAACGAAGAGATCTGCAACCCACAGTGTAGCGTCTCGCCAAGGAAGAGGACCAGTCGAGTTCATCTCCATTTGGGGAAGAAAAGTGAAACGAGAAACAAACTTCTCTTCACATTGCTATTTATAGGCCAGGGCAAATCAAATCCATGTGCCAAGTGGCAACTTTTCCGAAGTCAATGTAATGAACCTGCATTTATGATGATGAATCTGTCCCTTCGAATTCAGCTGAGTCAATTAAGCATTAGTCTCGAAAGACTCGACCGAGCTGACCAAATGAGATGTGCCATGTAGCAGATACGCCCATCAGAACCATACGTTTCAGACGTATAGCCAGTGGAGCACAGAACGATGCGTCCAGTGATGCCTAGAGATGAGCCCACATAAAGCTTGCCATCCATCAAAGCATTTAATGCTGGAATGACTGAAACGACAGCAGCCCACGTCTCGATGACAGAAAATTTAGCTTTTTCAGAAGACGAGGAGACACAATCATCACTTTTGTCGATTATGGCTGCACTCCAACATATGGCCAATTGATAAACTCGCATGTGCCTCCACAGCCATGTGCCCAAAAAACTCTTTATGCATCTCAAGAGGCATGCGTCCAGACTTACTCCTGATCCCAAAAGACAGAAGCCAAGTCCCTGTAAGTACCTCCACAGCCATGCGTCCAAAATTCTGTATGCGCCTCGAAAGCCATGCGCCTCGAAAGCCATACGCCTAGACTTGTTTCTGACTCCTAAAAGTCACGAGCCAAGTCTCCTCATGCGCCAGATCTTAGGCGCATCCTGACAGATCACTCTCCACTAAATCCGAGATCTTTAAGCCATAGACACGTGCCACGTGTCATTTGACTCAGTTCTGCTTACGAATGGATGCTAACCACCCAAGATCTCAATAACAACCGAATCTCCACGACTGCCATGTGTTTGCTCCACTGCAGCCTAACAGTGCAGTTCGAACAGATTCAGCTCCAACTTCAGGGTGTATCATCCATGCGCCCAACAACAACAGCCACGTGGCGTCCCTACGTACCAATTCTCCAGGCGCATAGCATACATGTGCGCATAAGCAGATCATTCTGCTGCCTATAAATAGAAGGATCATTCTGCACTCCAACCATATCAACATCTAGAGCACTTGTAAGTGTCCCAATCCTCTTCAAGTCCCTGCCCGTTCCAGAGCAATCTAGACTTTCAGAGAGTTCAAGATCGTTGTCAGATCATCAATGGAGTCAACGTATTACCACTCACTCCATCGCCACGGTTCCCAGATAAAAATAAAAGTGTACTCCTAGGACTACATCTAAGTTCTACATTGTACTATGTTCTATTTATAATTAAAATATATAATTTATTTAAAACAACTTATTTTCGATGGCAAACAAGCTGGCGACTCTGTTGGGGACCACTTTCTCCTCCAATGAGAAGGTCGTGTCGCAGTCTGACGACAACAAACTCGGCTCCTCCCATAAGACGCTTGTGGTATGCCTCAATCAACAGGCATACGAGGAGTTCATCTTTGAAGGCAGTGCGAGTCCTTCGAAGTGGCTGCCAAAGCCGAAGTAGACCCGTCAAGTCTGGATGCACAAAGGCGATGTGCCGAACACAACCAATGAAGGGGCTGTGCCGTCGTAATCTTCGCTTCCTGCTGACTTTCTCAGAAAACAAGATACAGCCACTGGTGCAGCACATCTGCCAGGGAAATGCAGTGTCGACTGCAGCTCCCAACCTTCTTCTTCCTACTCGAAGAAGATGTGCCGACGGAACAAGGGCATATCCAATCTTCCGCGCATAAGCTCTGGCATGCAGGAGAAAACTTCTGCCTTCGACAGAATCACTCGCTGTCATGGCGAGGAAGAATTGGATTCTGAGTACTATGTGCCTCTACAGGCTAGTACGAATAAGTCCAAGGCAGCACGGGCTATGCGCCCCAAACGTGCTATGCCAGCAGCAAACCAGAAATGCGTGCTGAAACTCATGCACATAGTTGATGGTAAGTTGTACAGAGTCGACTCGGGTGCCTTGGCACCAGCCACGAGTCGACTCTCGAAGTCCCTTTCCCACTTGGATGCATCTTCTGCGTATGGAACCAAGTTGGGTGGGGCAAATCTTGCGACTTTGAACCCGTGCGTCCACGTGGGCTGTGCGCATGAAGTGGGTTCAAGTCGTAATACATGTTTCTTTCCCACCAATGATCTAGGCGCATCTCATGCGCTGGAACTAGATCAGAGGGCAGAACATTCACATAATCACCCCAGCGCTTGGCCCTGCCATACGCCTAAACAGGGTATGAATGTGAAGCTCTCCCCTCACGATCTACGTAATGTGATCACTCACAAACATGGATCGGGAGAGATGACCTCTACGCACAATGCATCCCTCACGGGGCATACTTGTGTCATGGTTACCATCAATTGCTGCTGTTGCAAAACAACGACTGCACCACCAAGGTAGTCCGTATTCCAATGACTCAACCAGCTGCACCTATCCAACATCGCCTCGAAAAAAGAGTGCCAATCGATGACGAGACAGTACCGACGGTCGTCTCGTGCTATTTCGTCTCCAACTCCCATGCATCGGAAAGAAAAGCAAACTCCACCAACTCCTCGACCTCGGCTGACCCATCAAATAGTCGACCGAAGAAAAATAATGTAGTAACCCCATCGATCGGGGTATTCTAGGGTACCCAATTGAGGATAAAGGCACCAACAACGACACAAACTGGCGGTGATCAGACTCCTCTTGTCTATGACAACCCCTCGTTCGAAGATGAGGGTTTCTGCCAAGGAAGTAACACAAATGTAGCTGGGGGTAGCCAGTACAAGGCGTCAGAATAAGAAGCTCTTCTCCAGGAAAGTGAGGCCGAAAGCGAATTATCGATCGATCCATCTACCTTTACCCATGTTATGCCCATCTACATGGCAGGGGGTGGCGATGAAGAGGAAGCAGACACTTCAAATTCGGATATCGTACGACGCATGGACTCCCTGGAGGACGGTCTCAAGACCCTCTCCACCACCATGCAATCCTTGACCCAAGTAGTGTTTGAGATCCAAAATACTCTGGCTTCTCAACCTTCAACGAGGGCACCTGTATCTACCACCCCTAATCCCGAGGCCAATGAAGAATCGAATATACCTCCTCAACTGGTATCTTCATTAACAGATCATCATACTGTACCTCGGACGTTAACTCTTTCAGGTGTTGAGCTTCATACTATACCTCCCTCACCTGCTTCTAGCTCTACAGAGGAGTTAGTTGAGATGGTCAGAGATTTGCGTGATCACTTTGAAGCACAAAATAAGCAGGAGGAACGTCAGAAACTAGGGATTCCGCAACCCTACCCTCTTGAATGGAATAAGGTGGTTTATCCTCCCAAATACAAACCACAAATATTGACTCCATACGACGGAAAGGATTCCCTCTGTCGATTCTTGACCTACTTCCTATCTCAGACGGGATATCTCCCGAAAGAAGACATCCTACTTACAAGCTTGTTCATTGGGACATTGAAGGGAGTTGCTTACGACTGGTGCTGCAGTCTCCCTGACAACTGCATATCTTCCTTCGATGACTTGATGCATCTCTTCTTCGATTGGTTCTATGACGGTGGAAAAGACATGACCATGTCATCACTAATAGAAGTGGTCCAGAAGGAGAAAGAGACTGTTCGAGCTTTCATCAAATGCTTCCGTCAGGCATGCTTAAGGCTACCTACTGGCATCCCAGAATATGTGATGATCGACTCCTGCAACATGAATTTGACGTATACAATCAAGCTTTGGCTCGATTTTGCCCAGCCTCCAGATTGGTGTTTGCTGATTATCGGGGCCGAAGCTGCCGAGAAAAAGGCCTACGATGCCCGGATTCTAGGGGTCAATTTCCCTGTATTTGATGACAAGGGGAAGCGCGCCGCTAACAACAACAATAGGCGTGAACCTAAGGGAAAGCAAGCATTGACGGTGGATGCCTCAAAAAGCACACAAGGGGTCGCTCAGAAACCACCGCCCGTACCAAGACCAAAGGAGGTTTACTCCTTCAATGACGAAGATACCTAGAAACTCTTCGAGATGCTAAAACAGAGCAAAAAAATCAAGTTGTTTGATCCGAAGTGTCCTAACGAGGTTGACAGGGTAGGCGACCCGAGGTACTGTCACTACCATCGATTCGTCGGCCATCCAACTCGAGACTGCTATATCATAAAGAATTACATACAATACATGATCAATGCGAATGTCATCTCGCTTGATTATGAGGAGAAGACAGTCTCGACCAACATGGTGTCACTCCATTTGGCACCTTGCCACCTACCGAAGCTTAAGATGGTGTCATCTCCATCCCAAAGGCGACGATAGAAGTAATCAATCTTCCAGCAACTATGACAATGTGGATGGATTAATACCACTTACGATATCCCAGGGAGAGATCATGCGGGTTCATCCATATCTCGCTCCAGTACTGACTCAACCGGGGGTACATTCTACCTCCAAAGCCAAAGGCAAGAAGGCCAAGTCTTGTTGCATTGTCACCTCCTCCCCTCAGGAGGACCTTCCTGTCCAGACACGTTTGCAACAGAACATGCAACAAGAGGAGGCTCCGGTCGAAGTGATGCCTCCTATCACTACTATGGCTGCCCAAGGGGAAGGCTCATCCCAACCTCCAGTAGCCGACAAGCAGAAACAGAAAGAAGCCTGTTTTGACAGGCCTCTATGAAAAGACAAAGCTTCGGGGTTGACCAAACCCTATAACTTCGTCATACTGGTACAGCTCACCAGTACTCCAGCTCGGCTGTCCCTATTCGAGCTCCTTCGGCTATCCAAGGATACTCGGGAGGCTCTATGTGAAGCACTGAAGGATGCTGAGTCCTTCATCAGCCAGGTCAAGCAGCCTGAAGACAATCCAACGACATGTCCGTACTGTCATAGTGTAGGGGAGATCATCTCCAACATCACCTTCACTCAACAAAATATGCTACTCAAGAACAACCGACACAACAGACCGCTGTACTACACAAGGTACATCGGTGCCATCAAGGTGGATCAAATTCAGATCGACCCTGGATCTTCTCTAAGCATTATCCCCCGAACTCTGCTCTGGACATTGGGTATTCCGATGCATCGCCTGACTCCATCCCACACTACAATTAGTGGCTTCAATGCTAGCAAGAGTGAACCACTGGACAAGATTCGACTGAAGTGTCATATCGGTGATCTCTAGTCCGAGGTGACTTGCTATATCGTAGATACAGATGACAAAGCAAAAGCTAAATCAGAGGCCGACCCTGAAGTAGAAATGATAACCAGTGCCCCTTTGAGGGTGCGACTCAAGGGCAAACCTCCTCAGGCATCAGCCCCTATCGTAGTCAAGCTACGCGGGAAGGTACCAGCCCTTCTGATTGGAACAACCACTGAAACCCCTTTGAAGATTCGACTCAAGGAGAAACCTCCCTAAGTGACGGCACCTCTCGTGGCAAAGTTGCGCGGGAAAGCACCAGTCCCCGAAGCACCAGCTGAGGCACCTTTCAAAATATGGCTCAAGCAGAGACATCCCCAATCGTCGGCCCCTCTCGCCGTCAAACTACAAGGGAAGGCCCCAGTGTCTCTCTCAGCATAGGCTCAGGAGTCGGTACAAGCCAAACTCCAGATGAACTCTTCCGAGTCGTCCAAGGCTACTTCGGTCCTCACTGACGAAGAATTGGGAGAGTACATATCCGCCAATGTCGATGCCACATTTCTCGATGATGTAATTCCCCGGTACAAGATCCCGTACTTTATCAATAAAAGGCTGTCTTTAAATTATTCTAGTCTTTCACATTGGAATTCTATGTATACCCTAGATAATGCCTCACAGTCGTTGCAAAAACAAATAACGACTGTCAATCATTTAAATCGAGTCATCCTATACCAAGGAGTCTGTTATATAGTCCCGTCCCGGAACCAGGACGAGAAACCTATCATCTTCGACAAGGTCGAGCGCCATCAAGAACTCCTGTCTGTCGAACCAGAACCTGATATCGACATAATGCAAGTGTATCGGTACACCGATCAAGTAAAGTACCTCATCCAAAAGATGGGTTACGACTTAAAGAGCGGCCAAGGTCTGAACTATGGCAAAGGTCAGCATCTTCCCTTGTGACTCCATGTTCCAAAAGGAAAGTCACAAGATTAATACCACCGCACTCGACGGGGGGTAGGCTATATCACACCTCCCACAACCCCAAGAGTTCAGAAGCAGAGGAGGCTATACACTCTCATTCATCTGAAACTTCAACTTGGGACTTCGATACCAGCGTCGGTCCAATCTTCAGGAAAATGTTATCAGTCAACATGACATCCACAAATCCTTCAGAAAAAGAAGAAGACGATCAAACAGTAGAGTTCTTCAAAGAAAAATCTTGGGCTCAACGCCTAGGGAGATAATAGGAATCTCATTTCGAGCTATGAGAACCCCCCACTGAAGATAAAGTCGAGCAGATCGACTTAGGGGTGAATCCTCGTTCAAACCCATCTTCATCAGCAAAAGCTTGGCAGGGGAGGATCGGGAATCCTTGATTCAACTGGTCAAAGAATACACGTCTTTGCCTGGAGCTATGAAGACATACCGGGCCTAGACTCGTAGGTCACAATGCATAAGCTTAACATCTTACCTAATGCCAAGCCCGTTAAGCAGCAACAGTGGCGCTTCCGTCCTAACATCATAGACACCATTGACAAAGAAATTGATAAACTCTTAGACAGGGTGTTTCTTCGCGAGGAACAACATACAGATTAGGTGGCTAACGTCATTCTTGTCACTAAAAAGAATAAGAAGATCTGAGTCTGCATCGACTTTCGGGACCTCAACTCTGCTTGCCCAAAAGACGAGTTTCCACTCCTGATCACCGACGTAATGATCGACAATACATGTGGCTTTGAACACATGTCCTTCATAGATGGATATTCAGGCTACAACTAGATCAAGATGTTCCCGGACGACGAGAAACACACGTCGTTTAGGACTCCAAAGGGGGTTTACTGTTACACGATGATGCCCTTCGGCTTGAAGAATGCAGGTGCCACATACAAGCGAGCTATGAGCACCATCTTCCGCCAACACCTTCACAAGACAGTCGAATGCTACATTGACGACATCACTGTCAAGAGCCGGCTACGAAGTGATCACTTACAAGATCTGAGGACAGTCTTTGATCTTATGCGGGCCCACCAGCTCAAGATGAACCCCGCCAAATCCTTCCTCGGGATTTCTAGCGGCAAATTCCTGGGCTTCATCATCACTACAAAGGCATCCATATTGATCCTGAGAAGACCAAAGCCATCCTTGACATGGACCCTCCAAAGAACCTTAGAGAACTTTGAGACCTATAAGGACGTCTCGCATACATCTGAAGATTTATCGCAAACCTTTCCGGAAAATGCCAGCCCTTCACTAAACTCATGAAAAAGGGAGTCTCCTACGTCGAGATGGAGGAATGTCATAAGGCATTTGACGACACCAAAACCTATCTCACAAGTCCCCCAGTCCTGGTGGCACCCGTCGCAGGCAAACCCTTTTTGCTCTACGTTCGCACGATGGATCACTCTTTCGACGCTCTATTAGCCCAGAATAATGATGCAGGCTACGAGCAAGCTATTTACTACCTGAGCAGGATAATGATCGGGGCCGAACACCGGTACAACTCCGTCGAAAAATATTGTCTAGCTCTGGTATTTGCCATCCAGAAGACTCATCATTATGTCTCGGTAGCAGACGATCCATGTTATTTCTCGAGTCAATCCACTCAGAGTCCTCATGACAAAGCCGGGAGCGCTAAACTCTCGATTAGCTACGTGGACAATACTATTGACGCCATATGATATGATATTTGTCCCACAAAAGGATGTTAAAGGCCAAGCACTGGACGACTTCTTAGTTGTACATCTGATTTCGGAAGCGTCTAAACTCTTTGAAGACATTCCAGATGAAGTGTTAGAGTCTAACATCACCGAAGAGAACTCCATCTGGCGAATGTTCTTCGACGGAGCTTCAAGAACAGGCCCCAAGGGTCAGATTATCGTAGGAGTGGGGGTAGTCTTAGTCTCTCCCGACAAGCTGGCCATCCAGCGTGCTTATTCCCTCACAGAGTTGTGCTCCAACAATGTAGCGGAGTACAATACCCTCATAATAGAATTCCAGTTAGCAAAACAGCTGGGGGTAGAATACCTCAAAACTCATGGTGATTCAAAACTTATTGTAAATCAAGTTCGAGGATAATACGAGGTGCGCCACGAGGTCCTCGTCTCCTACCACAAAGCAGCCTTGGACATCATCTCAACCTTCACCAATTTCTTCATAGAACACGTACCTCGACTACAAAACTTGGAGGCTGATGCTCTAGCTGGCCTTGCGGCCTCATTGGCGGCACCTATCGGTACTCAACACTTCGTTATAACAGCTGGTAGGGATTTGGCATGCTCCAGAAACAATCTATGCATGTCTCTGAACTATGCCATGCCTGCAAACGTCGGTGTCAACGTCAAAGATTGGAGATCGCTGCAGAATCCTCCCAGACGACCCAAAGGAAGCAGTCTCTGTTAAAAGTTACTCCCTCCGATTCTACTATGATACAGTCACCAAAATATTGTATCGACGCTCTTATGACGGGCTCCTCCTCCGATGTCTATCAAATAAGGAAGCAGCCGAAGCCCTCCGAGAGGCTCATGACGGAACATGTGGGGCTCATCAATCCGGTCAAAAGCTACATGATCGACTCCGACGAATGGGCTATTACTGGCCCGCTGTGATGGCTGACGCTACTGAATATGCAAAGAAGTATCGTGCTTGTCAGCTCCATGCTGACTTCATCCATCGACCTTCGGAACTCCTACACTCTACAATCATTTCCTGGCCATTCGAAGCCTGGGGTATGGACATAGTAGGACCAGTCACCCCTCCCTCATCCAGGGGACATTATTTCATCCTGGCAATCACCGACTACTTCTCTAAGTGGGCGGAAGTAGTACCGCTGATAGAGGTGAAGAGCTCTAAGGTGATCAGCTTTATCATATATCACGTCATCTACCATTTTAGGGTACCCTGGAGGATCATCCATGACAACGGCCCGTAATTTATCAGCCATGTATTCAGCAGGTTCTGTGACAGGAATCGCATTCAGAACGTGGCACCAACCGCCTACAATCCGACAGCAAACGGGTTGGTCGAGGCTTTCAATAAAACCATCGTCAAACTACTCAAAAAGGTCGTGTTATCTAACAAACACGATTACGATGAGAAACTAGGTGAATGCCTTTGGGCCTACCTCACAACGGTATGGACTCCAACGGGCAACACACCATTCTTCCTAGTTTAAGGGAGCAAAGCAGTGCTACCTCTGGAAATCCAGATCCCCTCACTACGGGTGGCCATCACGAACCAACTGACAGAGGAAAACAATCAATGTCATCGTCCGCAAGAGTTGGAGGCGCTGGACGAAAAATGCCTTATGGCTCAGCAGCGTATCGAGCTCTATCAGGCTCGTATTTTACAAGCTTTCAATAAGAAAGTCAAAAAAGGACTTTCCAAGTGGGTGATCTCGTTCTATCAGTCAGAAGACCGATGGTGATGACTCACAAGATACCAAGGAAATTCGAACCCAAATGGGAAGGCCCCTTCATCATAGAGACGGTGTACTCTAACTATGCCTATCGACTCACAAAACCAAATGGGGACTTGTTCATGAAGCCAATCAATGACAAGTTCCTAAAGAAGTATTATGCCTGAGATCCCTCAGCACATACTTCTATCTCCCCAGTAGGAGAACTCATGGACTCGACCATCGAGTTTACCCCCTTGGTAATCATATGCTTCTGGAACCCAGTTGTTCCACTGCATTCTCTTTAGTAGAAAACATCCGTGTCCATATCACCTCTGAGTTGTTTCTCTACACCCCCACAAAGCTAAATCTTATATTTCGTAAGATCATGCTAAATGCTATGTTTACCATGTCCATATTACCACTGAGTAAACATTCCATCCGACAACCCCCGCATTGTTACACCGCGATCATAGAACATCTACGTCCATATCACCTCTGAGTTGTTCTTTGTATCCCTACTGAGTTCATTCCTACCACGTCCGCATTCAAATCCTATATTTACCACGTCCGTATCACCTCTGAGTAAATATGCTAGTTTTCTCTCTCAACTTATTATCTGTACCTAGAAACCAAGGTGCACAAAAGATAATAGGTCCACCAAAAAATCACAAGTTCATCACAAAAGTTGAACAAACAAAAGTTCTTTATTTCTTTATCCGATAAAGTAAAGGACTACATCTTGCATAGAAAAGACATAAAAAAGGAGACAACTGCATCTCAAACAAAAAGCAGAAAGAATGAAGGAATTAAGGGTCGACAGACAGCTCGTCAATGCGACGCTTCAAAGCTTCAGCTCTGGTCTCCACAGTCGCCAAGACCCGACGCTCAGCTTCGCGACGCATCGCCTCCTTAGCCTCAGAGGCAATGTCAGCTGCATATTTGTCATCCAATTCCTTCTTTTGACGAAATAAGAAGGCCACATGTCAGGTAAACTTTGCCGCTTCTTCCTTAAGCAGGATGTGTTCAGCTTGCGCTCGTTCAGAATCTGCCAGAAGTTGAGTCCGTTGCCCCTAAGGAAGGCAAATTTTGGCATCAACCTCTACCATGCTGACATTCAACGATTCTCATAGACTGGCATGCTCGTCCATAGATGAAGTCAATCTCTGCTCAGCGTCGGCCAGCTCTTGTTCCCAGATGTCCATGGTGTCTATGTAGGCTGATTCAACCTCAGCTACCAACTTGCTATGCTCTTCCTCTATCAAAGCGAAAAAATCATTCTGCCGAATGCTCTGGAGCTCAGTAAGGTGATGATCGAGCTCAGCAACAGACGCCTCCAAAATCTCAGCCATGTAGTCATGTCCCTGGTGAGATCGGATCAACCCGATGTGCGGAATTGCCATTGCCTTCGCAGTCGCAAAACATCTACCTTGTTCTAGTACAGTAGACATCCCTCTCCTAAACATCTTATATACGACCTCGAAGATGTACTTCACTTATTCGTCTGCGTCAGCCAATACTTGAGGCATCATAGTAGGTGTTGTCGGAGTCACTACGTGAGCTATGAGGGTAGTTAAACCTGCAGAGGCCTGTTTCACTTAACAAAGTGCCAGAAAAATTGGCTTTTGAAAATAAAACGAGAAAAAGTACAAGAAGTACAAATTTGATTCTGGAAAAGTATTGCTATGGAAGTCTGATCTGTAAATGATCACTTTGTTCCTTGGACCATACGATGATGATGAAGATCGCTGCTTGAAGTTGAACAACCGGAAGAACTAAGTCACCAGAAAGGTATCGACGCACTTGGGCACTGATGGCGAGGCCGAATGATTTTTTGCTTTGCTTCACTCTGTTCTGAAAGAAAGGTTGAAGAAGAATGCTCTAGAGAATCAGAATCTCTAAGTTCTAATCTCTCTATTTTATCTCCTCCTGTCTCTGTCTCTCTCTGTCCCTTCCGTATACCCCTGTTATTAGAAAAATAAGTCTATTTATAGACTTGGGCTTCTGTGCGTAAAAACTCAGCAAAAGTTCCATCTTTACGCTAACAACTGCCACCCACGACCGAAGCCATCATCTGCATATGTTGACATGTGTCCTCTCATTTCAGTAAGAATAGGATGCACGTACACACGTTTTTCGAGAAGAGTGGCATGACAGCCACGTAGGCAAACCACGTTCCAATTTGGTGGAGAAGAATAGGGCGTAAAACAATCCCAATGTATTCTGAGCGTAAAGCAGTGGACTTGGCGTAAAATAGCCCTGTCATAGATTTCCCGTATAAAGTGGTTATTAAATAACCTTGAGCGTAAAGTAGCCCAAATAGACTTTACGCACACATCGACTTTCGAGCGTAAAAACTCATATAATCTCCGTGCGTAAAAGAAGCCATTCTGTGAGCGTAAAAATAGCTCAGTCCACATACTAAACGACAACATAGGTCTCTGTGTAAATCAAATTCCTTCGAATTCTGTGGTATATGCCATCATTAAATCTTTATGTCAGACTTTGCATTAAATGCAAGACTTGACAGCTTTGTCCAGCGTAAAAGTGGCTAGTCTGTCCTTGGCGTAAAACCATTGGCTTGACCCGAGCGTAAAAGTAGTTAGCCTGCTTAGGCGTGAAATCATCAGCCTCTCCTTGGCGTAAAATAGATCATTTTGAGTAGAATGACCTATCTCTTTGACTCACTTTATGAAGCACTTTTTACGCTCCTACAAAACCCCCTTCAAAGTTTTCTAATGTCTTCACAATTTGAAACACGTTGAACAGCAGCGTAAAAACTAGGATTTGACCAGTCAGCGGGATACGCAACAGTCATCCGCGTAAAAGCTGGGATATCCAACAGTCGGCGTAATTTTTAATAAAATAGTGTCGGTTAGTACTTAACCGTCACAATGAATTTCTTTCTCGAAACTTTCGAATGCTTCTTCATCTTCCCGAGTTTGCATTAATAAGGAGCAATTTTCCATAAGGAATATGAAGAGTTGATTTAATTGTATAAATAAGGAGAAATTCTTCACTCTTTTCATTCATCCTCATAGTGACATGGCGCCAAAGAAAGAGATTAACAATGAAGAGGCTTCGGGCTCTAGGATTGATTTTGAGCGAGCATGCAACCTTGTAGAGTGCTTTGGACTGACTCCAGCAGTCTTCAGTCGCATCGATGGTGGTCCCCCGACTGCATATGAGGGCTCAGGAGATGCGGAAGCGTTTCTAAATCTGATGCGTCGCTCTGGGATTCGCAACATGCGCGAGTTAGGTGCCTCCCTTCGTCAGCCCAACGAAGGAGAAAGAAAATGATATTCCATGTATTGCGACTCTTTTATATGTAGGGGTCCACTTTCCCCTTTATTTATAAATAAAATCTTGATGTTAATCTCATCTGTTGGTACATAGAATTGTTCAACACTTCTTTTGACTGTTTCTATGGCTGTTCATTCCCGAGAGGAACAAAAAACAACATGTGGCATTTATATTGTGGTCATAAGCGCCTTAAAAATAGGATTTTTCCCGAAATAGTCTTATACCAACTGTTTCTTCAACTCCTATAAATAGCTGAGTTTAGAGCATATTTTATGCATCCTTATTTTTTCTGGAGATAGCTTTCTGCCTCTTTGCAAGCATTCACCTCTTTAACAAATGACGATCCTTTCTGACGTTGCTCTTCTGTACGCTCGATCTTCAGATACTGATTCAACCAGATCCGAACCACTTGGCCTTAATGGTAAGTTTTAGTCGTAAACCATTGTTTTGGCCTTCGAGTGTAAATCCTTGATAGATGTAGAATCTCATAGGAAAGATGCACGGGCATAAAAAGCCTTGTTGAATAATATACTCCTGAAAACGTTGGCGTAAAAAGCCCTGTTTGAATGAGAAGCACATGAAACAATAGCGTAAAAGCCCTGTTGATTGAATGCTCACGGGCGTAAAAATATCAAGCGTAAAGTCCTGTTCCCTCTGTCTAAAACACTTCTTCTTTGTTGTTTTCTACAGAAGTTGGGCTGAAGAGCTTTTCCAGAACCGGTATTGGCGACTCTGACGCTGTGAGGAGCGTTCTTCTGATATTAACATCAGAGAGCTCATGCGCTTTTGACGCACAAATCAGTCAACTCAGAACTCTTCGTGGGATAGAAGGGTCTTCCTCTGTTGGTAGGAAGAGCCTTTATACACGGAGAGTTAGATGGTGGAGTAAACTCTAACCCAAGAAATTGGGTAGTAGAGTTCCTTTCACGGCGGAACTAGAAATCGTATCCCAATGCTGGATACATTCCCATCTTCTCTGAAAGGCCGACCCTACTCCACCAGTTGTATTGGCAGCAACACGCCTTCGGGCTGCCATACTCCGGGGTTCTCCTCTCGTCTGAGAGAGAAGACCAGAGTTAATTTCTACTGTTCTGGTCACCACTGGGGCTCCGACAGTAATGAATTGACACCAACAACGAATCCGACAAAGAAGATCCAAAGAAGAAAATAGATCTTTATTAGGTTATCGTTGTTGTATAGAATGAAAATCCAAGATGTAATAGATTTCCATTATGATTTGTAAGAAAGTCTAAGAAATGTAATAGACTCTTTTTTTTATGATATGGGAATGAAAATGATAAGTCTTCTATGCTCAATGATTTGTGCCTATCTGGATGTGATATGGACATGATAGATAATGAAATGTTGTTTTCTGTTTTTAGAGTATATAATACTATCAGAGGTAATATGGACATAACAGTATATAAGGACTCAAAAGAAAATTAGATTAATTTCTATGCAGAGGTCAAATGGAAATGATAGATAAGAAAAGTAGGTAGATTTAGTATTTATCCAGAGGTTATGAAAACATGATAAATAACGAATCCCACTTTTTAATCAATTGATAAAATAGAAGATTTAAAATCCCTCTCCCAGGAGACAAGAAATCAGCTTAACCAAACCTTGGTAGCTGGGGAATAAAGAGACAGATGTCATGAGCATATAGGTCTATATAAATGTATGAATGAATCAACATAACTTTCGGGAAAAGAAAACATTGATTCAATTCCATAATTAAATGAATGAACCTGATAGAACGAACGGACAGGTCTTTTCGGGAATGAAAGGTTATTCTCAATTTCAAAGACCGGTTCATTTATAGTCCTCTTCTATAAATATGTGAGAACTGCTTGTAACATTTCATTCTTATTTCCACTCTTCTATTGGAAATGTCTTCCGAGGATGTACGGCAAAAGAATGAAGTCTCCAGGAAAATTGAGGACATCATTGAGACGTGTCCCGTGGAGCCCATAGAGACAGGCCCGACCGAAGTAGGCAGAAGCCCTTCTACGCCCAAGCCACCCCAAGACATCCTTGCATTCTTAGTAGAGCCAGGAAAAACTCCTGAAGAAGAAGCGTTGAGGATGGCTGTCCGCAAATTTTTTATGAGCTCTGGCAATGATGCTTTCTATGCATTGGCTGACTATGTATTCAATAAGGAAGGCGGTGGTCCTCGTCCTTAATTCTTTATTCAGAACAAAAATAAAAATAAAAGGAATTTTATTTTCATTCTGTCTTTTTTTTCTTTTCATACATAGTATTTCTTAAGAAATTTGCCATTGATCGGCATCATGAGTAGATCTCAATTGAGCTTTGATAACCGATAGGCGCCATTGGAAAACACGGTCTCAATTACATAAGGACCTTCCCATTTTGCTTAGAACTTTCCTTTACTTTTATGAGTCATCACCATCGGCCTTCGAACAGCTAAAACCAGTTCGCCAACCTTGAATATCCTCTCTTTAACTTTGCGATTGAAAGTTCGAGATATACGGGCTTGATATAGCTCAATATGTTGTTGTGCTTAAAGACGCTTCTCATCCAATCCTTCAAGTTCTTGGAGTCGTAAGCGATCATTATTCTCTGTAGTTAGCTCATTAGCAATAGCTATTCATAGAGATGGGATCTGGATTTCCAAGGAAAGGACAGCCTCACATCCATAAACCAATAAAAATAGTATAAAACCAGTAGGAGTTCGGACTGTTGTTCGATAAGCCCATAAACATTCTCCAAGTTTCTCATTCCAATCATGTTTATTAGAAGAGACAAACTTTTTGAGAAGTTTGATGATCGTCTTATTGAAAGATTTGGCTAAACCATTAGCAGCTGGATTATAAGCCGTAGATGCCAGATTCTGAATTCGATTCTTATCACAGAATCGATAAAATGCCTGACTGGTAAATTACGGACCATTGTCATGAATTATTCGTCGAGGAATCCCAAAGCGATAAATGATATGGTGCTTGATGAAGCTGATCACATTAGATGTTTTCACTTCAGCAAAGGGAACTGCTTCTGCCCACTTAGAAAAGTAATCGGTTATAGCTAATATGAATCGATGTCCTTTAACAGAAGGAGGGTTAATAGGACCAACGTAGTAAGAGTCCATCATATGATCAACGATATAACATATGTAAAGACGAATCATAGTAAAATCGAAATGATCATCTCTTAATTGATGCAGCTTCTTTTGGATCTTCAGGCAAAATTCCATGAACCGCATAGTCAATAAATGGAGTTCTCCAATCCCTCTGTTGGGAACTAGCCTCTGTAGTATAATTTTGTTCAACATACAGATTATTCTTGATACAGCACAGATCTCGGTCCAACAAAGTAATTGTATTTTGCCTTCGGATTGGAACAACCAAATCTGCAGCTAGACTAGCCAGAGCATCAGCCTCAACATTCTGAGAACGTAGTACAAATTCAATGAAGAATCCTTTGAATGAAAGGACCAACTCGACTACCACTGGATGATAAGGGATGAGATCAGGGTTTTTGACTTCATAAGTCCCTCTAACTTGATTAACAATCAGTTGAGAATCTCCATAAGCTTCTAAAAACTCAATATCCAATTGTTTTGCTACTTGGAGACCAATCAATAGAGCATTATATTCTGCTACATTATTGGAGCATGGTTCATTGAGAGAATAGGCACGGTATATAACCATTTTGTCAGGAGAAACCAAGACGATTTCTACCCAGAGACAATATTGCCTTTAGGTCCTACTCGTGATGCTCCATCAAAATATAATTGCCATATATCATTCTTCAAAGTCATGTTGCAATCCACGACTTCATCTGGAATGTCCTCATATAACTTTGATGTTTCCGGTGTAGGGTGAGCAACTAAGAAATCGGCTAATGCTTGACCCTTTACTAATTTTTGAGACACATAAACCATATCATAAGGAGTGAGCAACATTGCCCAAGTAGCTAATCTGGAATTAAGAATGCTCGGCTTTCTCATCAATACCCGAATGGGATTTATTCTGGAGATGACATGAATAGTTTGTCCTGTCACATAATGTCTTATCTTTTGTACGGCGAAAACCAAAACCAGACATTCCTTTTCTACAGGAGTATACCCGTGTTCAGCTTCAACCATCATTCGGCTAAGATAATAAATTGCATGTTCATGACCCATATCGTTTTTCAGTGCGAGAAGAGCGCCAAGTGAATGATCCAAGGCTCGAACATATAGTAAAAATAGTTTTCCTACCACTGGAGGTACCAGAACAGGTGGATTTGTAAGGTATTATTTAATATCATTGAAGGCTTCTTGACACGCTTCATCCCAGACAAAAGATACACCTTTCTTTAATAGACGGAAGAAAGTTGACATCTTCCAGAGAGATTAGATATAAATCTCCTGATATAAGCAATACGGCCCTGAAAGCCACGGAGCTCTTTCAGATTGCGAAGAGGACGCATTTCAAGGATTGCTTTAACTTTATCAGGGTCAACATGGATACCCTGAGAAGTAATAACAAATCCTAAAAACTTGCCACTAGAAACCCCTAAGAAAGACTTAGTAGGGTTCATTTTCAATTGATGTTGACGCATCAATTCAAATACTGTCTTTAAGTCTTGAATATGATCATCTTTTGATCGACTTTTAACAGCGATGTCATCTACGTAACATTCAACTATCTTCCGTAGATGCTCTTGAAAGATGTTGCTCATAGTCCGTTGATATGTGGCACCGACATTTTTAAGACCAAACGGCATAACCGTATAGCAGTAAACTCCGAGGGGTGTTCGAAAAGAAGTATGTTTCTCATCTTCTAAATGCATCTTGATCTGATTGTATCCTGAGAATCCGTCCATGAAAGACATGCGTTCAAAACTGCATGTATTGTCTATCATGACATCAGTAATAGGAAGTGGAAATTCGTCCTTTGGACAAGCCGTATTAAGATCTCGATAATCTATACAAACTCGGACTTTTCCATTTTTCTTTATAACAGGAACAATATTGGCAACCCAATCCGGGTGTTGTTCTTCATGAACAAAGCCACATGTAATCAACTTTTTAACTTCTGCTTCAATTGCATCCATCATATCTGGTCTAAAGCGCCGTTGCTGTTGTTTTACAGGCTTGACATTAGGCAAAATATTGAGCTTATGAGTAGCAACTTTAGGATCTAGATCCGACATATCCTCATAACTCCATGTAAAGATGTCGATATATTCTTTAATCAGTTTATCAACTCTTCCTTTTCATCCTCAGAAAGGTTTTTACTGATGAATATTAGTTTGGACGTAGTTCCATCTCCAACATCAATCTGGACAACCTCATCCTCTGTAGGTGGCTGTCGCTGTTCAAAACGAAGTTCCTATTGAGTGTCCATTTGTTGAGCCCAAGGATCATTCTCAAATGGTTCAGATTCATCATCAGTTTGAACCATATTAACTGAGAATACTTGTTCAGATTCATCATATGAGGAACGAGACATATTAGATTCAATGAATTGGACTTCTTCTGAATCTGATGATTGCGAAGAGCTAGAAGAGAATTCTTCTTGTATATCATCATTAAACATGTAAGACGGATCATATCCCAACCCATGATGAATCTTCTGGTAAAATGGATCACCACACAATGGTAGTCGTCTGCCTTTGCCTTGATTGAGACCTTGCATAGTCTTCAAATCATATCCCATATTCTGGATAATCTTGATAGATTATTGAGTATATTTATCAATTCTGATTCTTCCTTTATCTTTATCTTTCAGATCGTCTGTCTGAGCAACAGGAATATTTCTAGCCAAGCTAAACACAATTTGGTGCTTGTTTTTCTTATTAGACGGAACCACGAAATAAGATTCTTCATGACGTCTATAAGTTACACAAGCTTGTGATTGAGCAACGACCGGAAGCAGATAAGGAGAAGATGTTAAGAATTTTTGAGCATAAGGTCCAACATCAACTTAAAGAGGGAAGGAATTTTTCTTGCAGTTGATGTATAGAGTTTCTTCTGGCTCTATGTCGTCTTTGTATTGATGACTTTGACTATCAGAAGATAAAGTCATTCTTTCAATAAACTTGACGGCCATATACTCGAAAAGGGAATCTTCATTGATATCAAAGAGTACAGAATGATCGGTATTTACATCATTTACAATTTGATTGCCATGCGCCGGATTAATCATTAATGGATCATTATCCGTCTTCTGCATAGATTTATCAAGGTTGACAATCAATGGTGGTTCTGGATCATTCGTACAAGAAGTACGCCCTTTGACCTTAATTATAAAAGGTTGAACTTGGCTCTTAGTAGGAATATCTACTGATTCCTCAGATGAAGCTTGAGTTCTTCCTTTAACCTTGATTATCAGAGGTTGATCATTTGCCGATTGGGATTGGATTCGTCCCTTGACTATGATCTTCAAAGGTTGCTCTTCTGGCGGATCTTCATTAATAGACTGATCCTCAATAGATGATTGATCTTCAGTTATGTCTGATATCTCTTTCATATGCTCTTGTTTATAAAGCCTTGAATCAGAAAAATAGGCTTCGACACCCTTGAAAGGATTGATATCAGCAAACTCAGTCTTCACAACTCCTTGGAAATCAACATATTTGAAACATTGGTGGAGAGTTGAAGGCACGATATTATGCTCATGTAACCATGGCCTTCCAAGAAGGATATTGTAGGATACGTCTGAGTTGATAACATAGAAGGTTACCATAGTTCGGAGATCGCTAATCTGAATCTTCAGACGAATCTTCCCAAGTGGTTTACTCTTGCCAGAGTTGAAACCAACTATTGTAGTGCTAGAGTAAGTCAGCTCACTAGTAGGAATCCTCAGGGGTCTTAGCATACTCTGAAGAATTATGCTAATTGAAGACCCAGGATCGATATGGATCCTGTCAATTTCAGTAGATCCAATATACCCAGTATAGCACAGAGGCCTATCATGTTTGTTATGCTTCAACAGCATATCTTCTTGTATAAAGGTGATGTTGGGAATTGCTTCCATCACACTATGATATTGCGGACATGAAACTGGAGTATTATCAGGACTCTTGAGTTGAGCCAAGCATGAATCTGCTTGAAGTAAGGCTTCACTCAAAGTCTTCCTGCTTTCTCTAGAAAGACGAAGCAGCTCAAATATAGATAGTCTCGTCGGAGTATTGGCCAACTGATCTAGAATATCAAATTTGTAGGGTTTCATCACCACCCCCTGACTGGAAGTAGACTTCAATGGGACGTCAAAGCGTATTGCTTTCTGTTTCCCCTTTTCAACCACAGATGGTTTAGCAGGAACAAAAGAAGGTTGAGCTGGTAGTGTCTCCACTGCGTCTTCTGCTTCTTTGGAGGATCCCTCATAATCTTTGTGGTACTCTATCCCAGATCTTGTACCAGCAAAAGTTTTTTCTTCAGACTCAAGAGAAGGAAGTACCATATTACAGGATTTAGTCTTCCTCCCTTTAGCCTTCTTCTTGTAAGGTTTGTTGTGAGGAACTTCAGAACCCAATCCAACAGTGGAGTTTTGATTTTGAATTTGTAAAGGAAGTCGTATTCCTTTGTCATAATTCAAACCTTCTGCCTTTTGAAAGTCATAACCCTTCTTCTTTATGAGAAGGACAGATTGCTGACTATACAAGTGAGTGGGCAGCGGACTTTTAACAAGTGGTTCAACAGAAAAAGAAGAAATCTTTGTAACTACAGAAGAGTGAGAAATAGAAATCTCTGTAGCTATAGGAGAATGATTCGGGCTTCGAGGAAAAATCCTTGTAGGAGCTTTTTCATAAGCAGCAAAGATTTGCTGTGCCCGATATAAGAGAACACTATTCATGGCTAGCCACTGCTGATGAGTAAGCTTGAGCTTGGTAGGAGGAGCTAAACTCGGGGGACAAATGTTCAATCCTCTCAGTCTATCTTCTAAAGGAAGGCCATCCCATAGATGATCCAAGTCATCAGGATCTGAGATAACATGAGAAATCATATTGCAGGTTTTAATTTTCTTGCCTTTCTTGGATTTTGAAGTTTTACCTTCATTTTCCATTTCAGGTACCAAGTCAGGATGTACCCACATAATTTTACCATTCTTCAATGTAAGAGGCAACAATCCTTCACTTTCTTTCCTGCCAAGCGGGATATTAACAATCTTTATCGTCGTCTTCGGGATTGGGATAACTCCATCTGGGACTTGCTGTGGAGGAAAATCTCCAAATTGAAGAGAAACCATGTTGGTTGTAACCGTATGGTCATCATTGGTTAAAGCGATAGCACCGCCATTTATCAATTCTTGAATTTTCTTCTTTAAGACATAACAGGCACTGGTAGGATGATTAATGTATCTATGATAGATACAATGTTTGGGATTGTCGGTCAGATTCACCTCATTAGGCCTCTTTGGCTCCGGAATCTGAAGTTTGCCACTCTTCACCAGACATTAAAATATCCCTGGGATATCACTTTCGTCAAAAGAGTATTCTTCCTTTGGCCTGAAAGATTCCTGATTATTCGGCGTCGTTTTGTTCTTGGAAAGATTGACCATGAGGGTATCTTTTTCTTTCACATTACGATTACTAGAATTATTAGCAGGATTACTTTTTTTTCCTCTATCATCTGAGGTAAAAATCATCCCATGTTCACAAGCGAACCTACCACTGGTCTCGGCAGAAACTGCTGCTATGATGAACAAAGCCCAATCTGTAAATTGGGAGCCTGTAAAGACAGCAATAGATGGTCGCAGATTCATCTTGCATGTATCAATGAGTGCTGAATCTGGCATATGCATACCAGGAGGCATCTTTAGAGTAGCTTGTCGAAAGCATTTGATGAACGTCCGAGTATCTTCTTTCTCCTTTTGTTTGATTTCTATTAAGGAGGAAATGTTCATGTCCATACCTCCTTCATAGAAGCGGGAGAGAAACATTGCCTTAAATTCGTCGAAAGACGAAATATAATTGTCGGGTAAACTTCGATACCAATCATAAGCCGAACCCGTCAAGCAACCAATGAACACTCGAGTGAGAAGAGCATCATTTTTCTGCAGATGTACAGTCATAATATCAAAATAATTGATATATTGACTAGGAGAAGCCCTCCCATCAAACAGTACCATAGATTGTGGCTTGAATTTTGGTGGAAAGGGTACATCATTCCAATGAGGAGGATAAGGTTGCTTAATCCCTAACCTCTGGAGTTGATCCTTGTGCCTCAAGACTTCAAACTTCACTTTGAGTTCACGCACTGCTTGAATGGATTCACTAGTTTGCAGAAGCACATTTGATTGGATAGTTGGATGTACCGTAATCCCCACCAGAGATGGTACATCTTCTGGAATAATAGGATCTGGAGATGCAGAATTTTGATTAACAGCAGGCTCTTGGACATTCAAAGGTATATCAACCCCTTGACTATCTTGAGTTTGTGCTGCTACTGGTACTGGTGTTATTACTATCGGCTGAGCAGTTTGCTGATTCAATATTATTTGATGCATGTTTTGCACCATGTTAAGCATGTCTTTTAGTGATTGCTCAACGGCAGTAAGACGCTGTTCTGTATTAACAGATAAGGTCTCAGGTTCATCTCCAACAGCGTAGGATTCAACCTCTCTTAAAGATATATAAGGATCAGTATAGAGATATGAATCGACACTGTTCGTCTCGGATTCAAAAGATTGAGTACCCCCAGCTTCTGAATTAGAAGTCTGTATTTGTCTTTGTCTTCTTAATCGAGTATTCTGATATACTCCTTCAAAGGAATCAAGAAGTCTGTTGAACTGTTGTTGACCTGGAGTTTGGGACATGTTCTGTCTCGGACGTCGTCCTCTATTAGTATGAGATGCCATGTTGACTGACACATAAGACAACTCATATTCTTGGTCTTCAATTTGTTGTTGAGGCACATTAAAACTCAGTCGATCAAAAACTGACCGTTTTGAAGTCGAACAACAACAATTGATTACAACCTGGGGATAATCACAATGATGTCTTTCTTGGAGAAATGTCACCGGAGATTGTCTATTCTTACGTTTTTGCATTAGCAATTCACATAAGTCAGAAGGAGTAGAGGGAATAGTCTTCTTTATTACATTTGGGGTAGAAAAGCGTTTAGTCCCCTGTGTATAAAGAAGATTACTGGCTGCATTCGCCGAACCAAATTGTACATGTCTACGCGTTTGGAGTTGTGTGCGTAAATCTTGAGATTTTTTAGCACGAAGGACTCCATTTTCATTGCGTATAATTTGTAGATTTGGTACTTTGCGTAGAGCAGTATAAGAAGATTGTTGGTGTAGAACTGAAGCCTTACCAACAACATTTTTACGCTGCACACGTTTAGGTATATTCACATTAGATGTAAAAATATCGTTGTGAATTTTATCTACAATGTCAAAGACATGAGACTTATCTTTACGCGTAGAGCGTAAAAATTGGTTATCTACCACGTCACAGACGGGAGATTTTGTTTTACGCGAGGAGCGTAATTTATTTGGGCCTACCACGTCACCGACGGGAGACTGATTCTTATCCTCAGAAGCATTAACATTAGAGTCTGCCGCATTACAAATGGGAGACTTATGCTTATGCGTTCAGCGTAAAATATGGTTTTTACCCACTGGGCGTAAAACCTGGTTCTTACGCTGTGGGTGTGGAACCTGATCATCTACACCGTCACAGACGGGAGATAAGTTGTCACACTTAGAGTGCAACTCTGAAGTAAGGATTGCCTCATTACGAACGGGAGCCCCTACGACAGGAGTAGGAAGAATTTCCTTGCTATCAGAAGCAACAGAGAGATCAGAAGCTATTTTAGATTTAGGAATCCAAACTTTTCGTGCTTTACGAGATTTTTGAACATTAGAGCAGCGAGAACCACCCCCAGTTTGGAGCATCCCTTCATAAGCAGTCTGGCCGAAGTGTACAACCAGAGTCTTCTTTTTCGATCCAATCGACACATCATCGTATTGAGCAATTGCCTCCTCGTCAGAGGAGAAGGTCGTCCCCAGCAGAGTCGCCATTTTGTTTCACTTAACAAAATGCCAGAAAAATTGGCTTTTGAAAATAAAACGAGAAAAAGTACAAGAAGTACAAATTTGATTCTGGAAAAGTATTGCTATGGAAGTCTGATCTGTAAATGATCACTTTGTTCCTTGGACCATACGGTGATGATGAAGATCGCTGCTTGAAGTTGAACAACCGGAAGAACTAAGTCACTAGAAAGGTATCGACGCACTTGGGCACTGATGGCGAGGCCGAATGCTTTTCTGCTTTGCTTCACTCTGTTCTGAAAGAAAGGTTGAAGAAGAATGCTCTGGAGAATCAGTATCTCTGAGTTCTAATCTCTCTATTTTATCTCCTCATGTCTCTGTCTCTCTCTGTCCCTTCCGTATATCCCTGTTATGAGAAAAATAAGTCTATTTATAGACTTGGGCTTCTGTGCGTAAAAACTCAGCAAAAGTTCCATTTTTACGCTAACAACTGCCACCCACGACCGAAGCCATCATCTGCATATGTTGACATGTGTCCCCTCATTTCAGTAAGAATAGGATGCACGTACACACGTTTTTCGAGAAGAGTGGCATGACAGCCACGTAGGCAAACCACGTTCTAATTTGGTGGAGAAGAATAGGGCGTAAAACAACCCCAATGTATTCTGAGCGTAAAGCAGTGGACTAGGCGTAAAATAGCCCTGTCATAGATTTCCCGCGTAAAGTGGTTATTAAATAACCTTGAGCGTAAAGTAGCCCAAATAGACTTTATGCACACGTCGACTTTCGAGCGTAAAAACTCATATAATCTCCGAACGTAAAAGAAGCCATTCTGTGAGCGTAAAAATAGCTCAGTCCACATACTAAACGACAACATAGGTCTCTGTGTAAAACAAATCCCTTCGAATTCTGTGGTATATGCCATCATTAATTCTTTATGTCAGACTTTGCATTAAATGCAAGACTTGACAGCTTTGTCCAGCGTAAAAGTGGCTAGTCTGTCCTTGGCGTAAAACCATTGGCTTGACCCGAGCGTAAAAGCGGTTAGCCTGCTTAGGCGTGAAATCATCAGCCTCTCCTTGGCGTAAAATAGATCATTTTAAGTAGAATGACCTATCTCTTTGACTCACTTTATGAAGAACTTTTTACGCTCCTACAAGGCCGTCTTATCTTGGCCTGACAAATTAGTCGCCACTAGACTCGTGGAATCTTCAGTCATCGTGCCGTCAGGATGCAAGACCAGAGCTTCAACATTCGTAGTCTCCGTCTGACGGACGACGTCGCCAGAGCCACCAACCGTTGGAGCCAAGTCTCTTGAGGGACCCATCACAGTCCCCCAAGTGGGTTGAACAGAGGGAGACTCTTCCACCATAGGGGCCTTACCCTTATCAAGACCTACCTCAGAAGGTCCACCAACATCAAGACCCGCTGTAGCAAGCTCAGAAGCAATCTGCAGTAGGGGCAAGTTCTTCCACTTTACCCCCTGACGGAAGAACGAGGGTGGCACCAGGGCGTAGAATGGCCGCTTCTATCTCTCTCTCGATTGAGACGGGAGTAGGACTCGGCAAACGAGTCATTGCCCCCTCTTTAGCCTCCGTCGCCAGGAGGGGGGTAGGACTCAGTAGATGAGCCATCCCTTCTACCCTAACCTCCATCTCTGGGAAAGGAGTGGGGCTTGGCAGTGAAGTAGTTTCAACTTCCACCTCCCGTACAATTGGAAGGTCCATCGGTTCCTCTATGATACGATCAGGCGAGGGCTCAGCTGCTATCCCCCCAGCCAGCTCTCCTCCGTCCATCATGGAGTCTTCCTAGGTATTATCAACATCAGGGATATCTTCCGGAGAAGAAAAATCCTAGTCAACTTCCTCATCTGGAAGACCTGGTGTGGTAACCTCCTTCCGGGCCTCCACAACAGTCTTTGTGGTGCCTGGTGTCGGTTGCTTCACTACCTGTGAAGACCCTACTTCATCTCCCTAAGTAATCGACGGGGATGGATCAATGCTCATAGATGCCACTACGTCAACGATATCACCTCCACTATAGTCCAAGGTGGCTCAAACTTCCACTTGAACAACATCATCTGGGCTCTCCTCTACGGGAGACTGCACAATTGGGGGAACACGCTCATCAGATGAGCTCGCAACTTCCTTCGGCCTGCCCAAACTTGGCTTTGAAGACCAGGACTTCTTCTTCGACACCTCCTGCAAGAAAAGAAGAAGTGGATAAGCACAAAAGGAAAGATCGTGTTGGGCTGATATTAATCTACTTACCACCACAGGAGCAGACTCGATTGGCACTGCCGAAGGCAAAACTATAGCCGTCCCTAACTTTGCTGCCAGCACCTTCTTGGACTTCTTGGGCACAGAAGAATCTGCATCTGTCGACGCACGCCTCTTCAGTTGACTAGCCGCAGATTCCCCCTACGAGCCCCCTGCTTATGCTGTAGGGGTGACCACAGGAGCTGCAACATCGGGCGGATGATACGCCCGAGCTTTTGCAAGCATGTTCTCCGATGCCTCGAGTTGGTTCTCGACAATGAAACTGGTCTCCCTATCGGCTGGGGATTTTGAACGGGTGTCGTGAATCGCACTCCTGTACACCCAGCATTGTAATATTGCCAACCCCGGGCACCGTCCAACAAACTTCTAATGAACCCCAACAAGTACTTGGGTTCCTCAACATCAGCTGAGTGTAGCCAAATTAGCGTGCAAAATAGCTTGGCAGGTACGGCTTCAGGAAGTAATGATTCCTATTCCGATATACCAAGTGCGAGGGCTGGATACTTTGAAACCAGCGGAATCCCCACACCAGCAGAGAAATAACATCCTCGTCCGAATCCTCCAGTTCTTCATCTACTTCAAAACCCAAGAAAACTGGACCGACTTTGGTTACGTCCCACCCTTGCAAATAAGACAACACCTTCCTACAAACGGGGACGCCCGTATGCAACCACTTTCTTCTGTAGTAGTGGCGGATAAAAGTATCACCGACAACATGCCCCTTTTCTGTGCCAGGGCTCATTATATTGGGATGATGCAGTATCAACCATCCCATGAGATAATGATAAGGCAATTCTGCTCGAGAGAAGTTATCCTTTCTTTCCCTCAAGTTAATCACATCCACTGTGAATTCTCTCAAACCCTGCATCAGGTTACACACCATCACGGGAAGTAAAGCCAAAGGATGACCAAAGACCAGCTTCACAGCAGGTAAGATGAGGTTTCTGGTTACCCTCTTCACGGAACCGGATCTACTGGAAAACACGTAGTCTCGAAGCCATATCATCAGATAGGTCGCCAGTACTGCCTTCAGAGACATTTTATGGACACAGTGCCAGAAATGGCTATAAATGTTGTCAAACGGCCCTCTTTTCTCATCCTCACGAGGATTTTGCTTACTAAGCTTGGTCATCTCAGTAAGTACCTCCGCGTGAGTGGACCCCTAGGGAGTAACAAACCGAATCTTCAACGGATCCTTTGCATCTTAATAGAAGACGTATTCTCTCCAAGCAGTCACATAAGGTTGTGCTTTACCTTTATCCCTTCGTTGGTTCAGATAGTATTGACTCACCACTTCCTTGAAGACTGCCATCATTTTAGAATCCTTCTCTTCCAAGGCAAGGAGTTCCTCGTTCGTAGGGAAGTATTCTTCATACGGTTCAGACCCCCAGGGGAGCTTTGAAACCTCATACATCTCATGAAGCACTAATCCCAACTCCCCTACGGGCATGCAAAAGGTGCTGGTGTGAGAATTGTACAGCTTCATGAGGGCAAGGAACATGGGCCGATTTATCTCTATGCCTGCTTGAGTGGCATGGATGGCAGTTGTCAGACTAATCTCCTGGAGTTCATTCTTAAACTTCGACAAAATCCAGAGTGTCAACTCATCCCACTTTGGGACGTAATGGCACCAACCCTCGACCCAAAACTCCCCTGTTGGGTACAAAATCTTGGCCGTCAACATGCGGTTGACAAAGGTCGAGGCAGCAAAGACGAAGGTATTTGGCGGAACATAGCTGTATATGCTCCCTGGTGCAAAGTTCGGCAATGATAAGAGGTTCCACCTCGCGAGGGGGCTAAAGTATCCCTCTAATTTGACGTAGTATCGATCCGAATGGTTCCTACTTTGCCCCTCCCTGAGTCGGAGTGAGCTCCCATTTCATCCTACTCTTCGAAGCAAGGCTACGAAAGGCAGTCAACGGCAACTGACGCTCCATCTGACGAACAGACATATTCAGGCCCTTTGCCTTGAAGAACCAAACCTCTCTGATTTTTAACACCTTCGCTTCAGTAGAGGTCAAGCAATTGCCAAACAAAAACTCGGGCTTCAAGAAAACCTCGATGTCAAATTCAGCAGACTTGTGTTTACCACTCTTCATCATACCCAGGAGAAAAATGTAGTGTTGATCTCGGATCTATGTCATTCTTTCCGGCGGCTGGTCTGCCATGATTGCAGCTTTAGCCGGGTGGACTACTTCCTCATTAAAATCTAGACCCATTTGATAGAGAGCAGGATCGAGAAGGACTTCATTCAACAAGGAAAAAGTCATCGACACTGCCACAAAATAAGAAGGGGGTTAAAAAGAACTCATACATAGCTCAGTATCAGTGCATGTAAAACAATAGCGCATCAAAAGTCTTGATGCATCATCTGGACAATAGTCCATGCGCATCGACTGAATCCCACCATGGCGCATATACATGACCAAGGTCCATACACGATGGAGGAAAGCTTCGGCGCATCATCAGGATCAAAGTCCATGTGCGTCAGCAGAAAAGAAGCTTTGGCGCATCATCAAGACCAAAGTCCATGAGCGTCAACAAAGGAAGCTTCGGCGCATCATTTGGACAAAGTCCATGTGCGTCAGCACAAAGAAGCCTAGGCGCATCCTCAGGGTGGGGCTCATATAGCCGTACCTATGCGCTTCAGCGGAGTTATTTAAAATATGCAACGAAGTGTCTATACAAATTCCCAAAGCAGCAGACCACCCACCGATTACTTTCGGTCGCACGTCGGCGTGCGTCGTTTCGACGGCGGGAGCCTCCTCGACATCGACTTCGATAGGATTTTTGCCCTTGCCTTTTCCTCGGCCAACACCGCCATGGGGAGTCTTGGGGGCTATCTCTATAAATCTAGGGTTTTTTGAAAAGAAGAAAAGCTCAAAGGAAGAAAAAAGAAAGTAGAAGACTCTCTCTTTCATCAGGCACCTATTTATAGGCTCTGCCACGTGCGTAAACTGATGAGACGTGATGTCAGCAACAAACGCTTCGGGTCTCGTGAAACCGACGGCTCCAAATCTTCCAAAAGATTATTATTATCACTCACAAAATAAGGCGTTATCTTCTTGACATTTAAATCAAGAAGAGTATGCGCCAACACGTCCAATGCGTAAAACAGCTATGCGCCCAGATAGGGCATGCACCCCGAGCATCTACTGTCCACGCTTCTTGGTTCAACGTATTCCAAAACTCAACAGAGAGTTTTGAAAACTTTGAAGGGGGTCTTGTAGAAGCATAGAATTTCAGGCGCATCCAAGAGCCAGAAATCTCATGCGCCCCGGACATCATACGCTCCAAACAGGTATGCGCCGAAGAAACAGAACATTGGCACAATAATTAAAAAACAGCAAGTAGAAGAGGCATATAAAATTTATTTTTATTCCATATAAAAAGTCTATTACATGTCCAAACACAACAAAAGTCTACTACAAAGAAGAAAGCCTAAACTACAGCTAGGCGCATCACCCTAATGTCTCAGTGTAGGCGCATCACTCTTCCTTGTCAGAGCAAATCACTTCTTTGAGTGCTTCGGCCAATGAAGCATTTATTAAGCAAAACGCGGGTTGGCAATCAATCCAAACTCGGTGGCTCTTCCAGCATAATGGAAGTCGGGGCACAATGACCCCGATCTTTGGATGCAACAAGCATCCAACGCCATCTCGTAGAAAAAAATATTGCTGACAAGGGGTTCGAACATAAGCTGTTGTGTCTATAGCAAACTCAGCGCATCTCAATCTTTTGAAGGAGTTTATCGTCAAAGCTTCTTCGAACAAAGAGATCTGCAACCCACAGTGCAGCGTCTCCCCAAGGAAGAGGACCAATCGAGTTCATCTCCATTTTGGAGGAAAAAATGAAACGAGAAACAAACTTCTCTTCACGTTGCTATTTATAGGCCAGGGCAAATCAAACCCATACGCCAAGTGGCAACTTTTCCAAAGTCAGTGCAATGAACCTGCATTTATGATGATGAATCTGCCCCTTCGAATTCAGCTGAGTCAATGAAGCATTAGTCTTGAAAGACTCGACAGAGCTGACCAAATGAGATGTGCCACGTAGCAGATGCGCCCGTCAGAACCATACGTTTCAGACGTATGCACCCAGTGGAGGACAGAACGATGAGCCCAGTGATGCACAGAGATGCGCCCACATAAAGCTTGCCACCCATCAAATCATTTAATGCTGGAGTGACTGAAATGATAGCACCTTGGAGTTGATCTTACAAATTATCGATATGGGACAGGGGTATTTGTTTCGGATGGTAGCTTTGTTCAATTCACGGTAGTCGATACAGAGAGCTTCAATCTGTCCTTCTTCTTCACAAATAGCACATATGCTTCCCATGGTGAGATGCTAGGACGAATGAACCCTTTGTCGAACAATTTCTATAACTCTACCTTGAGTTCTTTTAATTCTGTGGGAGCCATTCTGTACGGGGCCTTAAAAATTGGTCGAGTGTTGGGGAGGTGTCGATAGTGAACTTGATTTTTCGATCGGGTGGCATATCGGATAGCTCATCCGAAAACACGTCGGAGATTCTGCCACAACTTCGGTTTGACCCGCGTTTGCACCATCCTGTCGTATGTCTTGAATGGACGCCAAGCAGCCTTCGTATCCGAAATGCAGCATTCTCTGAGCAAAAAAATACCGAGATCACCAAGCAGGCCATCGACGTTTCACCACACGAGTAGCAGAATTCGGGCTCCCAGGTAGGTAAAGGTGGCCTTCTTTCCTTCACAGTCATGGTGGCCGAGCAAGCACCGAGCCAATCTATCCCCAGAATGATGCCGTAGTCCTTAAGGTCTAGAACTATCGCATCTGGAGTCAATTTCCTCCCACCAATACATATGCGGCCGTCTCTACAGTTAGTGTTTACTGGTATTTGTATGTCCGACGGGGTGCTAACATTAAGGTTAAGGCCTACTGGTACCATAAAGAATTTGTGTTTATCAACGAAATTTGCCGCTAGAAAATTATACGTAGCACCTTAATCAAACAGTACATGAGCAGTCTTATTATTGAAAAACAATATACCTATCACGATGTATCAGAGGCGAACGCCTCATCTCGAGTCATGGTATAGACGCTCCCTTAAGCATTTGGGTGACAATCTTGGCCATTATGTTGTACGGGCTGGGAGGGCTCGAGGTGTCGGGCCTCGATTATCTGGACATTGTTGCGGCTGAAGTGCAGTTGTGTCACACTCACTTTTTTTCTAATTAGGAGTATTTTAGTTATTGTGCATTATTTTGATTTTTATTAAATTATTAATTAAATTGTTTGTTGTGTAGTTTGGATTGGTATTTTGGTAGAAGAAGATGGTATAACCTTAGTCAACCTTGATTAGAAGCCTAATAATGTAATTAGATTTATTATTGGATTTTTAGATTTTAATTTAGAATTATTGTCTATTTTAAAAATTATTTAATTCATTTTTAAGTCATTTTCATATAAAGCCTTTAAGCCTTTTGTCAATGGGCCTTTAAAGCAATTTGAGGAGTGATGGTCCATGACCAAACCCTAAACCTAACCCTGATACCCCCCTTGGCCGGCCAAATACAGCAGCCCTCTATCTTTTATTGTGTTTAACTTGAAGCCGTCACAAGATCAAACCCTAGTTTTCCCTTCTCTTCTAAAGGCCCCATTTTCTCATTTCTTACCCAAATCCTTCCAAACAAAGTGCGTTGCGACCACTGGGAGGAGAGGAACCTGCTGGGGACTTGCTAGCGAGGGATCAGAGGTGTTTGACCGAAGGAAATCGGCATCGACGTGTTTGGAGGCTTGTTTCATTGAGTTTTGACAACACAATAGGTAAATCTCTCTAAACACTTGTTAATTCTATTTTTTTCGTAGATGCATCCATATAGGTACCCCCGACCTATGCATAAAGTTTGGTAGGTTTGTGATTTTGTTTGATTGTCGTATCGGATACGTGTCGGTCCATTGTAACACGCGTTCGACGAAATGCCACTTAGAACTGAAAGTTGTTATTTTTTTATTCTATTTTCATGAATTTCTTGCTGATATTATTTGTAATAACTTTCGTGAAGACGGATCTTGATTCGACACGATTTCAGTGTCCGAATCGGACACGGACACGCGTGCACGAGGCCCGTGCACGGCCCAGTTCATACCCTGCTGTCTGTGCATCATAACTCGACGCACAGGGTTCCGTTTCACGTAAATTTTATGGACGCGTGGGGGCAACCTCTGTCCACATGCTCCTAAAATTTTACGATGTTTTGTTGAGCGTGCACGGAGAAATCCAACGTGCACGGTTCAGCCCGCACTGTGCACACGGCTGAAAATTGCCGCTGATACGGCCTTCGTACGCGAATACGACGCGACGAGGACCTATTCCAGGAGCACGAGCATGAAGTCCTATACCTAGACTACCCAGGGACTAAATCCTGAGACACGACGTGGCTCGAATCGCAAGCCACGTGGCTCGACACACGCCCACGGGCACGCACGCGCGCGCGCACAGGCCGCGCGGGATATGCGTGTCCTATGTCGTGTAGACACGACGTGGTGTCATGTCAGTGTATCTTAGACCTAGCCCCGGACCCTACCTAGCAATGTGCATGAGCACGAGGCTTCTCGTTATGCGTGTGGCGCTTAATCGAGCAAAAATGCACGTGTACGTACACTTGTCAATACACGAGTATCCGGTTCTCTCCGATAAGCACTGACCGAACACGATACGGACACAGGTTCGACTCTGTGAGTACCCGAGCACGTCACACACGTATACACCGTCGTGTTTGCCAAGTTTCACGGTTCTAGTTGAGTATTGTGCATTTTGAGCGTTGAGTTGGGTATTCGGGTTCGGTTTATGTATTTTTGAGTTAATTTTTGGTATAATTTGATTTTCTGAGATTTAACTCAGAATTTCTGAGTTTGTATAATGTTAGATAGATGTTGGACTTGTTGGTATTATTACTTTCAAATATTTATTACCATATGTTATATATGTAGCCTCTTTAATTGTGATATATATATATATATATATATATATATATATATATATATATATATATATATATATATATATATATATATATATATATATATATATATATATATATTTTTTTTTTTTCTCTTAAAACCAAGCGGGCGTGTCAAAGACACCCAGCTACCGCCTGGCCCGGGGGCCGTGGGCGAACCACCAAGCCGCCCCCGTGGGGGCTCGAACTCCGTCCGATGCCCCAAGTGCCGGTGCGCCTAGCCACTTGAGCTATATATTTATATATATATAAGGTTATATATATATATTTTTTTTTTGCCGGTGCGCCTAGCCACTTGAGCTATAAGGTTATATATATATAAGGTTATATATATATATATATATATATATATATATATATATATATATATATAGAGAGAGAGAGAGAGGAGAGAGAGAGAGGAAGGATAGGCATCCCCACAATTTTTGTATCCCCATGCATCCCCATGTTTACATCCGTTGGATGTGCTTTAAGTCATCTAATCTTAACCATTGGTAAATCAACGGTTAAGATTAGATGACTTAAAGCACCATCCAACGGTGCAAATAGGGGGGATGCATGGGGATGCAAAAAGTGTGGGGATCTTGATCCTTCCTCATATATATATATATATATATATATATATATATATATATATATATATATATATATTATATATATATTATATATATATATATAAAAATATTATATATATTATATAATATATATATATATATATATATATATATATATAGGAAGGATCAAGATCCCCATTTTTTGCATCCCCATGCATCCCCCCTATTTGCACCGTTGGGTGGTGCTTAAGTCATCTAATCTTAACCGTTGATTTACCAATGGTTAAGATTAGATGACTTAAAGCACATCCAACGAATGTGAACATGGGATGCAAAAATTGTGGAGATGCCTATCCTTCCTCATATATATATATTATATATATAGATATATATATATATATATATATATTATATATATATATATATATATATATATACATTACTATGTATAGATACATAGATATATGTTTTATGTATATATAGATATATATTTTGTTCTCAGTTCTGAAATTATGTTGGGGTTAGTCTAGATTTGATTGTGATTGTATATAGATCCTAGGTAGTTTTCAAACAAATATGTATGTCCTATGTT
>JANAVB010029819.1:14173493-14215993 GCA_029216955.1 Iris pallida
TATATATTTTAAAATGGTATATATATATTATATATATATATATATATATTACCATTTAAATAGAAAACCTCCAAATTATCCCTAACCTAGATTTCTAGGGAATCCTACAAAGTTTGTGGGCAAAGTGTAGAGAATCTTCTTCTCTACAACAATTGTGAAGACTAAAAATGCCAAAGAGTAATAAATGGGAATTTATGAACATACCTAGGTTAGGTTTTCCTTGGAGAAAGAAAAGCTTTGGAAGAAAGAAGAAATTAGAGAGAGAGAGAGTGAGTTTGCTTTGTGAAGAATTAAGAGGGGGGGCTCTACTTGGCCGGCCATGGGAGGGGGCTTGGTGGGTTTTGGGTGGTGATCCACTAAGCCTCCAACCCATTAAACTTAGTTGGGTTCGGTTTGTTTCGGTTTGGTTCGGTTTGATTCTAATGAACTAATTAAGTCTCTAAAATGACTAATTAAGCCATGGAAGTTGGGTTTATGATTTCTAACCTAATTAGGATGGTATGTAGGCCAAGCCTAGCTAGTATGTGGGTCCCACTAGGGTCCAGGCTATCCGGGTCTCCAACTTGAGTCCGAATTGGATAAAATCCAAACCAAACCAAATAAATCCCTAAAAATCATATAAAATCAAATAAAATTTCTAAAAAATTATAAAACTTGAAAATGACGAAAATACCCCTAATTCGAAAACTGGGGGTGACAAATCTATCCACCTTAAAAAAATTTATCCTCGAAATTAAAATAAAGCAATCACAGAAAAACACACGCAGAAAACAATCCCTCTCGAATACTTCCAAAGAAAAAAGAGAAAAGAAAAAAAAATTTAGCAAAATAAAAATCTCTTAAGACACAACAACACTTACAATAAAAACTGTTACGTGTCCGACACGGATACGAACCATCACAAAATCTCACCTATCAAAAGCCAAATCAACAATCACCAATACAAAATATCAAAATAAATCAAAGATGTCCAATGACCAAAATACCCTTGGGCCAGAAATGATACTAAAACATCCTAATCACATGGTTAGGCTCTAGGTCAAACAGTCTCTAAGGTTTCACTAGCAAAACATTAAATCACAAATCATGGCTTAAAATTTTAAAATGATTAAAATCTCCAAAATCAAAGCATGAATTTAAAGGACAATAATTAAATGACTAAACTATAAAATTTAAAATCACTCTCAATTAGAAATCTGGTGCTACAAGTCTATCCACCTTAAAATTTTTATCCTCAAAAATTAAAACAAAATAAACACAGGAAAATTATGCAGATCGATAATCGTATGCGTCTGTCCAATCATCATGATACTCAGAATCTCCGTCATGCCAGTGAGCAAGGCTACGATAATCACAGAGTCCTCAACTACGGTACATACCTCTAGTATTATGGTATTTAAAATTTTCGCATTGCCGCTAGCTTGGCAGCGAAAACCTTAAATTCCTACATCCGAAAAATACGTCCATAGTCCGACTATATGTCCTCACTCTTCCTGCTAGCATAACCCTAGAGGATTCTAAAATCTCATAATCGAGGCGACCTAGCCCATACGACTTATCTCAGAAGAAAATCACATCACAGAACAATTTCATCCAATCGATCAAGAACAGATAGAATCGAATTTCAAGACAGTTTATAAGAAGGCAAATGCGGAAAATGAGATCGAAAGATTGGAACCTGCACTCTGCTCTGCTACTGCCTGAGTGGGCTCAACTGTCATGGCGAAAGCTCGCCCCTGCTAGCCTCCTCTAGCTTGTCGCACTCTGTCCTGGCCTCTTCGGATTCCACTAGCGTGGCAATCCTTCAGCTGGTGATCGGGCGCCCCACAGTATAGGCAGACGCCTAACCTCTTCCTACAAGCCTTTCTAGTGTGCCCTGGCCTCCTGCAGAAAACGCACCGAGTAGCCTGCCTCTGGCCTGGTCCCTGGTGCTGAACTGGGGTATCCTGAACTGTACTCGGTACAACCCTCTCAAGTGCTGCCATCGCCAGCTGATGGGAGTTTTCCATGCTCCGTCGTAACAGATCTGCCTGCGTGCTCTGAGTCTGCAATATCCGCTACAGAAGGGCCATCATCCCCTGAGTATCTATCGGTAGCGGAGGCGGCGTTGAAAGAATATCAGAAATGATTATGGACAGTCCCGCTGCTGGAGGTGGAAGACCCTCTGGAACCGTCGCTGCTGCTCCCGCCTGAAGGGCAGGAACTGAGGCTGCTGCTCCTGTAGTCGGAGGTGGAAGGCCTTCCGGATCTGACCTCTCTGGAACTGCACTAGGCCCTGCTGCCTGAGAACGAGTCACTGTCATCCTGAAGACGAGTTGAACCCAAGAGATCAATATGGCACAAGATAAGATATTATCAAAGGAGGACAATTGAATTCAAATGCAAGAATAATTGTCATGGTAATCAAAAGATCAGAATTTTCCTAAAATGTGATTGAGCAACTCCTATCATACCCTAGATCCTATGTCCTAATCGCAGGCTCGTAATTAGCAATCTAAGTCGAGCAACATTACGAGATCGCACTAATTGCGACACTGACCTGCATGGGCTGCCACAAAAACGTGTCATGACCCGCACCCTGAAGAGGGGCACGAGTACGTGGTTACGTCCAGCCTACGCCGCAGTATCGACGGTAGAACGCTGTATATAGGGTCTGTAAATACTACGACTAAAACAGATAAATGTACCTGTACAGTATATACTCTCCGAATTGAGGTGACATAGCAATACAGTCTCAATCACATATATCAAACTAAGGTAGATAGTACGGAAAGAAAAATATGATAGATGAAGCAAGAAATAAGTTCGAGATCCACACAAGTCCAAAACTAAACATAACATCACAGAATAATATATAATACTACATTCTAAAATCCCAAGCTGGATCGCAGTCCAGTCAAGCCTAACAAGTGCTAACTACTCAGGGAGTATAAAATCTAGTGGCCAATCTATCAGGCCACTGCCCTGGCCTGAGTCTCCATCTGTCTCAGAAACATCTGTAAAATATCCTAACGATATCCTGTCAGGAAAATGAGCAAGTACAACCACCAACAGCAGTTCCATATGAATTGACAAATACTATAAGAGACAGTATAATAAAATACAAGACAAAGATATAGGGCAACTTGGGAACCATTTGAAAGCCGAGTTACAACCCTTAAACCAAACAAGGACCAGAGTTGTAACCCCTCTTTCAAACAGGACTTAGTCTCAAATCATGGTACGATATAAAGGCAGGTAGAGCATGTGAGTAAATGAAATCATAGCATGGTAAGAAGTACAGAAAGTAAAACTGAACTGGAATATAAGATACGACAATAAATGTAAAAATGTGATTTGAATTATTAGAGCGATATGTGATCGGCTAGGGAGTCAAGATAGGGTTATCCACTTGGCCCGACAATCATAGGAATCTCTGGAAAGGGGGTCATGCCGGCCAACCTGGATAACCCGGTAAGGGGTATCTGCTACACCCTACGTGAGAAGAGGGTGGTGCTAGTATCACAAGATTGCACAAGATGGGCTTTGATCACATAACCCCTAATAATTCCCCCATCCCCGAATAGTAACATGGATCCGGACATGGCACGTCATGACACGGATTCAAAAGCAGGTGATCAGCCCACTCCCAAATCAATGTTTATATAAGTACATGAAACATGGATATCACACACCAATATACCAAGGAAAATCCGGGAATAACATCTCATGACAGGATCTGACGTATACTAGTCCGTGAACTATCGTGTCGAGAATCAAGTAAGATACTACAACTGAATCGGATATAGTAGATATCAAGACAATAAAAACTATCAATGAATGTACTTGCCTGCTGTCCTGAGCTGTATGGTATATCAATGCTCAGAGTAGAAAACAGAGACCTAAAGATGAGATACTGTAAGTTAATTTAGGTTTAAACAAGTTTAGGAATGATTTACAATGAATGATACGCAATCTAGGTCAAACTAGGTCTCACTGAGTCACACTAAGTCCTGTCAAGTCAATCTAGGTCAAATCAAGTTATATCAAGTCAATCTAAGTCAGACTAAGTCAATCCTAGGTCATACCAGGCATCACGGGTCAAAACAAGTCGAAGAAAGTCAAACGGGGTCAAGAGTTGGCCTATAGTTGACTTTTGCTCAACTGGTCAACCCTGGTCAACTCTGGTCAACTCTAGGTCAACCCTGGTCAATGGTGACTAATAGTTGAATTTTGGTCAACTACACAAGTCTAATGGAAATTGGGACTAATTTGGGTAAAGCGTTGATCCATAGTTGACTTTTGGTCTAAAAAGTCAACCGTGGTCAACCGGGGTCAAGACTAGGTCTAGGCGACTATTTCTAACTATTACCAACCTCTACAACCCATATACAAGTCCATCTTGGACTTCGAAACTCATATCTTGGCCGTAGGCCAATATCCTATTTTGCCCTTAAAAAGGGTAAAATTCTAGCTTAGGCAATTATCAAGTTAGCCTACCTACGCTTGGTATTTTGACCCGAGCTCCCTAGAGTAGTAAGATACTAGCCTATACATATATTACCTACCAAGATACCTAAGTAAAGTGGACATTTAGTCCACGATACGGCCCATTGCCGATATCTTGAATATTTCAAGATACGCAATGGTACGGCGCGATACCGGCGCCCTACAACCCCAATTTCCACTCGGGAGCCTACCCGCAAAATCTAAATCACATATTCTTGCCCCACGCCAAGTTTCAACTCATTCCGATACTCCGAGCTCCGTTTCGCCCTCTAACTCGATTTTTCTCTATTTTCTATTCTAGCCTTCTTCCTATTCTTCTAACTTCTTCTAATTCTTAAACTATGTATCTATATATATATAAACACACACACACTCTCCAATTTCCCTTACACACGCACATAAAGCACAAACACACTAAATACTCAATTTCTTGGATTTTAGCACACTGGGACAACCTGCACACCTTTAAGGCTCTCTTGCTCACCTTTAAGGCACTTCTGCTCACCTTTAAGGCACTTCTGCTCACCTTTAGGGCTCTACTGCACAGTTTTTCCTGAATAGCATTCTGCACACTTCTAAGGCATTCCTGCACAACTACAAGGCTCTCGTGCACAACTCTAAGGCTCTAATGCACAACTATAAGCATTGATACATACATATACATATATATATATATATATATATATATATATATATATATATATATATATATATATATATATATATATATAAATACACACACACACATTCTCTCACACACAACCACACAAGCACACTCTCACACAACACCACCCTCATGACAACACCACCACCACTCTCATTCCTCTACACACACACAAATTTAAATATAAATATATAGTACATCCACATATATATATATACATATATATATATATATATATATATATATATATATATATATATATGTGGAAAACCTCCAAATTATCCCTAACCTAGATTTCTAGGGAATCCTACAAAGTTTGTGGGCAAAGTGTAGAGAATCTTCTTCTCTACAACAATTGTGAAGACTAAAAATGCCAAAGAGTAATAAATGGGAATTTATGAACATACCTAGGTTAGGTTTTCCTTGGAGAAAGGAAAGCTTTGGAAGAAAGAAGAAATTAGAGAGAGAGAGAGTGAGTTTGCTTTGTGAAGAAGTAAGAGGGGGGGGCCTCTACTTGGCCGGCCATGGGAGGGGCTTGGTGGGTTTTGGGTGGTGATCCACTAAGCCTCCAACCCATTAAACTTAGTTTGGGTTCGGTTTGTTTCGGTTTGGTTCGGTTTGATTCTAATGAACTAATTAAGTCTCTAAAATGACTAATTAAGCCATAGAAGTTGGGTTTATGATTTCTAACCTAATTAGGATGATATGTAGGCCAAGCCTAGCTAGTATGTGGGTTCCACTAGGGTCCAGGCTACTCGGGTCTCCAACTTGAGTCCGAATTGGATAAAATCCAAACCAAACCAAATAAATCCCTAAAAATCATATAAAATCAAATAAATTCCTAAAAAATTATAAAACTTGAAAATGACAAAAATACCCCTAATTCGAAAACTGGGGGTGATAGTGAGACCGGGAGTTCTCTTCATGCAGTCCTTGCAAGGGACGACATCTCTTCTCACGCCAAAATCTCGCTTTTTTGAGGTGGTTGCGTGATCGTATCACTGAGAGTTTGCGTGAGCAGCGTGGTTCTCATTAGCTATTAGTACTTATTTGTATTGGACTATTTGTATTGAGTTGTTTTTGTATTAGACTATTTGTATTGGACTACATATATTTACTAGAACTGTGTCAATCTCTGGATTGTATTGGACTACGACATGGTGATCAGGACATAGTCCATACAGCCATTCGACTGGCGAGGCAGAAACTATGTATCTGTAGATAAAGTTGACTGTCCTCCGACCCTCATCCCTCGGCAATGATGATACGACAACCAACAAGAGAGAATACTCTCAGAGATCCATCTGAGCATGACGTATACTCTGAAAGATCACCTTTACAAGAATGATATCAGTAGTGGGATTGAGTGCTGAAGGAGATATTATCAGAGTATACGTCCTACTCAGATGGGTCTCTCACCGTTATTATTTTTTTCTGACGGCATGGCAGATGTGCTCCCTCAACAGATTCTTGCTCCGAGCCAAAACTTTGTCCCGGAGCTTAAGTGGACATCCTTGGTGTAGAGCTCGAGTGAGAGGTTCCTGACAGCATGGTGGTCTCCTTTGTCAAAGTATCCGTGCTAGTCCCACATTAGTTGTGGGACGAGCACGGATACTTTGACAAAGGAGACCACCATGCTGTCAGGAACCTCTCACTCGAGCTCTACACCAAGGATGTCCACTTGAGCTCCGGGACAAAGTTTTGGCTCGGAGCAAGAACCTGTTGACGGAGCACATCCACCATGCTGTCAGAAAAAAATAGTAACGATGAGAGGCCCATCTGAGTAGGACGTATACTCTGATAATATCCCCTCCAGCACTCAATCCCACTACTGATATCATTCTTATAAAGGTGATCTCTCAGAGTATACGTCCTACTCAGATGGATCTCTCATAGCATCCTCTCCGGTTGGGTTGTGTTCTGAGCCATCCGTACAGGGATTTAATTCTGTATTTTGGCTCCAGCTCCATTTGTATTAATCTACGGTACGACATGGTGATCAAGACATAGTCCCTGCAGCCATTCGACTGACGAGGCAGAAACTATGTAGCCGTAGATAAAGTTGACTGTCTTCTGACCCTCATCCCTCGACAATAATGATACGACAACCTATCACTATATCTTATATAGTAGTAGATGATGTCTTAGTATTACATTATGTGAGTTCATCTTGATTCTGTTACATTCTTCAAATACTAGATACGATAAGAACATATACTACACCATATGTACAGAACATAGATGATTCACACTAATGTATGCTTGAATGAATCTTGGGTTATGTTCTGAGCCATCCGTTCTCACACTTGGCAAAAAATCAATTTTTTATACTTTATCGGCTTTCGAAAATGTATTCAAATTACATGATGGTTCCTTTAGTTAGCTTGCTTATGTTACAATTATATTATTTGTGACTACGATCTTACCAGATGGCACCCATGACCCGAGGAGCGGCACGTCGTTTGAGGAAAATAGTGAATGCTGAGGTGGCTCCTCCTACAGTTAAGGAGGAAGTGGCACCGGTTGCTAGTGAGACCGGGAGTTCTATTCATCCAGTACCGGTAGCTAGTGAGACCGGGAGTTCTTTTCATGCAGTCCTTGCAAGGGACGACATCTCTTCTCACGCCAAAAATCTCGCTTTTTCGAGGTGGTTGCGTGATCGTATCACTGAGAGTTTGCGTGAGCAGCATGGTTCTCATTAGCTATTAGTACTTATTTGTATTGGACTATTTGTATTGGGTTATTTTTGTATTAGACTATTTGTATTGGACTACATATATGAACTAGAACTGTGTCAATCTCTAGATTGTATTGGACTAGACATGGTGATCAGGACATAGTCCCTGCCGCCATTCGACTGGCGAGACAGAAACTATGTATCCGTAGATAAAGTTGACTGTCCTCCGACCCTCATCCCTCGGCAATGATGATAAGACAACCAACAAGAGAGAATACTCTGAGAGATCCATCTGAACATGACGTATACTCTGAGAGATCACCTTTACAAGAATGATATCAGTAGTGGGATTGAGTGCTGGAGGAGATATTATCAGAGTATACGTCCTACTCAGATGGGTCTCTCACCGTTATTTTTTTTTCTGACGGCATGGTGGATGTGCTCCCTCAACAGATTCTTGCTCCGAACTAAAACTTTGCCCCGGAGCTCAAGTGGACATCCTTGGTGTAGAGCTCGAGTGAGAGGTTCCTGACAGCATGGTGGTCTCCTTTGTCAAAGTATCCGTGCTCATCCCACATTGGTTGTGGGACGAGCACGAATACTTTGACAAAGGAGACCACCATGCTGTCAGGAACCTCTCACTCGAGCTCTACACCAAGGATGTCCACTTGAGCTTCGGGACAAAGTTTTGGCTCGGAGTAAGAATCTGTTGACGGAGCACATCCACCGTGCTGTCAGAAAAAATAGTAACGGTGAGAGACCCATCTGAGTAGGACATATACTCTGATAATATCCCCTTCAGCACTCAATCCTACTACTGATATCATTCTTGTAAAGGTGATCTCACAGAGTATACGTCCTACTCAGATGGATCTCTCAGAGTATCCTCTCCGGTTGGGTTGTGTTCTGAGCCATCCGTCCCAGGGATTTGATTTTGTATTTTGGTTTCTGTATTTTGGCTCCAGCTCCATTTGCATTAATCTACGGTACGATATGGTGATCAGGACATAGTCCCTGCAGCCATTCGACTGGCGAGGCAGAAACTATGTAGCCGTAGATAAAGTTGACTATCCTCCGATCCTCATCCCTCGGCAATGATGATACGACAACCTATCACTATATCTTATATAGTAGTAGATGATGTCTTAGTATTACATTATATGAGTTCATCTTGATTCTGTTACATTTTTCAGATACTAAATACGATAAGAACATATACTACACCATATGTACAGAACATAGATGATTCACACTAATGTATGCTAGAATGAATCTTGGGTTGTGTTCTGAGCCATCCGTTCTCACACTTGAAGATAAATCGAATTATAACGACGGATATTAGGTTACTCTTCAGGATAATTGATGTCTATTTTATATTAATTTGGTTTGGTCTATATGATTCTTGGATAATTGGTGTGCATTAAATTCGTATGTGCATATTTGGTCTATGTGATTGTTGGATAATTGGTGTGCATTATATATTGGTTTGGTTTATGTATATTTGTGTGAACAGGGAAAGTGCTGCAATTTTTTTTTAAAAAAATTCTCAGTTACCGACGGACTAGTGACCGGTTAGCGACGGATATTTCTAGCTCCATTTGCATTAGTCTACGGTACGACATGGTGATCAGGATAGTCCCTGCAGCCATTCGACTGGCGAGGCAGAAACTATGTAGCCGTAGATAAAGTTGACTGTCCTCCGACCCTCATCCCTCGGCAATGATGATACGACAACCTATCACTATATCTTTTATAGTAGTAGATGATGTCTTAGTATTACATTAGTGAGTTCATCTTGATTCTGTTACGTCCTTCAGATACTAGATACGATACGAACATATACTACACCATATGTACAGAACATAGATGATTCACACTAATGTATGCTAGAATGAATCTTGGCTTGTGTTCTGAGCCATCCGTTCTGATCAAGCATCTTCTTTCTCCTCTCCTCCACCATGGCTCTGAACCCATCTGCTCCTCCCTACTTCCCTTCTTTTTATTTGACTCTCTCAGTCACATATGATATCCAGCTCAAGTGTAGAGTCGGGGAAAAAGAAGTGGGAGGAAGAGGAGGGGGAAGCAGCACAGCCGACGGCATGACCCGGAGGAAGTACATAGGTTTTCTTCAACAACCGTAGGAGAACTATAAGGATATATCTTTTCACAACATGTCATCTTGTCAAAGACCCTTCATGTGAATATCATGTTACCGCGGTGTCGGAAGACTTACATGTCATAAGTTTTTAAGCCGTGTGTTTTGACATAATCTTCCCAACTCTTTCCTCCTATGTAGTAATCTTGCATTATTACATAGCAGGAAAGAGTTTGGAGGATTATGTCAAAACACACGGCTTAGAAAATTATGACATGTTAGTCTTCCGACACCGCGGTAACATGGTTGTCACATGAAGGGTCTTTGACAAGGTGATATGTTGTGAAAAGATATATCATTATAGTTCTCCTACGTATGTTGAAGAAAACCTCTGTACTTTCTCCGGATCATGCCGTCGGCTGTGCTGCTTCCCCCTCCTCTTCCTGCCCACTTCTTCTCCCCCGACTCTACACTTGAGCTGGATATCATATGTGGCTGAGAGAGTAAAATAAAAAGAAGGAAAGTAGGAAGGAGCAGATGAGTTCAGAGCCATAGTGGAGGAGAGGAGAAGGAAGATGCTTGATCAGAACGGATGGCTCAGAACACAAGCCAAGATTCATTCTAGCATACATTAGTGAGTTCATCTTGATTCTGTTACGTCCTTCGGATACTAGATACGATAAGAACATATACTACACCATATGTACAGAACATAGATGATTCACACTAATGTATGCTAGAATGAATTTTGGGTTGTGTTCTGAGCCATTCGTTCTCATACTTGGCAATTAAGCATGTGAAATAGAACTGATTATGTTTAGTTTGCCTTACGATACAAATTTTCACATACAAATTGAAATGGATCGTTACTTCGTTGATCGTACATGGATGTACTAGCGGATCAACCTCCTGGATCACAGGTACTTTTAAGTATTGACCATATCGGATTAGTATCGATCTATCATTTTGGTATGGGCCGTATCGGTTGGTATTGGTCTTAGCGAATTGGTATCGTCCTATCCGATATGTATCGGCCGTATAGCTAGGATTCATATTGGCCTTATTGATTTGGTATCGGTCATATCCGATAGGTATCGACCGTGTTGGATTAGTATAGACCATTTCGGATTAGTATCGTAGAAGGTTTAGTAACAACTGTACTTGGATTTCTCTCTTCTAGAGCTAGATTACCATTGCAAGAGAGTCACGAGAGCGTAACTGGCCAGTTACAGAACATACATACTTTATTTTCAATCTCGCTTTTCTTGATAGAAAAGGAAGCATGTATGTTACTGTAACTGGCCAATCACGATCTGGTGATTCTCTTGCAATGGTATTCTAGCTCGAAAAGAGAGAAATCCAAGTACAATTGTTACTAAACCTACCACGATACTAATCCGAAATGGTCTATACTAATCCAACACGGCCGATACCTATCGGATATGACTGATACCAAATCGATAAGGCCAATATGAATCCTAGATATTCGGCCAATACATGTACATATCGGATATAGGACGATACCAATTTGTTAAGGCCAATACCAATATGATACGTCCTATACCAAACCGATAGACCGATACTAATCTGATACACTAGATACTAAGTACATCCGGCCTATACCAGCGGATCCACCAATTACTGTACGATAGGCTCAACGAATCCAGTTACATCTGGTTATTGGTGAGTATATGATTACATAGTAATTCTGTTAGTCTTGTGATACAGATTTTTACTCTCTCATGCTACCAACGTCACAACTTTTCCAGTGCTGCTCCCTCTAATGATGATGAACGCAAAAAACCAACATCACAACTTTTATAATTTGAGTAAATTTCTTTACCCTATATGAAAATTTTTGTTGTCAGAAAGATGGCTCCTAGGACTCGTCGAGGTGGTGCTGCTAGTCGAGGAAGGGGTCGAGGCAAGAAACCCTTGGAGGTCGACACGGAGGAAGTCTCCGTCGTCAAACAAGAGTCGGTGACTGTTAAGGCGGTGTTACCAAAGGTCGAGGTCAAGGAAGAACCGATGACCATCAGGGAAGAGATTGCTCCCAAGCTTGAAGTTAAGGAGGAGCCACCGTCAGAGAGTAGTAGCATCGGGACCGACCCTCCTGTCCCTACAGAAGACCTCAACCAGATTGAGCCTTCGTATGCAAAGTGGCTGATAGAATGGTACATGCCTCAACGCAACTATGATCCCTGGCTATGAGGATTCATCGTCTGACTTGTGGTCTTTGTTGAGGCCAAAGTCGATTTTCCTTTGTGTTTTGGAATATTTGTGAAAATTTTGGAATATTTGTGCTATGATCGGATTATAACGATGGATATTAGGTTACTCTTCCGGATAATTGATGTCTATTTTATATTAATTTGGTTTGATCTATATGATTCTTGGATAATTGGTGTGCATTAAATTCGTATGTGCATATTTGGTCTATGTGATTCTTGGATAATTGGTGTGCATTATATATTTGGTCTATGTGATTGTTGGATAATTGGTGTGCATTATATATTGGTTTGGTTTATGTATATTTTTGCGAACAGGGAAAGCGCTGTAAATTTTTTTCAAAATATTCTCAGTTAGCGACGGACTTGTGACCGTTTCGCGACGGTTATTACCAGATTCCGACTACTTTTCGACAGCTATTCCGTCGCTAACTGGAGATTTAAAAATGTTTCCAGGTAGCGACGGATGGTCGACGGAATATCCGTCGGCATGGTATATAGTTCGACGGAATAGCGACGACCTATCCGTCGCCCTTGTTCTGGAAATAGCAAGAATTTACAGAACATGCTCGACGGATAATCCGTCCGTATTCCGTCGACATATATCGACGGAATAGCGACGACTATTCTGTCGCCATGTTGCTGGAAATGACAAGAATTTTCAGAAGCTGATCGACGGATCTTCCGTCAGCAAACCGTCGCTAATCCGTCCTTTGTTATCGAAGGCGTCGACGGATTAGCGACGACATGATACACTCTGATACGCTATTACGACGGGTTACCGATGGAACTTCACGTCGCTATTGTCTACACAGTTCAGTACTTAATACTTGAAATGGACGCTAGTCCGTCGGAAAGTCGTCGCTAATGCTTTGTATTGTTAAGTCGACAAAACGTCGCTATTCCGTCGCATGACGACTACGTAGCGACGGACAGTTATTAGCGACGAGCTGATTGTCGACGGATTGTTTTGGCCAAAATCTGTCGGTTATCGGTCGCTAATAGAAATTTCCGTCGGACTGGCGACGGATCAGGCCGTCGCTAAATCGAGAAATTTTGGTAGTGTGAATTTTTTTGTATTCCTTTGATTTGTAGATGGCCTTCACAGATTTCATGAGTCCTTGGTGCATTTCTAGGGTTTACAGCTGGCCTCATTCCGGATGCATTTCTGGGATCACTAAAACTTTATTTGATTATAATATGTTTTGCTTTCTGTAAATAATCAGTACATCGATGCCATCAGTATGAATTCGATGTTAGTGCAATGCGTAATGTAATCATGCCTGTTCATCCCTTGTTATTGCTAAAGCAAAGTATGTAATGTAAGAAAAATTCTCTTGGATAGTAGGTTAATTATATTTAAACAATCGCAAGAAAAAAAATTTCATCACATATTTTGTGCAGCCATACAGTGGAAGCCTGATTAATTGATATTCATATTTTCTTCAACATGCTTTAATATTAAATGAATATACTTTGGTAAATGATATTAAAAATACTGTAAATATTTGATGAAAAATAAATGAGATACTTAAACATTCTCCGCCCTAAATGTATCATACTTTGTTAAAAGTACGGGGAGTGGCCATTCTCTAAAAGCACGAAGAATGGTCATTTTTCGTCATAAATGTACCATACTTGTTAAAGTAAAAATTCGAATATAGTTTGGTAAATGAAATTAAAAATACTGTAAATATTTGAAAGATGGTTAATATGACAAATGTCACAATACAAAAAATCGTTCTCTTCGAAAATATTATCATTAGAAAAGTAAAAAATATTATCGTTGAAAAATAAAAACAAAATTCTTTTTTTAAAAAAATATGTGAGCAGATGATCCGTCCGACGTCAGAAGTAGGTTTCCGCCGTTCACCACTACCACCAAGGCCTGTAGATTTATAACAAAACTATTAAATTATTAGATAAAAAAAAAATTTTCTGACAATGGCATGGACAGTAAAATTTACTAAGTCGGAAGCCTGCAGGAGCGGCGCCGCTGGTACTCCTCATTGTTCGAGGAGGGCTCGACGATGTCCGACGCGAACCGGATCAATTCTTCTTACCTTCTTCATTTCCGTTTCTCCTTCCACGACCACCACCAAGGCCTGTAGTTTTATAACCAAAAAAACTTTGACAGAATTTATACGTACATGCACAATTATTTTTATGAAATTTATACGCAGATGCACAAAATATTAAATTGAATGGACGAACGAGAGTAAATATGAGTCAATTTAGGATATTCATTAAAAAAAAAATAAAGTGAAGAATGACCTGCTATAGCAAGTTACCAAGAGGTCAAGAGTCAAAATCAGCATTAAGTGATATTTCTACTCTATTATTTAATCCGAACCATTAGATCAACATCCAATGGTTCATATTTGGGATATATTGATACATCCTTTTCTATGAGATGTATTGTAGAACGACCCTATATATATATATATATATATATATATATATATATATATATATATATATATATATATATATATATATATATATATTTTTTTTTTTTTTTTTTTAGGAAACCATGCCCCCAACACACACACACACACACACACACACACACACACACATATATATATATATATATATATATATATATAAGGAAACCATCTCCTTTCTCTACCCACCCCCACCACCATATATATATATATATATATATATATATATATATATATATATATATATATATTCCGGAATATATATATATATATATATATATATATATATATATATATATATATATATATATATATATATTACGATCCGGAAATATATATATATATATATATATATATATATATATATATATATATATATATATATTGTGTGTGTGTGTGTGTGTGTGTGTGTTCCGGATCGGGAGCCCCGCAGGGGAGCACGCTCCTCCCTCGACCGTTGGATCGAGACTGCTCGATCCAACGCACGAGAAGGGACGAGATTTCCGCGGGGCTCCCCACGGGACTTTCATCCGACATATATATGTGTGTGTGTGTGGGGTCCGGATTGGGTGTCCCGTAGGGGAGCCTGCTCCCCCTTCGATCGTTGGATCGGTCGGACGAGGCTCGATCCAACGCACGAGAGGGGACGAAATTTCCGTGGGACTCTCCACGGGACTTTTAATCCGACACACACACAATATATATATATATATATATATATATATATATATATATATATATATATATATATATATATATATATTCTTAGTTGGTTGATGTGAACCGGGTTCGGGTTTACACCCGATCCACCAAACCTAGCTGTGACTCCGACTCGTTGAAAAATGCATTGGATCATCAACATCGATCGATGGATCGCTCTGTCAATTCTTTCTTCCATTGAATCTTCTTATTCTCCTTCCTACTTACTCTTCTCCACTCCATTGTTCAAATCCTCTCTCCCCACAATATAACAGCTAATACTCTATTCCAAACTTCCTTCATTCACTTCCCTTATATATTCCAAGCCAACAAGGAACACAAAAACTTGTTCCTTCCTTCCTTCTTCCTTCTCAACCTCTCTCTCTCTCTCTCTCTCGATGGCTACCCAGCTCTCGGCTCTACCACTACTCCTCCTCTTTGCTGCCACCTTCGTATCGGCCACCATCGCGTTCGACAGGGTCCCGACCATCTCCTTCGACGAGGGCTACACCCCTCTCTTCGGCGACGGCAACGTCGTCAAGTCCAGTGACGGAAGGAATGTCAACCTCGTCCTCAACCGCTGGTCCGGTACGTACGCGAGCAATATAAATATATTTATATAGAAAAACTATATATTTTTTTGTTCACTAAATATTTGTAAAATTTAAGTTTTAGTGAGAAATTTTTTTTTAGCGGTTGACCTTCGATGATGTATGATGAACGTGTTGCATTTGTGTTGTTAGGGGCGGGGTTCATATCGTCGGACCTCTACAACCATGGCTTCTTCAGCGCCGCCATCAAGCTGCCTTCGGATTACACGGCCGGGGTTGTCGTCGCCTTCTACGTAAGTGTATAGCCTAATTATGTTTTTTTTCCGTCAGTATTTTTATTTATAGATTGTCCTCTCTAGTTTGAAGCAGTGCCTCAATTTTTTTTTCTTTCATATTTTGTATATTAAAAGAAAGAAGAATTTTTGGTAAAGTCTAACTTTGATGCTTCTAGAAACTTTATCACTAAGTTTCAATAAAGTTGCAGTTTAGATAGTAGTTCACGTTACTACGTTAGGAATCACATGATATCGAAAAGTTGGTTGAACAACTAATTTGGTAATAATATTGTGGGTCAATGCTTTCTATGGATCATATGTGATCTTAATTAATTATTGATCATGTTGTTAAAAATTAACAGAAGTTTAGAATAAAAACTCGCAACATAATTATGACAATGTACATTAATTGCAGACGTCAAAGGGAGAAGTAATAACAAAAACTCAAAATAAGAATTCGCAATATAATTGTAACACGCGCATTATTTGCAGACGTCAAATGGAGACGTGTTTGAGAAGACACATGATGAGTTGGACTTTGAGTTCTTGGGCAATGTCAAAGGAAAGGAGTGGAGGGTCCAGACCAACGTCTACGGCAACGGCAGCACGAGCCGCGGCCGGGAGGAGCGGTACCTCCTCCCCTTCGATCCGACCGAGGAGGCTCACCGGTACTCCATCCTCTGGACCGCCGACATCATCATGTAAGTATCAGTAGTTGTTTCACTTGTTATAGTCGGAATTATAAAAAAAAAATTTCAAGCACAAAAGAAATTTACTCGTTGGTGTCAATTAGACATTCTGTGGACTTTTGTACTAATATGTTTCATCTGTTCAACTGCAACCTTATAATGCACGAAAATGCTATTTTATCCGCCTTGGAGGAGAGTTTGACTGTGCTGGCCCACATTCGTGTAACGGCTAACTGTTGGTCTCTGCTAACATGGGTCCACCTCCGACCAGGGGCCAATGATGGCGTGCTACGTGGCCACGGGCCGGTGCAAGCACCCAGCGGCAGACAAAATAGCAGCTTTCTATCATGCAATCGCATTCTCTGATCTAATTGTTTTTTGTTTTTGTTTTTGGGTCATCCTGATTTATCCACTAGGTCAATTCGGTTGTTTCTTAGTTTTGGTGTAGCAGCCACATTCAAACCTAATTTTAATTTGTCTCTCTGTGTAGCTTCTACATCGACAACATCCCGATCAGAGAAGTCCTCCGCAGCGACGCCATGGGCGGGGACTACCCGTCGAAGCCGATGGCGCTCTACGCCACCATATGGGATGGGTCGACGTGGGCCACCGAAGGCGGCAAGTACAGGGCCAACTACAAGTACTCCCCCTGGGTCGCCGAGTTCTCCGGCCTGGTCCTCCAAGGGTGCCGCACGGGGCCCCTCGAGCAGTACCCCTCGGCGGCCGAGGGGTGTGCGGACTCCGACGCACAGCTCGAGGCGGCCGACTTCGCAAACCTGACCCCCAGGAAGCTCGCTGCGATGCAGAGGTTCCGGGAGCGGTACATGACCTACTCTTTCTGCTACGACGTGCAGAGGTACCCGGCGACGTTCCCGGACTGCAACGTGATCCCCTCGGAGCAGGAGAAGTTCTGGAGGTCCGGGGACGTCAAGGTGAAGTTGGAGAAGACGCGTCGGAGGAGGTCGAGGCGACGGAGCAGGGCCGCGGCGAGGGGGGAAGCCGGCAAGGGCCAGCAGGCTGAGGTGTGAGGGGGTCCGGGTGGTGGTCAGAATGAGCATTGTCATCTTCTTTTCATGATACTTATATATATGTGTGTTTTGTTGCGTGTACAAAAGAAAGATTGTTCGAGTCACATTTGTTAGTAATAAAGAGGAATGATACATATATGATGCATTGATTTATAATTTAACTGGCCTTTGTACTTCATAAAAAATAATAATATGCTCACTAGTATATCTATCTTGCATATACATTATCCTCTCGTCCAGTCAGAATAATTGGTCTATGATGGTGTTTATATATATATATATATATATATATATATATATATATATATATATATATATAAACACCATCATAGACCAATTATTCTGACTGGACGAGAGGACAATGTGGCATATATATATATATATATATATATATATATATATATATATATATATATATATATATATATATATATATTTTATATATGAGTTTCTGGAGGTGCTAGATATGCCACATTGTCCTATCGTCCAGTCAGAATAATTGGTCTATGATGGTGTTTATATATATATATATATATATATATATATATATATATATATATATATATCTTATACAAAACACAAAGGTTTTTGAATCCTAGGGCTGGCTGTGCCAAGATAAAGAGTGGTTGGGATTTAATCTTGGTGAATCAACGGTTGTGGGGTTTTATGGGGAAGAGCATTATTGGGAGTGGGGTTTTATGGGGAATCCAAAGATGGGGATTTAATATTTTGATGGTTGGGATTTAATATTTTGATGTGGGCCTCATAATGGTTGTGGATGAGCATTATTGAGAGTGGAGTTTTATGGAGAATCCAAATAAAATTCACATCCAGCAGTGGTTGGGATTTAATATTTTAATGGGGGCCTCAAAATTATTATTGTTCGTTTAAAATTGGGGGTCCAAGATTTTGAGGGGGAATACCTTAAATGAACCATGCCCTATGGGCACGGGTTATGACAATATATATATATATATATAATCAAAAAGATAATTCAAGTCTTTAATAACCCTAAGATAACCCTTAGTATGACAATATATATATATATATATATATATATATATATATATATATATATATATATATATATATATATATATATATATATATATAAGAGTTTCTGGAGGTGCTTCGTGCTAGATCTGCCACATTGTCCTCTCGTCCAGTCAGAATAATTAGTCTATGATGGTGTTAGAGGAGGGTGTTACCTTCAGGTAGTTTGCCTAACCCTTCGAAATCTGGACCCTCCTCGCTCAATCCATCTCCCTTAGGTAGTTTGCCTAACCCTAAGGGATTGTTTGGTAAAAGAATTTGGATTTGGATTTGGAAATCCAAAATTCAAATGCAAATCCAAATCATGAATTTTCAAATCCAAATCCATATCCAAATCCAACTCCAGCCAAACATAGGATTGGTAAATTATAATTATGATTAATAATTATGGTACTAAAATATTAATTAATAAATAATAAATAAATAATTATTTATTTATTATAATTATAATTATAGTTATGATTAATAATTAAATTATTATTATAATTATGATAATGGTTATGATTAATAAATTATTAATTAAGATTATAATGATGATTATAATGACGATTAATAAATTACTAATTAAAACTTTAATAATATATTAATTATTAAATAATTAAATAATAATTATTAATTTTGATGATAATTATGATTAATATATTATTAATTAAGATTATAATAAAATAGTAATTAATAATTAATATTATAATTAAGACTAATAAATTATTAATTAAAATTATAGTTATGATTAATAAATTGTTATAATTATGATTCATAACTGTAAATTATTAATTAAGATTATTATAAAATATTAAAATAAAATTGTAAATTAATAAATTATTAATCAAGATTATAATTATGATTAATAAATTAATCAGTTATTAATTAAGATTATGATGATATATTAATTAACAAAATTAATAATTAAAAATTAATTATTTAAGTGATGAATGTATTTATATTAACTAAGAATAAAAATTTCATATATAAAATAATAACTAATTATTACTTAATTTTTAATTATTTTTTATTTAATTAATTATTAATTAGTATTAATTAAGTATTTAATAGGACAATAAAATTATTTTAAAAAAAATCCAACTATTTTCTTCCAAATCCAAAATTTGGTTTTGGTACTCACTTTTCATATCCAAATCCAACTCTAACCAAATATAGAATTCCATGAATTTGACTTCAAATCTATGAAATCCTAAATTTCATCTCCAAATACGATTTACCAAACAGACCTTAGCCGAGCAGATAGTCAAATATTCGAAGGGATATTGTAGTTGTTATCTCCATGATGCTAGTTCCTTCTAACGTTATCATTAGTTTTCGGTTTACAGAAGAAAAAAAATGATGTATCGAGTTTAGTGCAGTTGTTCGAGTCGATTGTGCTTGTTTGAGTTGCTAGTTGCGTTGTGCCGGGTGATATTCATCATTGACATGTGGTGAGCCTGGAACATACAATAATTTTTCCCCTTTGAGTGGTTGGACAAAGTGAGTCATTTGCAACTTGCTCTCTTAAAATATCAGTTTCTCAACACTCTTAACAGTTTTCTCCTATGGCATATTCCACACCGCAACTGTAGGTTACAAATCTCTTTCACAGCTTGGATTTGTCCAGGTTGGAACCATGCATATATTTGGCGCCAAGCTGGCCAAGATATGCATCTCACTATTGCCTACACCCTCAATTGGCATATCGTCAGCAACACTTTCGAACCTGTGTCCGCCGACATGGATACAACTCGACACGAATATATATAGCTTTCAACTCTTCTCATATTCTAGACAAGTACATATATCCAGAACAAAGTAGGTATATAGAGTAGCATGATATATTTTCATGCATGCACTTGCTAACATTCTCATGTCATCTGATGATTTGAGTTTGGCATTTATGTTCTCTTATGGTCGACCAAATGTATCGTTTCTGGCATGCATGGGTTTGGTACTTACCATGATATTTTTCTAATATTGGACGAGTGCTGACATGAGCTGTTGCCAGCTTTTTCCTTTTTTTTTTTTTTGAAAACAAGCTTTTTCCTTTTCGCTAGCTACTTGGGCTTTCTCACATGAGACCCTTGAGAACATTCCAATGGATTAGGTTTTCAGGAAAAGTTACTTGGCATTGGATTTTGTGGTCAGAGCCAGATATACGTAACTGATAGCTTTTACAGTACTGATCACATTCTCCCATGTAGATTCTTGTACTTACATGCTTAACAGTGTTGTATTTGTCAAATTTTGATTGGAAAATGATTAAATCAGTTCGACTACATAAACTCAAATAGTAACTTACAATAAGGGCCTGTTTGGATAGTAGTAACTCTTTAAGAGTGTAAAAATAATACTTACATCATATTGAGTTACAGTGCACTTGCAGCTAATGCACTTTCCAAAATGTATTTAGATAGAATACTTTTGTCTCCTGCAAGTGGAAAAAAAAAAATGAGTTCGTTGTTGGGATGGTTGTCGAAAGTGGAAAAAAAGGAGTTAGGTTGTTTGGATGATTGCTGAAAGTTGATTGGTTAGAGATATTGTAACACTAGGTATAGTTACCCCCGAAATAATTAATGAATACAAATTTTCTAAAATAATAAAATTCTCATAAATAAACAAAATATATATTAAAGACAAAGTAAATTATTTATGATAATTAAGTTAATTACCTTGATTAAACAGATTAAATTGTAATTAAAATTTTATTTAATTAACATATAATTAGTAATGTAAATTTTCTAAAATATAAACAAAAAATTTCATAAATTTTAGAAAATGTATTGAAGACAAATTTTATTGACAAATTAAATTAATTACCATATTCAAATGAACAAAGAATTAATTACAATAAAAAAAACTTAATTATATTGAATTAATTATCATAATTATAATTATTATAATTAAAAGAACAAAAAAAAAAAATCTCTTTTCCCATTTCTCAACTCTTTCTTGTCATAGACTTCTTTCCAAATCCCTACTTCTTTCCTAATCCCTACTTCTTCCACCAAACCCCCCTTTTTACCCCCTCTTCAAACCTAGCCAGTGCCTTGGCGAACACAAGCACGATCTCGCGAGCGGGAAGGAGACAACTGGCCTTGAGAACCGAGGCCACCAAATCCGACGAGCCCCCTCCGCCGTCGGATCGGGCGAGCGGTGGTGGAGAGGTACGACACACGGAAACGAGCCCCCTCCGCCGAGCCCCCTCTGCGGAGCTCCCTCTGTCGTCGTTCATTTTTGCCCCTCCGCGAGCGGTGGTGGAGAGGTACGACGAGTCCCGGCGGCGTCCGCCGTGGCCCTTCTATCGTCGTTCATTTTTCCTCCTTTACGAGCGGTGTTGGGGAGGTACGACGAGCCCCCTCCGCCGTCGTTCATTTTTGCCCCTTCCGCGAGCAGTGGTGGAGAGGTACGACGAGCCCCCTCCGTCGTCGTTCATTTTTGCGGCCCCGCCACCGTCGCAGCGACTGTCGGCCGTAGACGAGATGGGGTGACTACAAACACGCCCTCGGTTTCCTCCTCCTCCAAACTTTTGCTGCCACTTTCTCTCTGGACTTCCTCTATGTTTTAACAAAAATTGAAGGATGTCAAACTAGAAGAAATAATGGGGAGACAAAAATTGCACCACCATCAAATCAAAAAATAAATAAGGGGAGTACTTTCAATCTACAACCAAACAGCTGAACTCTCCTGAGTTCAGCTGAGTTTCATATTTTTCCTCCACTTTCACTCAAGTTACCCCTACTAAACAGCCCCTAAGAACTTACAATCACACATCTTATGACACGTGTACAATTTTTTTTTATTTAGGTATTTTAACTTTTTTGCAACGATTCTATTGCTTATCATAACAACACGTTGCACGAAACCACAATTGGTCTTATAGAAGATGGTAAGTTTCTACTGTTTTACGGCTGACTTAAGTGATATGTTTCCACGATCTCACAGTTTGTCATATTGAGTATGGCACGGTCTATGGCACGTACGGAACACGTTTAGTATGAAGGCTATGCAACAGCCGTTTCCTAGGTTCCATAGATGGCAAGTTCACGCGACCATTTTTTTGTCAAGGCGGTCCCTCATTTGGGAGTCTCCAACGAAGTGTGAAAAGTATATGGTTTATGAGCACGATTTGTAAAGAGTTTGAGTCGTACCACAAATTAGGCCGTGCATTTACCTGAGCCTAAATGTTCTCGTAGGTGTGTTGTCATGGACAACTTGTGCACAAGGGCGATGTTTCTTCGGATGACAACCTGGGGCCACAAGATCGATCCGGCCTAGGAGAAAACACAGTATAACTGATGCTGTGTAGGCAACCAGGATTTTGGAGGCTTTCAGTGGGCTTGCTACCTGTATTGATCATGACATGGTTCAACGACGCAAACTCACAACTCTCAAACTCGCAATCCTTAATCCGTTCAATAGACCTATCAGTCCAAATTTGTGTACCTCGACTACAAAATTCTAAAGTCATAATCCATTGATCACAAGTCGTATTGTCGATTTTTAATTCTTAAGTCGCATAACATCAATCATGATTCATCCATCGTAACATCACTCAAATTTTCAAACCTACAAATCATCAATCTCGTGCATCTATCTCATCGCACAATTGTAAGATCGCATACTATAATTTTTTGAGTCATATAATTCTTACATCAATGATCATCAACTCTGTCAATATTTTTGTTTTGCATAGTCCAACTATCATTTATTCACATATACTTCAAGTTTATCTAATCAAGTAATCCAAACATTCATTACTATCAAAATCCCAAGTATAGCATCCATCTAAACAATAATATTTTATACGATCATCATTCCTCAAATCAGAGTACCCCCGAGTTATCGCACATTGATCTTTGATACGTCTCAATACCATCGATGATATTACATAACCTGACGATCTTCCTTCGCAACGAACTCTGAGTCGTGCAACTGATGCTATCATCCGAACTGGATATACCACAATCTTCTCGATAATCAAGATCAAATTCGATCATTATCCCACGAACTAGTTACATGATCAATTCATTCAAACCCAAAATTATGTATGTTCATCTATCTATATTAAGTCATCGAGCAACATATTTTCTCAAATCGTATCATTCTATGCTAACTCAAGTCATCGAGCAACATCTATCCTAAATTCTTAGAGTTATTCTCGTATATTTTAATCATTTTCATACACGCTAACTTCCAATCGTGCTAACTTTTCGTATATGATTTATATCGATTCCTCGACCGAGTCATCCGTTTGTTACACCTTAATTCAATCTTTCTACTCTTTCCATCAATATTTCATAGCTGACACAATTCCAAACTGCTAGGCATCGCCTTCTTGTTCGTCTAAGTCAAATCTCGTATGAGATATCTATACTCATGACTAACTCTGTCATACTCGTTTCTAAGGCTTTGCACTACTTGTGTCGCTTGCTGATAGACCTACCGGCTCCCCGATCCTCAGTAGTTCAACATCCCCAAGGCTATCTCATACACCACTTAGGGATGAAGTTACTTGATAAATCCTCGAAATGATTATTCGAACCACGATCGATCATTTTGAATCTCCATTTGAACCATTCCTCAAATTTCAAGCACGTTCCGTCTATATCACATCGACCATATCGTCGTTTGATAGTACCTCTATCGCTAACTATCAAGTATTTTATGAATCAAGTCTACCTTATTCTTGTCTTACATATTTGAATCATACACACAACGTGCCAACGTCGACGCAATTCTTGGTGTATATGCCTAGCCCGACTTTGCTAACCGTGTCTTACGAGAAACCATCTTTGTTCAACCAAATTTCTTTCGTACGATTTTAAAAAATATATTGACTTATTGTATGGAACAACCCGTGAAACATTAAGCAATAGCGCACCAATAACATTAAGAGCCAAGCCAGCATCAGAGTTAAAAAATTCAATCGAAAGTCCAAGGACGTAATGCCGTACTCTGATACCATTATACTATGCGTCGGTTCTGTAGAACCGATCGCCCTCGCTATGACGTGATGCCACATGAGCCTAGGTTGCGCTCGCGCAAGGCGGGTTCCATTACGGCCGATTATAGCAGCTTGCGACGGGATCGTCACACAGAAGTCCCAAGCAGAGAAGTTGAATAACACAAAGACATGTACAAAATGATATTCTTTATTGATATCAAAATATGATTACAAGAGTGCGAAGCCAAGATTACAAGTCATTCAAGCTCACTTTCTCTCTTGATACAAATACTCAGCTCTCTCTTCTCTAAATTACAATCACTCATGTCCGAAGGCTTACAACTTTGTAGGTGCTTCAGAAGGCAATATCCATATATTACGTCTCGTATAAATTGTCACGCCTCGACCCAGAAAATCGCTCATCTTTGCATCAATTTTACCGAATCGATCGTCCTCGCTGGGACGTATCACGACCTGCACCCATTTTTTGGGATACGAGTACGTGCGCAAGCTAGCCTACAATGCAGTTGTAGAAGCATGAAAATGCACAGACATATCAAAAGCGCAGGTAGTGTTCTCGCTACACAAAGCTTCATAAAAGCGCAGACCCGAAAGCGCAAACTGTCACTACCATATTTTTAGTTTGAGGGTATTTTTGTCATTTTTGGGGTTATTTGAATTTATTAGAATTTATTTGAATTTATGGGAATTTTTAGGATTTATTTTGGAATTGTTTGAATGAAGGTTGACTAGGTTGACTTTGACTAGCTTTGACTTGGTAAGCTAACCCTAGTTGAGTTGGACTTGGTTAGATTATGAGACCCTAGGTTAATTTAAGTTAACCATATTCTAGTTATTAGAATCAATTAGAAAATAGAGATTAGAATAGAAAGCTTTGGTCACAAGTCATGACTTGTGATTTGAACCATTGATTAATGACTAAGCCCAATCCATTAGCCATTAGCCCTAACCTAACCCTAATCCACTAGTGGCTGGCCAACCTAGCATTGGGAATCCCCCTATAAATAATCTCCTCCATTTAGGGCTAGCCTCTTTAGGAAAGAATAAGTTTTAGAAAGAGGTGAGTCTCCATCTTCATAAATTCATAGAAATTCCATTTTATCTCATTTTTCCCTCAAATCAATTGCATTAGATCCTAATTTTAGTATACTTGCTGTTTGTGGTGTTCAATCTCAGTTTGTGAGCAATTTGAAGAAGTTTGCTAGCAAGGAGAAACCCCTCTATTGGAAGCTTTTCTTGTATTTTGACACCAATAGGTAAATCTCTATAAACACCATTAAAATTCTAGTTTCTTTGTATATTTGGAAAGCCCTAGGTCTACCCTAACTGTAGGTATGCTTAGACCTAGGTTTCGTGTCCATTTCGTGTCCTATTTGGACACGTATCAGTCCATGTATTAGAGTGTTTGATGAAATGCCCCAATGGGCATTTCGAATTATTTTTAGGAATGTTTCTGATTAGGAAATCATGTTTTAGTGTTGCTTACATGTTTCTTGTCGACTGAGGTGGATTTGGCCTTTTGTCGTGTCGGTTTTGACACTTGGACATGCCGTGCGTGTACGGACTGTATTGTCCTGCTGTTCGGGGGCTGCACTGGACACGACACGCGACTAGCGGACACAAAACTCGACACACATCATGGGGCACTGACTGACACGCCACGTGTCAAGTTTCAGATGACCACGTGGCGTGTCGAGAGAGAAATCGCCATTGCATTGGTTTTACACACACACGCACACGCGCACATTCGGCCACTGACACGGGTTGATAACTCTGGACACGACACACCAGGACACGAAAGAGGGTGACACATGGGTAGACCTATCCTAGGCGAACCCAGGTTGGTGAACATGAGGGTTGGTTTGCACTGTGTCGAGTGCACGACACGCGTGCACTTGTGCACGAGGCTGTACTGGAAATTCAGTGTCCAGTGCTGTTTTTGGGTTCCTGTCGATTTGGACACAATTGTGTCATAATGGTGGACACTTGTTGGACCCTGGGACACACTTACATAATATATTTTCATTGCCAACCCTTAGTTTTGCATTTTAGTTTGATTTCAAATCTTTTTTAGCAATTACCTAAATTTCTGAAATTGTGTATCATTTCCTGTATTTTCCAGATTCTGAAATGAACTTTGGCAATTAAATTAACCTAGTTAATACTGTAATTAGCATGATTTTAAACTCTAATGTTGTTCTCATATAGTTGATCTACTTGTGTGTCCAATTTGAGTACTTTTCATTGAATATTGAGTTGGGAATGGGGTTTTGAATCAAGTGGGTTGGAAACTGTTTGGAACTGAACTGTATTGAGTTGTGTATGTGCCTATAATGTGATGTATAAGTATAGGTTTATAGAGATAGTATGGTATTCCTAATGTGTGTGTATTAGCCTAGGAATATAGTCTATGAATGCTTTGTGAAGTAGTGTAATGGTTAGAATAGACTAGTATAGACTTGGTAGGCTTGCATAGCCTTGTAATGGTATGTGTTAGCTAGTTTAGCCTTGTTTAGACTAGTATGGACTAGTTAGACCTAGATTGACCTAGTTTGACCATAGTTGACTTAGGTTTGACTTCTTGGTTGACCAGGATTGACCAAGAGTTGACCTTGGCCTAGATTGACCTAGATTCATCTAGAATGCATTGAATTGCATATTGTTATCATTTTAGACTTGTTGTGACTTGTGCTGCTCTGATTAGGAGCCAGACACCTCTCCTCGGACAGTATAATTCATCCGGACACTCAGATACCAGGCGAGTACATTCTCTGATCATTTCATATCCTGCTTAGAATTATATTCCTGCTTTAGATTACCTTACTTGATGCTGTCACGACATTATCACGGATTAGTACTATATGGATCTCTTCATGCGATGTTATCCCCCTCGGGAGCATCGGGTACATTGTGTCATGTGCGTTTCACTTTCATCATGTACTCCTGTGCTTTCACCATACATGTACACTCCTGTGAATCATGTACTCTCATGTTCACGGAGCCCTCATGTATACTATTATGTGCACCCTTTCATGGGCCCCCATGTGATATCATGTATAATAACATAACCTGCTTAGATCCATGTGTATTGATTGGGAAAAACGGGAGAGTGCTAGTAGTCATGTGAACAATTCCATAGTAGTGTAGATCATATTAAACTTTTTAGTGTAGATCATGTACAAATCTATTCTGTTCACATGTGCTATCCTGTACTCTATGTAGGACCGTTGAGCACCTCTAGAGGAAGGGATGAATAGAGTGTGTGTGTGCAGCGAAAAATGATCACCAATTAAAAAATTAAACTATGGCAGTGAAATAAGAGACAGTAAATATAATACAGCAAGAGATAGAGAATTCAAACTCAGCGACACAGCGATGTATACTGGTATCCCTCTGAGAGGACTAATCCAGTCTCGAGTACTCTTGCTCGATGTTAATCTACTATGGCACAAGCTTTAACTGAGAGCTTGCAGTCTCTTACAACACCGTGCTTGGTGACAAGTGCACGACCGACTTCACAACACCGTGCTTGGTGACGAGCGCACGACCAGCTCCACAACAAGAAAAGTTGCTGAACTTGGAACGACCTCTTTACAACTCTTGGAATACCAAAAGACTCTAAATCAACTATGATATTACTGGCTTTTGGCTAAGAGGTGTATAGGTATGATTTGAAAATCTTGGATCGTTTGAAAACACTCGAATAGTAGAGAAGAGAAGATGAAGAGTGAATGAATGATTTGAAATGAAAAGTTCTTCTCTATTTATAGGTGTTTTCTGGAACCGAACTCGGACAGAGTTCGGACAGAGTTCGGATGCAGATATCTCGCAAAGAGACGTTGCTCGCAGATTTGGAGGCAACAGAAGTTTGAATACAAACTGACCGAACTCGGACAGAGTTCGGTCCGAACTCGGGCCGAACTCGGTTATGAGTTCTGTCAGGAGATTTTCGAAATATTTTATCAGAAATTGTTTTCAAAGATATTTTGGAATATTTTGTAAAATGATATATGAGTGGTAATGGGTAGGCTTTTTAGAATGTGGACTGAGATAACCCTAAGCCAGTATTACCAAAACTGATTTTACAAAATAAATCCTAGACTCAATAAAATATAAAATACAGAATAAAATATAAAATGAGTCATCTTCAGATTTGATGATGTTGATGCTTCATTGATGAAGTAGAACATCCGTTAAAATTGATTTCATATATCCTGAAATGATTAGCAGCAGTTTGTATATTTTGTGTATTGACTTAAGTGCATGTTGATTATCGAAATCGGGTGTGACCATGGAATGGGCCAACAATCTCCCCCATTTTGATAATTGACAAACTTGAGTCTATACCAAAATATATCTTTATAAAATAGAACAAAATACAAGTACCTGAATAAAAGAGATGGTTGATTTTGTTTTTGGAATTTATATGCTTTTTGGTATGTGTACTCTTTTTCTCCCCCTTTGTCAAATAGTAAAATGACTTGGCTTCCCCGTAATGCGTGAAGCCAACAATAGAAAACAAAAGACAAAGTGAAGCAAAAGAGACATGATCATAGCATAAAACAACTACTATGGAAAGAAAATGCTGGAAATAAAGTAATAAAAATGTCATAAATAAAATGCTGAGTACAATCATTAGAAAATGTCTAACTAATGAGTTTAGACATAAAAAGAAAAACTACATCAAAGCATAAAGATCATCATCTAACAAGTATCCACTATCCAAAAGCTGAACCTACGTCACATAGTGGGGTCGTCAGCACCAGGAGCCTCTGGAGGAAAGTAGGCTGCAGTGGGGTCGAAGTGCTGGAAGGAAGCCTCATCTGTGAACCGAGGACCCGGAAAGCCTGGGTGAGGCAGGATGGTGATCGGATGGACTGGATCATGGGCTAGGCTGTAGTGGAGGTCAGCAATCCCGTTCCTCAGCACCTGAGCCTGAGAGATGCGTCGGAACTCCGAATCAAGATAACCTTGATGACGTTGCGCAGATATAGCAACAAAATCATCAAAGCACTGATAGAAAGCCGGATCAAATCCCGGGGCAGGGGCTGGAGCAGGAGCAGCATCAGGAATCTCAGCGTCAGCAGCTGGAGCAGGCTGAGCTCCAGGACGCAGAGGTGGAGCAGGAAATCGGTGAGATCTGGTAAGCTCGATAGGAGTGGAGGAGAATGCACAAGTTTGAAGATCAATCTCAAAACGGCGAAAGATAGACGCCAAGTGCATAGGATATACCAGATTCCTTCCTGCAATTCTGCAGTTCAGCATCCAGGACATCATGGTCTTTGGGATAGAGAATGGAATACCAAAATGAATGTGGTATAAAGCAGAGAGTTCCAAGAAGGTCACTTCATCTGTGGATCCTTTCTTTGGAAGGAGTACAGAGAAAATCATGCGATGAAGTTCATAAAAAGTTTGGTTCAAATTCTTTGCATAAACCCTACGAGGAACAGGGTTTGGATGACAAATAAGTTCCCTGAAAGAGGCAAGGGTAACATCAGCAGGGAATTGGACATGGGTAATGTCAACCAATGCTTCACCAAGATCAGGAACATGGAAAAATATACTGATATCGGTAGCACTAAATTCTAATTCTTGCCCAGCAACGCAAGAATAGAAGTTTCCGTTAGGTTTTACTTGTAAGTTGCAGTAAAACATTCGGACAGCATTGTCAAAAATATTTTTTGCTACCTCGAAGAAATCTCGGTAGCCTAAGTGGTCAAAAGTAGGAGCATATTCAGAAAATATGGTAAAATTAACAAAGCTCCATAGCAAATCTTACGACCAGAAAAGGAATCGAACCAAAGATCAGAAAATTCTTTGTCCGAAAACAAAATAGAATCATAGTCTTCTGCATCTATTGGTCGTGCTGGACTGAATAGACTAGCTGGTGTATAATCAGAAGAGGAGGAGGCACCTTGGGAAGATGATCCTCTATGACGTTTAGGAGCCATGGAGAAGGTAGAAGAGAAAAAGGAATGCCTTTTTGAGAAAGGAGGAAGATCAAAATGTTGAAACGCCCACCAGATCTCTTAGATTCCTTGCTAGGAAGGAGGATGAAGAAATTTTAGGAAGGAAGGAGATGTTTCCACGGGTTGGAGTGTGGAAAAGATGGTTGAAAGAGTTGAATTTATAGAGTTTAGGGCCGGCTGTTCGGTTCTGGAAATTAATACAGCGCCGACCGAACTTGGTCCGAACTCGGTCAGAGTTCGGCCAGAGTTCGGTCACTTGTATTCCTGAGACAGTAAATGCAGTTCTGGTTGGTTAAAAGTAACTTTATGACTTTTGACTCTAGTATTTAATAACGTACTCTATTTATGGGTTAACTGTAGGGGTTGTCCCAGCTAACGGAGGTTCATCGGGGAACTCTTAAGTACCGCTTCGCTTCGACCGTAGTCGTGGTGACAGACATACCCTTTTTAGGTTTGTACCCAAAAATAATTTCTGTTAAATAAATTTTAAAGTTGCAAGGCATAAAATTAATTTTAATTACCATATTACATTATGAATCTAAAAATTCAAGTATACCGAGCTCACGTCTCATTATGTTAAAATGGTCTTCAGCCAATGGTTTTGTGAATATGTCTGCTAGTTGATGATCTGTGTCAATAAATTTTAAGCAGATATCCCCGTGTTGTTGATGATCACGAAAAAATGATATCTTATCTCTATGTGCTTTGTGCGTGAATGACAGATAGGGTTCTTAGTCAGATTAATAGTGCTAGTGTTGTCACAATAAATAGGAACTTTAGTGTAGTGTAGATTATAGTCCTCTAAGGTTTGCTTCATCCACAAAATCTGAGCACAACAACGTCCTGCGGCGATATACTCAACCTCAGTTGTTGATAATGCTACTGAATTTTATTTATTGCTAAACCAAGAGACTAAGGCCTTTCCTAGGAAATGACATGTGCCACTGGTACTTTTACGGTCCACTTGCATCCCGTAAAATCCGCATCCGAATAACCTATCAGGTCAAAGGATTTGGTTTTAGGATACCATAAGCCAACTGTAGAAGTTCCTTTAATGTATCGGAAGATACGCTTAACGGCACTAAGATGTGATTCCTTAGGATTTGTTTGATAACGTGCACAAATACAAACACTAAACATAATATCAGGACGACTAGCAGTTAAATATAATAAACTACCAATCATACCTCGATACTTACGCTGATCGACAGGTTTGCCACTTTCATCAGCATCAAGCTTTGTAGATGTAGCCATAGGAGTCCCAATTGGCTTTACATTCTCGAAGTTGTACTTTTTCAGTATGTCCTTTGTGTACTTAGCCTGGTTGATGAATGTTCCTTTTGAGTGCTGTTTGATTTGAAGTCCTAGGAAGAAGTTTAGCTCTTCCATCATACTCATCTCAAATTCACTCTGCATACACTTAGCAAATCTTGACAGAGTTTTTCGTTAGTAGAACCGAATATTATGTCATCTACATAAATTTGCACAAGAAGGATATCATCATTCAAGGATTTTATAAACAAAGTAGTATCAACCTTTCCTTTTGAAAAACCATTATCAAGTAAGAAGGCACTTAGGCGCTCATACCAAGCACGAGGTGCTTGTTTGAGTCCATAAAGGGCTTTCTTAAGCTTGAAGACGTGATCAGGTTTTTAAAAATCTTCAAAACCAGGGGGTTGTTTCACAAAACTTCCTCTTTTAAAAATCTATTTAAAAATGCGCTTTTTACGTCCATTTGAAATAATTTAAAATCATTATAACATGTAAATGCATAAAACATACGGATGGCTTCTAGTCTAGCAACAGGAGCATAGGTCTCATCATAATCAATTCCTTCTTCTTGAATATAACCTTGTGCCACTAGACGTGCTTTGTTGCGTAGAACTTGTCCATCATTACTGAGTTTATTTCGGAACACCCATTTAGTACCAATTATAGATTGACCAATGGGTTTAGGAACGAGTTCCCAAACTTGGTTTCTCTCAAATTGATTTAGTTCCTCTTGCATGGCAGAAATCCAAAACTCATCAGTAAAAGCATCATCTACATTTGTTAGGTTCTATTTGAGAAATAAATGCTACATTTGCTGCTATTTCAGAATCCTTAAGAGATGAACGTGTACTTACACCTTTAGATACATCACCTATGATGAGTGTCTCTGGATGATCTGGCAAGAATTTTAATGAATCAATCTTTTGGATCAGATCTTCCACAGTACTCTTCTCAGTTTTTCCATGTGTATCTTCATCATCACTGTCGCTAGATCTGTGACTATTTAACTCATCAAAAGTAACATTAATAGTTTCTTCAACAATCATAGATATTTTATTGAAATTTTTTTATCCCTTACTCTTAGCAGCATATCCGAGAAATATCCCGTCATCTGCTTTGGAGTCGAACTTTCCCAAGTTATCCTTGGTGTTCAAGATAAAACAGCGACATCCAAAAACTTTAAAGTAAGAAATGTTTGGAATCCTTCCAAACCAAAGCTCATATGGTATTTTCTTCGAGATTGGTCGAATTAACACCCTATTCAAAACATGACAGGCTGTACTAACAGCTTCTGCCCAAAAATATTTAGGAAGATTATACTGATTCAGCATGACTCTAGCCATTTCGCTTAGAGTACGATTCTTCCACTCCACAACACCATTCTGTTGGGGAGTTCTAGGACAAGAAAATTCGTAGTAATATCCACTATCATCACAAAACTTTTTGAAGTCAGAATTTTCGAATTTGCCACCATGATCACTTTGGATACGAGTAATCATGAAGCCTTTTTCATTTTGTACCTTTTTACAAAATATCTGAAATTCAAAAATTGCATCACTTTTGTTTGATAAGAAATAAACCCAAGTAAAACGAGAGAAATCATCAACAAGAACAAAAGCGTAGAGCTTACCGCCAAGACTAGCGACTCTACTAGGACCAAATAAATCCATGTGAATTAACTGTAAAGGTCTAGAAGTACTTACAGCGTTGATGGATTTAAAAGTTGATGGATTTAAAAGTAGACCTATGTGCTTTGTTCTTTTCACAGTCAGCACATACCATATCTCTCTTGAATGGAATCTCAGGGAGTCCTCTTACCAACTTCTTTGTACTTAGTCGTGAGATAGTATCCATGTTTGCATGTCCTAGTCTCATGTGCCATAGCCAACTTTCATCTTGATTGGCTACTAGGCACCTACCTGCATTATTAGTATTCTCCAAAAAGAAAACATAAATATTGTCTTCTCTAATCCCTTTATATATGGGATCACCAGATGACATATCATATATGGTACATTTATCTTTCATAAAATTGATACCATAACCATTATCTACCAAATGACTTATGCTTAATAGGTTATGTTTCAATTCTGTTACTAGACAAACATCCTTTATTACTGGATAGGAAGAAATACCTACAGTACCATTACCAATTATATCACCTCTCAAATTATTTCCGAAGGAGACATATCCTTCTTTCTTCATCGATAGCATAGCGAACAAAGATGCATCACCAGTCATGTGTCACGAACATCCGCTATCGAGGATCCATTTGCTTTTAGCATGAGAGGGTTGAGGGTCCACCTACAAGACAAGTAGATGAATCCTTTGGTACCCATTTTCTGAAGGGTCCATTCTGATTAGCTTTAGGTCTCCAGATTAAAGTGTGATTGTCAACAAGCTTCCTTGCCAAACAGTACTGTGATATGTGTCTATGCGTGCCACAATAAGTGCAAGTAAGTTTAGAACCAGATGTGGTCACAACTGTGTTTACATGCTTGTTTGGTTTCTTGGAGAACCTATAAGTAAAAGCATGGTGATAGTTGTGTTTCTTCTGTGCTTTCTTATTTTTAGTCCTCTTAGGTGTATGCTTAGCATTAGGACTAAACTTAGGCTGTGTCACAGGTATTTCCTGTTTGCCTAACTTGATTTCTAACTTTTTAGAAATCGCAATAGACTCTTCATATCTAGCAGTCATATCTGAGAGTCTTTGTTTTGTTACTAAGTGCTTCTTCTTCTCTATGTCATATAGTTCTTGCATCTTGACATAGTCTCTTTCTTTCTTTTCAATTTTGAGGATAGCCTCATGATAGTCTACCTTGAGTTTGGCTATCTCTTCCGTGTTACCGGCAGTAGACGTCTCTTTAATATCTTCAATAAGATTGGACAGTCTAGCTAACTCGGTTGTGTATGCCTTAATCTCTTTTCGAGATTGCTTATACTTGTCGAGCACAATTTTATGATCTTCAAGTAGTTCGCTAAAGGCATTTTCTAATTCATCGAAAGTAAAATCATCATATAGAGGGTTTGAAGATACCTAATCAAATTCCATAAGACAGACATTTGCATTTCCGTAGGGTCTGTCCTCTTCTTCTTTATCACTGGCATCACTTTCATGCTAGATACTTGTGTTGGCATACTTTCGACCAGATATTGCTTTTCTGCTTGATCTTGATCTGTCATATGGACTGCTTTTCTTTGAAGTTGGACAGTCCTTCTTCATGTGCCCCGTCTTCTTGCATCCAAAGCAAATGGTTTCATCTTCATTGCTTTCTTGGACATCTCTCTTCTTTCTGCTTGATTTCTCAAACTTTAGAAATTTTCGGAAGTTCTTCACAAGTAGGGCCTGTTCATCACCACTTGATGATTCTTCATCAGAGTCGTTGCATGTTGATTTTCTTGCTTGAGCTTTGAAAGCAATAGATTTTTCTTTTGGTGTTGCTTCTTCAAACTCTTGCAAATCAAGTTCATGGGTCATTATCTTTCCCATCAGTATTTCCAAGGACATAGTGGTGAGATCGTTTCCTTCAATGATTGTTGTGGCTTTTGGATTCCAGTTCTTCGTTAGCGCCCGCAGCACTTTTCTGATCTTCTCATGATTGCTGTCATCCTTACCAAGAGATTGCAAAGGATTAGTTATATCAAGGAAACGAGTAAACATCTGTGTAATTGACTCACCGGGTTTCATCTTAAAAGATTCATATTCCTGTGTCAGTCTACTAATTTTGGATTCCTTCACTTGGGAAGTACCTTCATGAGTTACCTCAAGAAGTTTCCAAATTTTGTGAGACGTCTTACAGGTTGAAACTTTGTTGAACTCCGTTTTGTCAATTGCACAGAATAGTACGTTGATAGCACGAGCATCTAGACTAGTCTTAGCTTTTCAGCTTCAGTATATTTGTCACGAGGCTTGTCTACAAGCTGCCCTTCAACCACTGTGGGTGCTGGTTTCTTATAACCATCAATGACTATAGACCAAAGATCAAAGTCAAGAGATTTTAAGAAGAAAGTCATTCATGTTTTCCAATAGGTATAATTAGTACCATCAAAAAGTGGGGGTCTATTTGTGGATTGCCCTTCACCGTTGAATATTGATTTCACGGCTGCCATATATACTCTCTGAGGTTTGTTATATAAAAATATAACCTGCTCTGATACCAATTGTATGACGGTTGAGCACCTCTAGAGGGGGGGTGAATAGAGTGTGTGTGTGCAGCGGAAAATAATCACCAATTAAAAAATTAAACTATGGCAGTGAAATAAGAGACAGTAAATATAATGCAGCAAGAGATAGAGAATTCAAACTCAGCGACACAGCGATGTATACTGGTATCCCTCTGAGAGGACTAATCCAGTCTCGAGTACTCTTGCTCGATGTTAATCCACTATGGCACAAGCTTTAATTGAGAACTTGCAGTCTCTTACAACACCGTGCTTGGTGACAAGTGCACGACCGACTTCACAACACCGTGCTTGGTGACGAGCGCACGACCAGCTCCACAACAAAAAAGTTGCTAAACTTAGAACGACCTCTTTACAACTCTTGGAATACCAAAAGACTCTAAATCAACTCTGATATTACTGGCTTTTGGCTAAGAGGTGTATAGATATGATTTGAAAATCTTGGATCGTTTGAAAACACTCGAATAGTAGAGAAGAGAAGATGAAGAGTGAATGAATGATTTAAAATAAAAAGTTCTTCTCTATTTATAGGTGTTTTCTGGAACCGAACTCGGACAGAGTTCGGGCAGAGTTCGGATGTAGATATCTCGCATAGAGACGTTGCTCGCAGATTTGGAGGCAACAGAAGTTTGAATACAAACTGACCGAACTCGGACAGAGTTCGGTCCGAACTCGGACAGAGTTCGGTCCGAACTCGGACAGAGTTCGGTCCGAACTCGGACAGAGTTCGGTCCGAACTCGGGCCGAACTCGGTTATGAGTTCTGTCAGGAGATTTTCGAAATATTTTATCAGAAATTGTTTTCAAAGATATTTTGGAATATTTTGTAAAATGATATATGAGTGGTAATGGGTAGGCTTTTTAGAATGTGGACTGAGATAACCCTAAGCCAGTATTACCAAAACTGATTTTATAAAATAAATCCTAGACTCAATAAAATATAAAATACAGAATAACATATAAAATGAGTCATCTTCAGATTTGATGATGTTGATGCTTCGTTGATGCAGTATAACGTCCGTTGAAATTGATTTCATATATCCTGAAATGATTAGTAGCAGTTTGTATATTTTGTGTATTGACTTAAGTGCATGTTGATTATCGAAATCGGGTGTGACCATGGAATGGGCCAACACTCTACATCACTAGCCACTATTAGTTCTCTATATACAGTAGCTATTTATATACAGTTCTTTTCTTTTACATTATGTACTTCTTTTCAGTTTCCTGTATCTTATTCTACTGCATGTTTATATTTTCTAACCTGCTATGATCTGTTGAGATGTATTGTGCTCACTCCTGTCCTGACTGGACCTGTTGAAAATATTACAGAGGACGAGAAGGAGGCCTGTATGGATACCTTCTACGGGGAAGCCCTAGACGACACTTGCGAGCTGGACTCTCAGGAGGACCCAGCTCTAGCTGAGGACATTACCCTTATTGCCTAGACTAGCTTAGTTAGGCCTTATATTACTTATGTTGTCTTGAGACTGTTTTAGCTAGACTTTATTTCGGTCTTGAGATTCTGAGTTGTATATATTCTTTCATATTCAGTAGCTGAGACTTGTATTTCTGGATATTGCTGAGATGTTATCTGAGACTCTTTTGATCATCTGTATTTCTTTTAGTTCTATATCATATCGTGCTTCTTCTTCCTTAGTTGTGATTGAGTTTACATTCTGCTATGTCACCCCCATTCGGGGAGTATAAACTGTTTAGAATTATATTGTTAGATGTTGTGACCTAGGACAGCGTTCTACCGTCGACACTGCGGCGTAGGCTGGACGTACCCACGTCTCGTGCCCTTACTCTAGGGTGCGAGTCGTGACACGTTTTTAGTGGTGGCCCATGCAGGTCCAGACTAGAAGTGTAGTGGTATTCGAACCAAAGTATCACTACAGCCTGCAGTAGGATATAGGACATTAGTTTTCAAGGTACTCAATCACATTAGGAAAAACTCTTTTATTGCCATCTAAATCCTTATTGTCAGCTAATTCTTTTGAATTTTAATTTTCCGCCTTTGTTATATCGCTTCTTTCTCAGAAATTGATACTCTTGTTTGGTCTGTCTTCAGGATGGTAGAGACTCGGTCGCAGCGTACCATTCATGGGGATGCTATAGAGGGGTCTGCTACCTCTCAGCCAGTACAGCAGGGCCAGGAGACTGCAGCTCCTGCCACCTCTGTTCGTATTGAGGCTCCAGCAGCAGCAGCAGGGGGTATGCCTCCACCGGCTCGGAGGCAGGACCCAGTCATCGCAGAGGAGCCCTTCCAGCAGCCGCCGCCTACAGGATACGTGGATACGGCACAGATGTTCGCATATTTCCAGCAGTTCATGGACCGGCAGCAGGCTCGACAGGACAGGGGCATGGAGTTGGCCCTTATGACGGTCGCAGGTCGACCAGTGGTCCAGCAGCCGAGGACACCGGGGATAGAGCAGTTCCAGAAGATGAGCCCCAGAGACTTCCTGGGGACAGAGGGGATTCTATATGCTGATGAGTGGATCGAGAATATAGAGGAGATCTTCTGCCTGGCCCGGATACCAGGAGATCTCCAGATAGAGGCAGCAGCTAGCCGGATGCGAGATCTTGCTCGCACCTGGTATCAGTCAGACCCCAGGGTGGGGGTAGCTGGGCAGACTTGGGAGGAGTTCAAGGGCTTCTTCAAGAAGAAGTTCTTTCCAGATTCAGCGCTTCGAGCCTTGGAGTCACAGTTCGAGAGGTTGGTTCAGGGGAGCCTGTCAGTGGAGGAGTATGCTGGGGAGTTCGGCCGCCTCGGCAGATTCGTAGAGGGCTTGAGCAAGACGGCGAAGGCCCAGAGGTTCCGGAAGGGTCTGGTCAAGGAGGTCAAGTCCTTGACCAAGGGCAATAGGGATGCCACTTTCGAGGAGATCTTGACGGGAGCCTTATTGGCAGAGGATGATCTTGAGCTTAGGCTCAAGAGGGGGCGAGACCCAGTTGGGGGTAGCAGCAATAGAGGCCAGGCCAAGAGGCCTTACTTCCAGCACCAGCAGCCGAGGCAGTTCCAGCCACAGCCGATCCAGCAGAGGCCAGTTCACCAGCAGCAGTTTCAACATCAAGCACCCAGGCAGCAGACAGTCAGTTGCACATTCTGTAAGAAGCCAGGGCATGGATAGAACGAGTACAGGAAGAGGCTTGGGAAGTGCCTTCTTTACGGAGCGGCAGATCACCAGCTGAGGGATTGTACTAGGTCTGGGGGACGAGCAGCCCAGGAAGAAGGAGCCAGGGCTCCAGCAGGCCAGCAGAGGGGACCAGCCCTACCGACACAGCAACAGAGGTTCGTCCAGCACCAGCAGCAGACCAGGGGAGGCCAGCAGGGGCGAGGATTCACCATGGCAGCAGAGGATGCGGAGGCCATCGGAGAGCTGATCGCAGGTTCGATCCTTCTCGACTCAAGTCCAGCTTTTGCATTATTCAATTCTGGTGCTTCGCATAGCTTCATATCAGTATTTTTTGCGATTAGACACGGTATCGTAGCTGAATCATTACCTAGGACTTAAAAGATCATGACCGGGGGTGGCATCATCCTCGTGAGTGATGTTTGTAAGGGTCGGAGTGTAGTTTTGGGAGGCCGTGAGTTGGAGGTGAGCCTGCTCGTAATGCCATTGTCGAACTACGATATAGTACTCGGTATGGATTGGTTGAGCAGGCACCATGCCAGCATTGATTGCAGAGGGGGTAGAGTTCTCTTCAGAGCGCCGGGGGAGCCAGAGTTTGAGTACTCCAGACGTCAGGCAGAGCAGAGCAGCAGAGTCTCGGTTGAGGAGCAGGCGATTCCATACCCCTTGATAGCAGAGTATATGGATGTTTTCCCAGAAGAGTTTCCTGGATTGCCACCATACAGAGACATTGAGTTCTCGATAGACTTGGTTCCAGGAGCGAAACCTATCTCTCAGCATGTCTATCGGGTGAACAATAGTGAGTTGGTGGAGCTGAAGAAGCAGGTGGATGAGCTGCAGGACAAGGGCTTCATCCGTTCGAGTTCATCGCCATGGGGTACACCAGTATTATTTGTGTCGAAGAAGGATGGGTCAGTACGGATGTGTATTGACTATAGGGCACTCAACAACCTCACGATCAAGAACAGATACCCACTGCCACGGATCAACGATCTTTTTGACTAGTTGAGCGGAGCTCGGGTATTTTCCAAGATTGATCTGAGGTCGGGATATCACCAGGTGAAGGTAAAGGGGGAGGATTTTCCCAAGACCGCTTTCAGGACGCGGTACGGGCAGTTTGAGTTTTTGGTTATGCCGTTTGGGCTAACCAATGCACCAGAAGTGTTTATGAACCTAATGAACAAGGTGTTCCACCAGTACCTGGATCAGTTTGTGGTGGTGTTCATTGACGACATCTTGGTATATTCCAAGACTGAGGAGGAGCACGAGGAGCATTTGAGGATCGTGCTGGAGACTCTCAGGAAGGAGCAGCTTTATGGGAAGCTCTCCAAGTGTGAGTTCTTCTTGGACCGGGTGGACTTTTTGGGGCATTTGGTGACTGGAGATGGTATCTTAGTTGACCCCAAGAAGATCGTAGCAGTTGAGGCATGGGCAGCGCCGACTTCAGTGGCAGAGATCAGGAGTTTTTTGGGGCTGGCAGGATATTATCGGAGATTTGTGCAGGATTTCTCCCGGGTTGTAGAGCCGTTGACTCGGTTGACCCGGAAGGATGCTGAGTATGTTTGGTCAGAGGAGTGTCAGGCAGCTTTTGATGAGTTAAAGAAGCGGCTTACGACAGCTCCGATTCTGACACTGCCTTCAGGATCAGGTGGATTCACTATTGATAGTGACGCTTCAGGGAAGGGGCTTGGTTGTGTCTTGCAGCAGCACGGGAAGGTGATTGCCTATGCTTCCAGGCAGTTACGTCCCCATGAGAAGAACTACCCTACCCATGACCTGGAGCTGGCAGCTGTGATATTTGCTCTAAAGTTGTGGAAGCATTATCTGTATGGAGAGAGGGTGAAGATTTTTATAGATCATAAGAGCTTAAAGTATGTGTTCACTCAGAAGGAGTTGAACATAAGGCAGCGCAGATGGTTAGAGTTGATGAAGGACTTTGACATCCTACTTCAGTATCATCCAGAGAAGGCCAACGTGGTTGCCGATGCCTTGAGTAGGTATCCGACAGCCATGTGTTTGACCATGGACCGTCACTTGCTTGCTGATTTGGAGAGCCTTGGGATTGAGGTGATCGTGCCCAGAGTGCAGATACAGATGTGGGGCATACAGATTCAGTCAGACTTGGTGGAGAGGATCAAGTCGGCACAGTTTGAGGACGTTGCTCTGCGGTGTCTCCGAGAGCAGGTTCGAGCAGGATTGCTAGATGGCGAGTTTTCTCTTGCAGAGGATGGTGCCTTGAGGCACGGTTCCAGGTTATGTGTGTCCAGCGGAGAGCTCAGGGAGCAGGTTTTGCAGGAGGCCCACAGATCTCAGTACTCTATACACCCGGGTGCCAACAAGATGTACCGAGATATGAGGGAGCATGTTTGGTGGTCCGGGATGAAGCGGGAGGTGGCTCGCTTCGTAGCTAGGTGCTTGGTTTGTCAGCAGGTCAAGGCAGAGAGGCAGAGGCCCGATGGATTGTTGCAGCCGCTGCCCATTCCCGAGTGGAAGTAGGAGCATATTACTATCGATTTCATATCTGGATTGCCACATACACCAGGAGGGAAAGACGCGATTTGGGTCATCGTTGACAGGTTGACCAAATCGGCCCACTTCTTGCCATTCAAGGTGGGTACGTCTACAGAAAGGCTGGCGGAGATGTATATGCGGCAGATAGTCAGGATTCATGGGGTTCCGGTCAGCATCGTCTCAGATCGGGATAGTCGCTTTACTTTCCATTTTTGGAGGAGTCTGCAGACTAGCTTGGGTACTCAGCTCAAGTTTAGTACTGCATACCACCCCCAGACGGACGGACAGTCAGAGAGGACTATTCAGACAATTGAGGATATGCTTCGGACGTGCGTCCTGGACTTTGGAGTTTCCTGGGAGGATCATCTAAATTTGGTGGAGTTTGCTTACAATAACAGTTTTTAGGCCAGCATTGAGATGTCACCTTTCGAGACTCTGTACGGACGTAGGTACACTGCGACCGAGTCTCTACCATCTTGAAGACAGACCAAACAAGAGTATCAATTTCTGAAAAAGAAGCGATATAACAAAGGCGGACAATTAAAATTCAAAAGTATCAGCTGACAATAAGGATTTAGATGGC
>JANAVB010029819.1:14220993-14389699 GCA_029216955.1 Iris pallida
TAAATTCAAATAAATTCTAATAAATTCAAATAACCCCAAAAATGATAAAAATATGCTCAAACTAGAATGTGGTAGTGACAAATCTAGCCTCCTTAAAATAATTTCGTCCTCGAAATTAAAGGCGAAACTAACTGCTAAGAAGGATAGAAAAGTATACCTCACGGTCCAAAAAGATATGGGTAACGCTCGTGCATCTCATCCTCCCGCTCCCAGGTAGACTCTCCTGGAGAATGATGCCTCCATGCGACGCGTATCAAGGGTATCACCTGGTTCCTCAGAACCTTCTCCCGTCGATCCAGAATCTCCACTGGCTGCTCTGGATAGCTGAGAGAAGGCCCAACCTCAATCTCTGAATGATCGAGCACATGGCTAGGGTCAGCCACGTACCGTCTCAACTGTGATACATGGAATACGTTGTGGACCCCCACTAGTGCAGGTGGCAAGTCTAGCCTGTATGCCACGTCACCAACTCTCCCGCTGATAAGGAAAGGGCCGATGAAGCGCGGGCTAAGCTTCCCGTCTCCACCAAAACGTATAGTACTACGAGTCGAAGATATCCTCAAGAAAACCTGGTCTCCAACCTAATCACAAGCAAGGTCTCAATTAATTATGATAAACAAACATGATTAATAAAACACAACAATCAAACTAAATCTAATCCTACTCTAATCTGTACCTCAAACTCCAAGGGCCTCCGGTGGCTATCGGCCCAGTGCCGATGTCTGTCCTGCGCCACGCAAGGTTTGTACCTGATGAGCTTCACCTTCTCGGCTGCGTCAACAACCATCTCTGACCCCAGTAAAGCTCGCTCACCAACATTATCCCAAGATAAGGGTGTACGACACCTACGCCCGTACAGATCCTCGAAAGGTGACATCTCAATGTTGGCCTGGAAACTGTTGTTGTAAGCAAACTCCACCAAATAAAGATGATCCTCCCAGGAACCTCCAAACTCCAGGACGTAAGTTTGCAGCATATCCTCAAGTGTCTGAATAGTCCTCTCTGACTGTCCGTCCGTCTGGGGGTGGTATGCAATACTAAACTTGAGCCGAGTGCCCAAGCTGGTCCGCAGACTCCTCCAGAAATGGGAAGTAAAGCGACTATCCCGATCTGAGACGATACTGACCGAAATCCCATGAATCCTGACTATCTGTCGCATATACATCTCCGCCAGCCTCTCTGTAGACGTACCCACCTTGAATGGCAAGAAGTGGGCCGATTTGGTCAACCTGTCAACGATGACCCAAATCGCGTCTTTCCCTCCAGGTGTACGCGGCAAACCAGATACAAAATCTATAGTAATATGCTCCCATTTCCACTCGGGAATGGGCAGCGGCTGCAATAATCCACCGGGCCTCTGCCTCTCTGCCTTGACCTGCTGATAGACCAAGCACCTAGCTACGAAGCGAGCCACCTCCCGCTTCATCCTGGACCACCAAACATGCTCCCTCAGATCTCGATACATCTTGTTGGCACCAGGGTGTATAGAGTACTGAGATCTGTGGGCCTCCTGCAAAACCTGCTCCCTGAGCTCTCCGCTGGGCACACAAAACCTGGAACCGTGCCTCAAGGCACCATCCTCTGCAAGAGAAAACTCGCCATCCAGCAATCCTGCTCAAACCTGCTCTCGGAGGCACCACAGAGCAACGTCCTCAAACTATGCCGACTTGATCCTCTCCACCAAGTCTGACTGAATCTGCATACCCTACATCTGCATCTGCACTCCGGGCATGATCACCTCAATCCCAAGGCTCTCCAAGTCTGCAAGCAAATGTCGATCCATGGTCAAACACATGGCTGTCGGATACCTACTCAAGGCATCGACAACCATGTTGGCCTTTCCTGGGTGATACTGAAGTAGGATGTCAAAGTCCTTCATCAAATCTAGCCATCTGCGCTGTCTCATGTTCAACTCCTTCTGAGTGAACACATACTTTAAGCTCTTGTGATATGTAAAAATCTCGGCCCTCTCCCCATACAGATAGTGCTTCCACAACTTCAGAGCAAATATCACTGCTGCAAGCTCCAGGTCATGGGTAGGATAGTTCTTCTCATGGGGACGTAACTGCCTGGAAGCATAGGTAATCACCTTTCCATGCTGCTGTAACACACAACCCAGCCCTTTTCCTGAAGCATCACTATAAATAGTGAATCCACCTGATCCTAAAGGCAATGTCAGAATCGGAGATGTCGTAAGCCGCTTCTTCAACTCATCAAAAGCTGCCTGACACTCCTCTGACCAAACGAACTCAGCATCCTTCCGGGTCAACCGAGTCAACGGCTCTGCAACCCGGGAGAAATCCTGCACAAATCTCTGATAATATCCTGCCAGCCCCAGAAAACTCCTGATCTCTGCAACTGAAGTCGGCGCTACCCATGCCTCAACTGCTACAATCTTCTTGGGGTCAACTGAGATACCATCTCCAGTCACCACATGCCCCAAAAAGTCTACCCGGTCCAAGAAGAACTCACACTTGGAGACCTTCCCGTAAAGCTGCTCCTTCCTGAGAGTCTCCAGCACTATCCTCAAATGCTCCTCGTGCTCCTCCTCAGTCTTGGAATATATCAAGATATCGTCAATAAACACCACCACAAACTGATCCAGGTACTGGTGGAACACCTTGTTCATTAGGTTCATTAACACTGCTGGTGCATTGGTTAGCCCAAACGGCATAACCAAAAACTCAAACTGCCCGTACCGCGTCCTGAAAGCGGTCTTGGGAATATCCTCCCCCTTCACCTTCACCTGGTGATATCCCGACCTCAGATCAATCTTGGAAAATACCCGAGCTCCGCTCAACTGGTCAAAAAGATCGTCGATCCGCGGCAGTGGGTATTTGTTCTTGATTGTGAGGTTGTTGAGTGCCCTATAGTCAATACACATCCATACTGACCTATCCTTCTTTGGCACAAACAACACTTATGCACCCTATGGCGACGAACTCGAACGGATGAAGCCCTTGTCCTGCAGCTCATCCACCTGCTTCTTCAGCTCCACCAATTCACTATTGTTCACCCGATAGACATGCTGAGAGATGGGTTCCGCTCCTGGAACTAAGTCTATCGAGAACTCAATATTTCTGTCTGGTGGCAATCCAGGTAACTCCTCTAAAAAAACATCCATATACTCTGCTATCAAGGGGTGTGGAATCGCCTGCTCCTCAATCGAGACTCCGTAGAAGACTCCGCTGCTTTGCTCTGCCTGACGTCTGGAGTACTCGAACTCTGGCTCCCCCGACGCTCTGAAGAGAACTCTACCCCCTCTGCAATCAATGCTGGCGTGGTGCCTGCTCAACCAATCCATGCCGAGTACTATATCGTAGTTCGGTAATGGCATTACGAGCAGGCTCACCTCCAACTCACGGCCTCCCAAAACTACACTCCGACCCTTACAAACATCACTCACGAGGATAATGCCACCCCCGGTCGTGATCTTGTAAGTCCTAGGCAATGATTCAGCTATGATACCGTGTCTAATCGCATATGATACTGATATGAAGCTATGCGAAGCACCGGAATCGAATATTGCAAAAGCTGGACTAGAGTCGAAAAGGATCGAACCTGCGATCAGCTCTCCTATCACCTCTGCATGTCCAGCTGCCATGGCGAAAGCTCGCCCCTGCTGGCCTCCCCTGGCCTGCTGCTGGTGCTGGACGAACCTCTGCTGCTATGTCGGCAGGGCTGGTCCCCTCTGCTGGCCTGCTGGAGCCCTGGCTGCTGCTCCCTGAGCTACTCGTCCTATGTGGCACTCCCTCATCTGGTGGACTGCTGAACCACACACTAGGCACTGGCCTAGCCTCTTCCGGTACTCATTGGCGACATGCCCAGGCTTCTTACAGTAAGCACAAGTGATCACCTGTCTCTGGCCCTGCTGGTACTGTCTCGGCTGCTGCTGCTGGTGAACTGGCCTCTGCTGGATCGACTGCGGCTGGAACTGCCTCGGCTGCTGGTGCTGGAAGTGAGGCCTCTTGGCCCGGCCTCTACTGCTGCTGCCCCCAACTGGGTCTCGCCCCCTCTTGAGCCTAAGCTCAAGATCATCCTCAGCCAATAAGGCTCCCGTCAATATCTCCTCGAATGTGGCATCCCTATTGCCCTTGGTCAAGGACTTGACCTCCTTGACCAGACCCTTCCGGAACCTCTGGGCCTTCGCCGTCTCGCTCAAGCCCTCTACAAATCTGCCGAGGCGGCCGAACTCCCCAGCGTACTCCTCCACTAATAGGCTCCCATGAACTAGGCTCTCGAACTGCGACTCTAAGGCTCTGAGTGCTGAATCTGGAAGGAACTTCTTCTTGAAGAAGCCCTTGAACTCCTCCCAAGTATGCCCAGCTACCCCCACCCTGGGGTCTGACTGATACAAGGTGTGAGCAAGATCTCGCATCCGGCTAGCTGCTGCCTCATTCTGGAGATCTGCCGGTATCTGGGCCAGGCGGAAGATCTTTTCTATATGCTCGATCTACTCATCAGCATATAGAATCCCCTCTGTCCCCAGGAAGTCTCTGGGGCTCATCTTCTGGAACTGCTCTATCCCCGGTGCCCTCGGCTGCTGAACCACTGGTCGAGCTGCGACTGTCGTGAGGGCCAACTCCATGCCCCTGTCCTGTCGAGCCTGCTGTCGGTCCATGAACTGCTGGAAATATACGAACATCTGTGTCGCATCCACGTATCCTGTAGGCGGCGGCTGCTGGAAGGGCTTCTCTGCGATGACTGGGTCCTGTCTCCGAGCCGGTGGAGGCATACCCCCTGCTGCTGCTGCTGGAGCCTCAATACGAACAAAGGTGGCAGGAGCTGCAGTCTCCTGGCCCTGCTGTACTGGCTGAGAGGTAGCAGTCCCCTCCAAAGCATCCCCATGAATGGTACACTGCGACCGAGTCTCTATCATCCTGAAGACAGACCAAACAAGAGTATCAATTTCTGAGAAAGAAGCGATATAACAAAGGCGGACAATTAAAATTCAAAAGGATCAGCTGACAATAAGGATTTAGGTGGCAGTAAAAAGAATTTTTCCTAATGTGATTGAGTACCTTAAAAATTAATATCCTATATCCTACGGCAGGCTGTAGTAATACTCTGGTTTGAATACCACTACACTTCTAGTCTAGACCTGCATGGGCCACCACTAAAAATGTGTCACGACCCGCACCCTAGAGTAAGGGCACGAGACGTGGGTACGTCCAGCCTACGCCGCAGTGTCGACGGTAGAACGCTGTCCTAGGTCACAATATCTAGCAATAATATACTAAGCAGTTTATACTCCCCGAATGGGGGTGACATGATAGAAGTAAACTCAATCACAACTAAGGAAGAAGAAGCACGATATGATATAGAACTCAAGGAAATACAGATGATAAAATAGTCTAAGATAACATTCCAGCAAATATCCAGAGTACAAATCTCAGCTACTGAATATGAAAGAATATATATAACTCAGAATCTCCAGACAGAAATAAAGTCTTGCTAAAACAGTCTCAAGACAACATAAATAAGATAGGCCTAACTAAGCTAGTCTAGGCAATGGAGGTAATGTCCTCAGCTAGAGCTGGGTCCTCCTGAGAGTCCAGCTCGCAAGTGTCGTCTAGGGCTGCCCCGTATAAGGTATCCACACAGGCCTCCTCCTCGTCCTCTGTAATATTTTCAACAGGTCCAGTCAGGACAGGAGCGAGAACAATACATCTCAACAGTTCATAGCAGGTTAGAAAATATAATCATGCAGTAAAGTAAGATACAGGTACTGAAAGAAATGCAGTATGTAAACAGAAAGAGAACTGTAATAGAAATATCTACTATAATAGAGAACTAACAGTGGCTAGTGAGTCAGAGTACAATATAGACATCTAAATGGCATATGATGATTCTGATGCTACACTATGGAATGATTCTGATGCTACACTACTTGGATATTATTCACATGTCTACTTCTACTCCCCTGTACCCCCAATCAATACACAAGGATCCAACCAGGTTATATTATGATTCCATGCAAAGGCCCCCGAAGGGTGATACATGGATGTCCCATAAATGGGGATTCTAGAAAACCCAATAAATGGGATAAGGATTCAAAGAAGACTCTGTGATCATGAAAGTATATGTCACAAGTGATCAATGAACCAATAAAGCATAGTGATACGCCATGTAAGTGAAACGCACAGAACATGAAGTACCCGATGCTCCCTGAAGGGATAACATCTCAAGAAGGGATCCATATAGTACCAATCCGTGTGACCAACGTGACAGTACCAAGTAAAGTAATTTAAAACAGGAAAATAATTCTAAGCAGGATATAAAATGATCAGAGAATATACTCGTCTGGTATCTGAGTGTCTGGATGAAATGTACTGTCCGAGGAGAGGTTTCTGGCTCCTAATCAGAACAACACAAGTCACAACAAGTCTAAAATGATAACAATATGCAATTCAATGCATTCTAGATGAATCTAGGTCAATCTATGCCAAAGTCAACTCCTGGTCAACCTTGGTCAACCAAGAAGTCAAACCTAGGTCAACTATGGTCAAACTAGGTCAAACAAGTTATTCTAGGTCTAACTAGTCTATACTAGTCTAAACAATGCTAAACTAGCTAACACATACCATTACAAGGCTATGCAAGCCTATCAAGTCTATACTAGCTATATCACATCATCACAATATAGCTATATGCTATATAACTAGCATACATTCAACATGTCTTAACTTATTTATCAATATACCTATTTATTTAGATACATTACATATAGGTTATAGTACAATTCATTAGGAACATCATATATATATATATATATATATATATATATATATATATATATATATATATATATATATATATATATATATATATATATATATATATATACATAGGCTCAAAACACTATATACACATTAACCATATATAGATACACTACATAGATTGATATATACATATAATATCCATTACATATATACATTACATACATATATGATTTACATACATAAATTGATTTACACATAGTACATATACATACATATGTTATATTCATATATATATAATATATACATACATATGTATATAGAGAGAGAGGGCATGTGTGTGTGTGTGTTAGCATACATAACCTGTGTGTACATAGAGTGATATGAGGGCAGTGTGGTGTGAGTGTCCTGTGGTGTGTAGCTGTGTGTTAGGGAGTGAGGGTGTGCAGGAAAAAGGGAAAATCAGAAATGTGTGTGTGTGAGTATATCATGCTTTGTGTGTGTGTGTAATGGTGTGTGGAGTGTTTCTGTTTTCAGAAACTGGGAAGGGAACCCCATAACAGTTACTCATAACCAAACTCAGTTGAGGTTCACCCAAAACAATCTCAGGTAATCATAATCTCAGTGAAAAAAGAAAAGGAAAATCAGTTCATTTCGCAAAATAGTTCAGTCCCAAGCAGTTTTCAAGTCATACATTCAAAACCCCATTCCCAACTTACTATTCAATAAAAAGCACTCAAATTGGACACACAAGTAGATCAACTATAGGAGAACAACATTAGAGTTTAAAATCATGCTAATTACAGTATTAACTAGGGTAATTTAATTGCTAAAGTTCATTTCAAAATCTGGAAAATACAGGAGACTGTTACACAGTTTCAGAAATTGGGTAAACTGAAAATAGTAAATCAAAACAACCTAAAATACTAATTTAAACGTTGGTAATTATTAACAATAATGTGTTTGTGTCAGAGAGAGTGATTCGTGTCCACAAAAGTGGACACGAAGTGTCCAAGCACAGAAAACATATGTATATAGAAAACTGTGAATAACAGGCCTCGTACACGTGGTTCCAGTGCTCGTGCAGACGACACGACACGACACAGATCTCGTGATCATATCTCAGTGTTGTGGGGGACTAGAGCTAGGTCGGGGACACCATGATTCGTGTCCTCGACATGCGTGTGTGCGTCACGACACGCGTATCAGTGTCAAGAATCGACAGTAGTCGATTCAGTGTAAAACCTGTGCACGGCTTCGTGCGTGTCCGACACGACACGAGAGGCCCTAAGACTTGACACACGTGGTGTCAGTCATAGCCCCACTGTGTCCAGTGAGTGTCACGTGTCCACGTGTCCTACAGGGGGAGAAATTGACCCCGAGTAGCAGGACACGCAGCCCGTGCGCACGTGCACGTGCACCCTCGTGTGCACGTGTCCAATTCGACACGACACGAAACCAAATCTACATCAGTACACTGGAAACATGTAAGCAACATCAAAATATAATTTCCTATTCAATTACTTTCTAGAAATTAAACCGAAGTGCCCTTTGGGGCATTTCATCAAACACTTAGACCTAGGTCGGAAACGTGTCCGATACGGACACGAAATGGGTCCACCTGGACACGAAATCAATTCCTATGGCTAGGGTACACCTAGGGCTAGGTCTACATGCAAAGAAATCCAGGAATTAATAGAGTTTATATAGATTTACCAATTGGTGACGAAATGCAAGAAAAGCCTCAAATGGGGGGGTTCCTCTTGCTAGCAAACTTCTCCAAATTGATATGAATCTGAGAATAACACTCCATAACAGCAAGAACACTATATTTAGAACCTATTGTAATTGGTTTGAGGGAAAAAGAAAATAAATAGGATTTTATATGAATTAATGAAGATGGGATTTACCTCTTTCTAAAACTTGTTCTTCCTAAAAAGGCTAGCCCTAAATGGAGGAGAATATTTATACGGTGGGAATCCCTAGGACTAGGTGTATGTGGCCGGCCACTAGTGGATTGGGCTAGGTTAGGTTCACATGGCTAATGGGTTGGGCTTTGTCAAAAACAATGGTTCGAAATCACAAGTCATGACTTGTGACCAAAAGCTTTCTATTCTAATCTCTATTTCCTAATTGATTCTAATAACTAGAGTATGGTTAACTTAAATTAACCTAGGGTCTTATAATCTAACCAAGTCCAAACTCAACTAGGTTAGCTTCTAGGTTAGTCTACCAAGTCAAAGCTAGTCAAAGTCAACCTAGTCAACCTTCATTCAAACAATTCCAAAATAAATCCTAAAAATTCCCATAAATTCAAATAAATTCTAATAAATTCAAATAACCCCAAAAATGACAAAAATACCCTCAAACTAGAATGTAGTAGTGACATTATTAGAATCAATTAGGAAATAGAGATTAGAATAGAAAGCTTTGGTCACAAGTCATGACTTGTGATTTGAACCATTGATTAATGACTAAGCCCAATCCATTAGCCATTAGCCCTAACCTAACCCTAATCCACTAGTGGCCAGCCAACCTAGCATTGGGAATTCCCCTATAAATAATCTCCTCCATTTAGGGCTAGCCTCTTTAGGAAAGAACAAGTTTTAGAAAGAGGTGAGTCTCCGTCTTCATAAATTAATAGAAATTCCATTTTATCTCCTTTTTCACTCAAATCAATTGCATTAGATCCTAATTTTAGTATACTTGCTGTTTGTGGTGTTCAATCTCAGTTTATGAGCAATTTGAAGAAGTTTGCTAGCAAGGAGAAACCCCTCTATTGGAAGCTTTTCTTGCATTTTGACACCAATAGGTAAATCTCTATAAACACCATTAAATTTCTAGTTTCTTTGCATATTTGGAAAGCCCTAGGTCTACCCTAACTATAGGTATGCCTAGACCTAGGTTTCGTGTCCCATTTGGACAGTATCAGTCCATGTGTTAGAGTGTTTCATGAAATGCCCCAATAGATATTTCGAATTGTTTTTAGGAAAGTTTCTGATTAGGAAATCATGTTTTAGTGTTGCTTACATGTTTCTTGTCGACTGAGGTGGATTTGGCCTTGTGTCGTGTCGGCTTTGACACTTGGACACGCCGTGCGCGCACGGACTGTATTGTCCTGCTGTTCGGGGGCTGCACTGGATACGACACGCGACTAGCGGACATAAAACTCGACACACACCATGGAGCACTGACTGATACGCCACGTGTCAAGTTTCAGATGACCACGTGGCATGTCGAGAAAGGAATTGCCATTGCATTGGTTTTACACACACACGCACACGCGCACATTCGGCCACTGACACGGGTTGATAACGCTGGACACGACCCACCAGGACACGAAACAGGGTGACACGTGGGTAGACCTATCCTAGACGAACCCAGGTTGGTGAACACGAGGGTTGGTTTGTACTGTGTCGAGTGCACGACACGCGTGCACTTTTGCACGAGGCTGCACTGGAAATTCAGTGTCCAGTGTTGTTTTTGGGTTCCTGTCAATTTGGACACGATTGTGTCATAATGGTGGACACTTGTTGGACCCTGGGACACACTTACATAATATATTTTCATTACCAACCCTTAGTTTTGCATTTTAGTTTGATTTCAAATCTATTTTAGCAATTACCTAAATTTCTGAAACTGTATATCATTTCCTGTATTTTCCAGATTCTGAAATGAACTTTGGCAATTAAATTAACCTAGTTAATACTGTAATTAGCATGATTTTAAACTCTAATGTTGTTCTCATATAGTTGATCTACTTGTGTGTCCAATTTGAGTACTTTTTATTGAATATTGAGTTGGGAATGGGGTTTTGAATCAAGTGGGCTGGAAACTGTTTAGAACTGAACTGTATTGATTTCTTTCCATCTGAACTGTGAATGTAATGAATTGGTCCCCTTTTCTGTTTTCTAAAACTGAAATGCTAATATGGTTTCCTTCCTATTTTCTAACTGAACTGACAGTACCCTCTACACTGTTATGGGTCACTCTTCATATTTCCTCACACACATCACTCTCTCCTCTCACACACACAAGCTTCACACACACACATACTTGTCTCTCACTCTCTACACACACACACATGCCCTCTCTCTCTATATACATATGTATGTATATATTATATATGTATATGTTTGTAATATATGTATATGTTGTTGACACAAAGTCACAGTCAACCAAATATTGATAGAATTGACTAAATAATACTTGTGATAATTCAATACGGCACATGAAGACTACATCCAGCACAAGTCAGACGACAGCTCAGTTTTGCAAATGCAAGTCATTTTTGAGTCTGTATTTTATAATTTTATTGAGTCTAGACTTATGTAAGCTGAGTTGTGCTGAGCATCTGAGACTTAACCTATAGCCTACCCAAAGTCCAAAAGCTCCACATACATCCAAAATAAGCCCATTGGACCAATGACCCATTCTGTGCTCTGGAGACAGAGTTCGGGCCGAACTCTGCCTCCACACAGAGTTCGGGCCGAACTCTGTCCCCTAAAAATCAGCACCCTAATTTTTAGGGTTGGCTGGTTGCAAGTTGTCCAACGGCAAAATTTTTAAAAATTCTAACCAGAATTCTGGCCGAATTCTGCCTACCTGGTATCCTATAAATAGGCCATGAATTCTCTCATTTTCATTCATCCAATCTTCTCTTCTCTTCTCTCTAAAGCTCAATACAAGCCATACCCTTCTTCATCAACTAGCCACAAGCTCCCTAAGCCTCAAGTGCTCAGCATTTTTCAGTTAGGAGTTTGTGCAAGAGTTCAAGAAGTCGCTTGGAAAATTCCAAGCATCGCCACTGCGATCTTTGTAAGAAGTTGACGTGCTCTTCTGAAGAAAAGGCACGGGGTGTAACTACTATTTCACAAATAGTAGATTTAATCCTGAGCTAGAGTTCTCAGGCCTGGACTAGTCCTCCTCGAGGGAAACCAGGTTAAAAATCGGCTGTGTTTGCGTATGCTTTCTTGCTCCTTATTTATTTTCGTATTTACTCTGATTAGTTTTTTTTGTGAAAGAGTTTAATTTTTTAATTGGCTATTATCGCTATAAACTCTATTCACCCCCTCTAGAGTTGCCATCTATTCTTCAATTGGTATCAGAGCTCTGTTCTCTCAACAAGGACTAACATCCTAGAGCTGATCCATGGCAACCACACAATCCTTGATTTCCAATCACGGTGAAGGGTAGTCCACTTATAGGCCTCCCCTATTTGATGGAACTAACTACACCTATTGGAAAACTAGGATGAGTTTTTATCTCAAGTCGCTAGACTTCGACCTGTGGATGTCACGCCCCAGAACCAGAATACTGGAGAGCGGGGGCAGACATAGCCAGCTACGTATATTGAAATGGATTCCATCTCGCTATACGGTCACGGCTGTCTAGATACATGAGGGTTTAACTACAAGCCAACAGTCTCCTATGGTCATGAACAAGCCTAGTGTCTCAATCACAAGCAAGTAAGTAAATATTACAAGATGTATGATCATTAAATATACAATAATAAGGCGTCCCAAATATTATATATTCAGCTGATCATGAAGCTAGTCGTTACAAAATGTGAGGACTAGCAAGAGTTTAGTCATACATGATCAACCCTAGGATCTGTCAATCATGTTACAGCCCGTAGGCAGACAGTAAGTAAGTACAATCGAGCTAAACAGGTGCTCGTCGGCTAAACGCCTCAAAAGAATATTTTTACAATAGAGTGGGAGAGCCAAAAATAACCCACTCGTTGCCAGGGTTCCGTCTAGTGGCCACCATCTGGCTGGAAGGTCGGTAGATCCTCTGGAGCTGCTCCAAAATCTGGCCATACAAAACCAGCTGGGTCAGACCCCAGAAAGAGCAAGTGCCACAAAGGAAGCTTCACTTAGGAACTAAAACCAGCAATCAGCACATGAGTATAAATAAAGTAAGAACTGGAAATAAAGAAAATACATCAGGATGATATACGACGAGATAACCATGGAACTATTCAGATAACCAGGTTACAACCCGTAAACCAAACAAGGACCGGGGTTGTAACCCTTCGTCTGAATAGAACTTGGAATTCTTACCATTTATCGGTAAAATAAATACAAGCATTCAGGTCATATAGCAATCTGGAGCAGGATCAGGACAAGACTAGACTGGTTAGACTCCATCCAATCATTTCACGACCAAACAAGAATTACGGCTTGATACTTTAACTAACTAGGGTTGTCACAAGCCTAGTTACTATCAAGATGCAGTGAGATTACTCCACAGCCACAAGCCCTGCAGACCATCCAGGTTACCCAGGTCGAAATTAGGGGTTAAATTCAGGTGGGTACACCGTCCAGAAAACGCATGTACCCTTAAGTAGCTTGAAAGGTGCAACACATGACAGTGTGCTGGAAATGTGACCTACTCGACGGCAGGCTACAGATCCCAGGCGCGCCCAGGTAACGGGATTGCCTGTAGCTGGGAAATCTCTTCATGACTAATGTGTTAATCTAGTTATTAACCTTAGTCCATTTCAATAGGTACTCCTGACCGTGGTACTCAGGATCTCCCTCCCTAGACATGATGCAAGACAGGACTGGTTTATTTGTACAAGCACAATCGCCCACGGTGTCCATGTTATTATACAGGTCATGTCATGTCAGGTAGTCGTCGCAACAGCTTATCAGATATATCATGTTAGGTTTATCATGTCAAGTGTACTTGTCAGGAGTGCGCCACGACGGGCCACTATCAGGTCATGTCAGGTTTTCTTGTCATGAGTACACCAAGATGGGTCACTGTCAAGTCGTGCTCAATTATCAGTTCCAAACATATAAGTAAAATCAAGTTCATGACAAAAGGCGTAAGGATATAAAATGGACGTAAAATATCTAATAAAGGATTTACGAAACATGGGCAAATAATGATAAATAACAGTACACAGGACCACGAGAAAGTCATGCGGTTCAGTCATATGCGGCCAGGAAAGGAGGGGACGCATGCGGCTGGAAGTACAAGGGCGCTAGCGGCTGGAAATGTAAAGGCACATGCGGCTGGAAATGTAAAGGCGCATGCGGCTGGAATTAATCGGGATCATGCGGCCCGGACTCAGAAGTCCATGAGGCCAGGGTCTAGGGTTCTCATGCGGCTCGGGGATCAGGGCCAATGCGGTAGGCAAGTGCTTGAGATTATGCGGTTCAGGAAGGTGAGCGCATATGCGGCTCGAATTAGAAATGGGTCTTCATGCGGCTGATGGCAAACTCAAGTCCATGCGGCTCACATAGCAAAACCCATGCGGCCCGGAAGAAGTGAGGGCGCATGAGGCTGGGTCAATGCGATGGCTAATGCGGCTGGGGGAAACAGTTGCATATGCGGCTCGAGAAGAGTTCGTTCCCAGCCCTGCGACTAAGTCCATGTAGACTCATGTAGCTGATAGGAAATGAGCCCATGCGGCTAAGTATGAGACTCAGCCTCATACGGCTGGGACTAAGTTTCATGCGGTTTAGAAGTACGAGGGTCTCATGCGGTTGATGGCGACGTGCCGCATGAATACTCATGCGGTCAAGTACAGCCATGCGCCAGGGAACTGTTCTTCTTCTCCAAAATTCCGAGGAGAAGAACACTAGGAACCCATGCCTTCCAAGCTTCATAAAACTTTCATCCGGAGCCCAAATCCAAACTTCCATAGGTCAAAATGGGGTAGAACAAAATTCTCTACAACATGGAACCATCAAAACTAGGAAATAACAAGATTAAGTAGCTCAAAACCCAAAAATCTAAAAATAAAGTAAATATAGATCTACAAGAATCTAGCCATGGAAAGTGAAAATGCCAAGTTCTAAAGTATGTTAAAATGCTGTAAGGAAGAGAATGAAGCAATAAAATCGGAGTTCTTCCATGAAGCAAGTTGTACTTGCCTAGACCTCTCTCTTCTCTCTCTGGTAGGTAAAGGAAGTAAATGGGGAAGAAGAAGATGATAAATGAAGAGAGAGAGGAGAAGGGGGTAATAAATATGAATGGTAGTGGTAGGTAGGGGTTCACATTGGTTCATATTGAACCAAAGAAAACCGAGCCAAGCCGAACCAAGCCAAGAAATAACCAAGCCAAGATGCAAGCTAAACAAGGAATCATGCAATACAGAATAAAATACGTACACGTATTCTAGAAATATGTAATACGGACCACATGCATTACAACTCTACCCACCTTAAAAGAATTCCGTCCTCAAAATTTAATCAAGAGGCTAGAGGAGCAATGACAAGCTACATTAATCACATGCAAGCTATAACTAGGCAGACAATCAATCATGCAAGTAAGGAATCGAAGGTATGAGGCATAAGAAAGACATTATACCTCACGAGTCAAACAAGTCGGGATATCGCGATTGGATATCATCCTCACGCTCCCACGTTGACTCCCCCAAAGAGTGATAACCCCAAGCAACTCGGGCTAACTTGATAGTCTTGTTCTTGAGGATCTTCTCTCTCCGGTCCAATATAGACACGGGCCTCTCCTCATACGAAAGGTTGGTACCTATAACCAATTTCGAATGATCTAGGATGTGGCTCGGGTCCGGGATATACCGTCGTAATTGGGATACATGGAACACGTCATGCACCTCGCTTAGCGATGGCGGAAGAGCGAGACGATATGATACATCTCCTACTCGCTCCAGAATGTCAAACGGTCATATATACCTAGGACTAAGCTTTCCCCGTACGCCGAAACGAATGACACCACGGTTAGACGAAATCCTCAGGAATACATGATCGCCAACCGAAAACTCGAGAGGACGCCGATGAGAATCAGCCCAATGGCGCTGGCGATCTTGGGCAACTCGAAGATGATCTCGGACTCTCCTGACCACCTCAACTGTCTGAGCGATCATTTCTGGAACAAGCATCTGTCTCTCTCCAACATCATCCCAGGCTAGCGGGGATCTGCACTTCCTACCATATAGTGCCTCGAACGGTGCCATCTGGATACTGGCCTGGAAACTGTTGTTGTACGAGAATTCTACCAGGTGCAAGTGATCTTCCTATGAACCACCGAAGTCAAGTGTACATGATCTCAACATATCTTCAAAAGTCTGGATCGTACGCTCCGACTGACCATCTGTCTGCGGGTGATAAGCTGAACTGAACTGGAGGCGAGTCCCCAAACTCTCTTGCAAGCTACGCCAAAAGTGTGACGTAAATCTAGAATCTTGGTTCGAGGTAATACTGACTGGCACACCGTACAATCTGACAATCTGCCTGAGGTACATCTCCGCTAGCTGAGCCGTCGACTGACCAACTCTGAATGGAAGGAAGTGAGCTACCTTCGTGAGCCGATCAACTATAACCCAGATAGCATCTCTGCCAGCTAGGGATCTAGGTAATCCAGTCACGAAATCCATGGTCACATGCTCCCACTTCCATTCTGGAATCGGTAAGGGCTGAAGAAGTCCAGCCGGTCTCTGATGTTCAGCCTTGACTTGTTGGCAAACCAAACACCGAGAGACAAACCGAGCTATCTCCCGCTTCATGCCATTCCACCAGAAGTGCTGACGGATATCACGGTACATCTTTGTACTGCCGGAATGGATGGAATACTGAGAACTGTGAGCCTCTGACATGATCTCCTGCCGGATATCTCCGCTGGGTACACAAAGACGCTTACCATGTCGAAGTGTACCATCCTCATGAATGTATAGCTCTGGTCTTCATCCTGCCTCACACTCTGCTCTGAGTCGCTGAAGCTTGGAATCTGTTGACTGCGCCATCCGGATCCTCTCGACTATAGTAGACTGAACTTGCATACTGGCCATCAATGCCACACTGGAAGGGAGAACAACTTCTATACCCATCTTCTGAAGATCTGCTAACAGCTCTGGTTGCGCTATTAGGAAATAAACTCCAGCTCTCCTGCTCAATGCATCTGCTACAACGTTGGCCTTCCCAGGATGATACTGCAAGTTGACATCATAATCCATAAGTAGCTCTAGCCACCTCCTCTGACGCATATTCAGATCCTTCTGGGTGAAAACATACTTCAGGCTCTTGTGGTCGGTGAAAATCTCCACCCTATCTCCATACAAATAGTGCCTCCACAACTTAAGTGCAAACACTACCGCTGCCAGCTCTAAGTCATGGGTTGGGTAATTCCTCTCATGATCACGAAGTTGTCGTGACGCATAAGCTATTACCTTCCTATGCTGCATCAGAACACATCCTAAACCCCTGCCCGAAGCATCACAATACACTGAGAATCCTCCGGTCCCATCTGGAAGCGTGAGAATAGGAGCTGTTATCAGGCCTCGCTTCAACTGCTCAAAAGAACTCTGACACTCTACCGTCCAAGCAAACTGTGCATCCTTGCGGGTCAACTGCGTCAATGGCGCTGAAATTCGAGCAAAATCCGAAACAAACCGCCGGTAATAGCCGGCCAATCCAAGGAAACTGCGAACTTCTGCAACTGTGCTGGGCACCGGCCACGACTCAATAGCCACAATCTTCTGGGGATCCACTTCTACTCCTCCTCTGGTGATGATATGACCCAAGTACGAAATGCGATCAAGCCAGAACTCGCATTTACTGAACTTGGCATATAACTGGTGCTCCCTGAGAATCTGAAGAACCATACGGAGATGCTGCTCATGCTCCACATCACTCTTGCTGTAGACCAGGATGTCATCCAAGAACACAATCACAAACTGATCCAAGTATGGCATGAAGATGCGATTCATGAGGTCCATGAATACTGCCGGTGCATTGGTTGCTCCAAAGGGCATAACAAGGAACTCCCAATGCCCATATCTCGATCTAAAAGCTGTCTTCGGGATGTCCTGCTCTCTGACTATGATCTGATGATAACCTGAGCGCAAATCAATCTTCGAGAATACTGAAGCCCCCTTGAGTTGATCAAACAAGTCATCTATCCTCGGAAGAGGGTATCTGTTCTTGATTGTCACCGAATTCAAGGTACGATAATCAACACATAACCTGGACGTACCATCCTTCTTTTTTACAAGAAGCATCGGGGCTCCCCAAGGCGATCCACTAGCACGAATGAATTCCTTGGCTCGAAGTTCTTCAATCATCTTGTACAAGATCTCCAATTCTGAAGGCGCCATCCTGTAGACTCTCTCTGACACTGGGGCTGTCCCGAGAATCAAGTCTATAGTGAACTCGATCTTCCGCTCTGGAGGCATACCTGGTAGCTCTTCTGGGAAAACATCTGGGAACTCATCCACTATTCTGGGCAACTGCACTGCTGCTACCGCCATCCGCAATATCGGAGGAGAAGGCTCAACTTCACCTCGGGAAAAGAAAAACTCTGGCTCGCCTGCAATGCTCAAAACAACCCTGCCAATGTGGTAGTCTATCCTAGCATACTGGTTCCTCAACCAATCCATCCCTAAGACCACATCATAATCGGCCATCGGGAATTCTATCAATCTAGCGGAGAACTCTCTACCGCTAACTACGATCCGACACGAGAAAAACACTCTATCTACTCCCACAAGTCTGTTACCAGTAAGTATACTGAGCCTTACTGATAAGGACTCGGGCTCCAATCCTACCCGTGTCGCGAATCGTGCAGACATAAAAGAATGCGATGCACCAGAATCAAATAAAGTTGAAGCTGGAAATGAGTTGACGAGAATAGTACCTGCTACTACTTCTCCTGGTGCCAATCCTTCCTCTGCGGTCATCACCATAGCATGACCATGCCCTCGGGAAGCTGGTCCCCTCTGCTGAAATCCTCGCTACCTGCTCTGACTCAAGGCTTGGGCTTGAACATGCTGCTGGGGGTTTTGCTGCTGGAACATCTGGGACTGAGGCGGCAAGGGCCTCGGTAATGGGTACTGCTGCTGCTGCTGGACCGGTGCTGGTCCTCTCACCGAAGAGCTAAAAAGGTTGGACGATGATGAACCACCCCTATTCGGACAGGATCCAACCCTATGGTCTGGTGCTCCACAAGCCAGACACAATCCCTGCGCCCTGCGACACTCTGCTACCATATGGCCTGGCTTCCCACAATGAGAACACCCCACTGTTGAAGACTGCTTCTGCTTCTGCTGCTGAAGGTGCGTCGGAGTGGAATGCTGAACCGACGTCACTGAGACCGCTCGCCTCGGAGCTCCAATAGTCAAGGCCCTAGCTGCCGGGGCTGGGGCTGAAGACTGATTCATCTGGCCGTGGGATCTCTTCCGACCTCCGGTCCTATCCACAATCCTCTGGGAGGTATACTCATGCCTCCGGGCTGCTCTCAAGACTGCATCAAAAGTCTGATGCTCAAACTGTTCAACTGCCAACAAAATCTCCAGGTGAAGTCCCTGCTGGAATCGCTGGGCTCTATCATACTCGGTTGCCACCAAGGTGGGAGCAAACCGACTAAGTCTGGAAAACTCGGCCGCATATCCGTCGACCATTCTGCCTCCTTGCTTCAGATTTGTGAACTTCGTCTGTAGATTATACCGAGCCACGGCATCGAAATACTTGGTCTGGAATCTCTCTCTGAATACTGCCCAAGCAATGGGTGTTGCTAATCCAACGGCCTATGCTGCCCACCAGCTGCGGGCAAGATCTAACAACTGCAGGCGCACAACTGCCACCTTCTCGTTCTCTGGAGTCCTGGCTGCCTCGAGAATCACTTCTGTATCCTGAAGCCAAGCATCTACTGCGATAGCATCTTCGCTACCATCAAAGAAGGGAGGATTCAAGCGCTTGAAGCTGTTGGCCGCGCTGTTCCCTGGATGACCGCCTCTGGTCAAAGCATCCGCCACTGCTTGTTGCAAGGCATCTCCACGACGATCTTGGGAAGCTATCAAGGTCCTGACGAGTCCTACTAATGTGCCATCATCAGGTTCGACAGGCTGATCTGGCTGAACTGGGGGCTCTTCTCCAATAGGCTCGACTCTGGAGGCTACTCCGGAGTGCTGGACTTGATCTCCAGGTTGTTGCTGGTCCGCGGGAGGTGCTCCGCCTTGCTGATCGGCAGGACCACGAACAATGCCGCTGAAGAAGACGACATGGGGAAACAATAAGGAAGGACCAGGACAGATCAACGATACAAGCATATGATCAGGACAAGGATCCAGGGATTCAGAAGATACGAGCAGAGATCAAGGACGAATACTGATTGAGACATCTATTCGGTAAACCCTCACATATCTTGATTTACAAGACCTGCATGGGCCACCACTTAAACCATGTCACGCCCAGAACCAGAATACTGGAGAGCGGAGGCAGACATAGCCAGCTATGTATATTGAAATGGATTCCATCTCGCTATACGGTCACGGCTGTCTAGATACATGAGGGTTTAACTACAAGCCAACAGTCTCCTATGGTCATGAACAAGCCTAGTGTCTCAATCACAAGCAAGTAAGTAAATATTACAAGATGTATGATCATTAAATATACAATAATAAGGCGTCCCAAATATTACATATTCAGCTGATCATGAAGCTAGTTGTTACAAAATGTGAGGACAAGCAAGAGTTTAGTCATACATGATCAACCCTAGGATCTGTCAATCATGTTACAGCCCGTAGGCAGACAGTAAGTAAGTGCAATCGAGCTAAACAGGTGCTCGTCGGCTAAACGCCTCAAAAGAATATTTTACAATAGAGTGGGAGAGCCAAAAATAACCCACTCGTTGCCAGGGTTCCGTCTAGTGGCCACCATCTGGCTGGAAGGTCGGTAGATCCTCTGGAGCTGCTCCGAAATCTGGCCATACAAAACCAGCTAGGTCAGACCCCAGAAAGAGCAAGTGCCACAAAGGAAGCTTCACTTAGGAACTAAAACCAGCAATCAGCACAAAAGTATAAATAAAGTAAGAACTGGAAATAAAGAAAATACATCAGGATGATATACGACGAGATAACCATGGAACTATTCAGATAACCAGGTTACAACCCGTAAACCAAACAAGGACAGGGGTTGTAACCCTTCGTCTGAACAGAACTTAAAATTCTCACCATTTATCGGTAAAATAAATACAAGCATTCAGGTCATATAGCAATCTGGAGCAGGATCAGGACAAGACTAGACTGGTTAGACTCCATCCAATCATTTCACGGCCAAGCAAGAATTACGGCTTGATACTTTAACTAACTAGGGTTGTCATAAGCCTAGTCACTATCAAGATACAGTGAGATTACTCCACAGCCACAAGCCCTGCAGACCATCCAGGTTACCCAGGTCGAAATTAGGGATTGAATTCAGGTGGGTACACCGTCCAGGAAATGTATGTACCCTTAAGTAGCTTGAAAGGTGCAACACATGACAGTGTGCTGGAAATGTGCCCTACTCGACGGCAGGCTACAGATCCCAGATGCACCTAGGTAACGGGATTGCCTGTAGCTAGGAAATCTCTTCATGACTAATGTGTTAATCTAGTTATTAACCTTAGTCCATTTCAATAGGTACTCCTGACCGTGGTACTCAGGAGCTCCCTCCCTAGACATGATACAAGACAGGACTGGTTTATTTGTACAAGCACAATCGCCCACGGTGTCCATGTTATTATACAGGTCATGTCATGTCAGGTAGCCGTCGCAACAGCTTATCAGATATATCATGTCAGGTTTATCATGTCAAGTGTACTTGTCAGGAGTGCGCCACGACGGACAACTATCAGGTCATGTCAGGTTTTCTTGTCATGAGTGCACCAAGACGAGTCACTGTCAAGTCGTGCTCAATTATCTGTTCCAAACATATAAGTAAAATCAAGTTCATGACAAAAGGCGTAAGGATATAAAATGGACGTAAAATATCTAATAAAGGATTTACGAAACATGGGCAAATAATGATAAATAACAGTACACAGGACCAGGAGAAAGTCATGCGGTTCTGTCATATGCGGCCAGGAAAGGAGGGAGCGCATGCGGCTGGAAGTACAAGGGCGTCAGCGGCTGGAAATGTAAAGGCGCATGCGACTGGAAATGTAAAGGCGCATGCGGCTGGAATTAATCGGGATCATGCGGCACAGACTCAGAAGTCCATGCGGCCAGGGTCTAGGGTCCTCATGCGGCTCGGGGATCAGGGCCAATACGGTAGGCAAGTGCTTGAGCTTATGCGGTTCAGGAAGGTGAGCGCATATGCGGCTCAAATTAGAAAGGGGTCTTCATGCGGCTGATGGCGAACTCAAGTCCATGCGGCTCATATAGCAAAACCCATGCGGCCCGGAAGAAGTGAGGGCGCATGAGGCTGGGTCAATGCGATGGCTTATGCGGCTGGGGGAAATAGTTGCATATGCGGGTCGAGAAGAGTTCGTTCCCAGCCCTGCGACTAAGTCCATGTAGACTCATGTAGCTGATGGGAAATGAGCCCATGCGGCTAAGTATGAGACTCAGCCTCATGCGGCTGGGACTAAGTTTCATGCGGTTTAGAAGTACGAGGGTCTCATGCGGCTGATGACGACATACCGCATGAATACTCATGCGGTCAAGTACAGCCATGCGCCAGGGAACTGTTCTTCTTCTCCAAAATTCCGAGGAGAAGAACTCTAGAAACCCATGCCTTCCAAGCTTCATAAAACTTTCATCCGGAGCCCAAATCCAAACTTCCATAAGTCAAAATGGGGTAGAACAAAATTCTCTACAACATGGAACCATCAAAACTAGTAAATAACAAGATTAAGTAGCTCAAAACCCAAAAATCCAAAAATAAAGTAAATATAGATCTACAAGAATCTAGCCATGGAAAGTAAAAATGCCAAGTTCTAAAGTATGTTAAAATACTGTAAGGAAGAGAATAAAGCAATAAAATCGGAGTTCCTCCATGAAGCAATAAAATCGGAGTTCCTCCATGAAGCAAGTTGCACTTGCCTAGACCTCTCTCTTCTCTCTCTGGTAGGTGAAGGAAGTAAATGGGGAAGAAGAAGATGATAAATGAAGAGAGAGAGAGGAGAAGGGGGTAATAAATATGAATGGTGGTGGTAGGTAGGGGTTCACATTGGTTCATATTGAACCAAAGAAAACCGAGCCAAGCCGAACCAAGCCAAGAAATAACCAAGCCAAGGTGCAAGCTAAACAAGGAATCATGCAATACAGAATAAAATACGTACACGTATTCCAAAAATACGTAATACGGACCACAGGCATTACAGTGGACCATCGTCACCGATGGTTATAAAAAGCCCGCCAGGATAGTTATCAATGGTGATCTCGTTGAGAAACCACATGACAAATATTCTGACGAGGAGAAGAAACAGGCAAGTCTCAACGCGAGAGCTATTAATGCTTTGTTCTGTGCTATAGACATGAATGAGTTCAACAGGGTCTCAACATGCACCACCTCTCATGAAGTATGGAGAGTTCTAGAAGTGACGCATGAAGGAGCCACCCAAGTCAAGGAATCGAAGATAAGCCGTCTCACTCAAGAATATGAGGCTTTCATGATGAAGCCAAATGAGACGATCACACAAATGTTCACAAGATTCCTCGACATCATTAATCCCCTATCTTCGCTCGACAAACAATATTCAAATCACGAAAAGATTCGCAAGCTACTTAGGGGGCTACCAAAGATTTGGAACCCTAAGGTGACAGCCATCATAGAAGGAAATGATCTCACAACCATATCCATGGAGACCTTGATGGAAAAGCTGATGACTCATGAGCTTGACCTCAAGGACTTCGAAGAGCCTGCTCCTAAGGCTAAGAAGATAGCACTCAAAGCTCACCGACGGAGGACTGACTCCGAAGAGACGGATGATGACAACTCAAAAGGTGATGATCAAGCTCTCCTTGTCCGCAACTTCAAGAAATTCCTTTGCTTCAACCGAAGAAAGAAGGAACCACAAGAAGACGATGAAGAAGAGCCAACCTACTACGGTTGCAAGAAGACGGGACACGTCCGAAAAGACTGTCCATTCTTAAAGAAGAGCAACCGTTATGAGAAACCATACAAGAAGACTTCCTCAAAGAAATATGCAAACATGAGCATTTGGCATGAAAGCGAAGCTAGTGAATCCGAGGAAGAAAATGACTCTCCTCAAGACGCTGCAAACGTGTGCCTAATGGCAACGTCCGACAAGGTATCAAATGAAACTCTTGATGACTTCACTTTTGATGAACTTGGCGATGCTTTTACCGATTTACTTGATGATCATAAAAAGGTCATTGGTAAATATAAATATGCCAAGGAAAAGATCAAAAGTCATAAAGTCGAAATTCAAAGACTTTCTTTAATGCTTGATAACATTAGAGACACTTCACCCACGGATGTCACAAATGAGATATCTAAGCTTAAAATAAGCTTACATGATGCCGAAGCACGCATTGAACAATAAACACAAGAAATCATAGCACTCAACACGGAGCTTGCAGAAGAAAAGAGTAGACACAAGATTTCTATTACTAAGATATATGGTTTGAATGCTAAGGTTACTGAACTGCAGGCTGTCTCTAAGAAATTAGAGACTAAATTGGAAAAACAGGTTGCTCAACCTCAAACCCAATCACATGAGACACACACAAAGCATGACACTACTCATACTAGTCAACCACGTCATCCACCTGCAGCTCATAATCATGCTTACATATACACACACTTTCATAATGCACACAAACCACATACACGTAGAAATAATTCTCATATGTCACATAATCATCATGCTACACATAGATACAACCATCAGTATGTTGTACAAAATCACCATCACTCTACATATAGACATCATCACCATGCTATTCCATATAGACATCATCACAATGCTATTCCATATAGACATAATCACCATAGACATTATCATCATACTGCTCCACATCACTCTATATATAGACATCATCACCAGGCTAACTCTACATATCATCATGCTACTCCATATTACTCTACTCATAGACATCATATGCATGCTTCTAACATAAATAGGAATGCTATATGTACGTATTATGGTTTATATGGACACATTTTACCACAATGTAGAATTAGAAGATTAGTAGATAGAAAGATATATGTATGGTTTCCGAAAACTAACTTTTCAGGACCCTCAAGAACTTGGGTACCAAAGGTCACATCTACTCTTGATGTAGGTGGACCTTCCCTCATCAACTAAGAGTAAGTGGATTCTCGATAGTGGATGCTCGCGGCATATGACGGGAGACGCAAATCTTTTCGCATCACTATCGATGAAGAGAGAAGGATATGTATCCTTCGGTAACAACCTAAAAGGGTATATTATAGGTAATAGTATTATTGGTTATCCTCCCTCTTTCGTAATAAAGGATGTCTGCCTAGTGACCGAGTTAAAGCATAACCTGCTCAGCATTAGTCATCTTGCTGACCATGGATATGACATTAACTTTGGACAAAATAAATGCCTTATTTATGATAGGTCAACGGGAGACATTGCTTTTGAAGGGCTAAGAGAGGATAATATTTATATTTTTTATTTATCTATAGATACTAACAATGCAGGTAGATGTCTATATGCTCATAAGGATGAAAGATTATTATGGCACCAGCGTCTTGGTCATGCCAACATAGATACTATATCCAGGCTATTGACTAAGAAGCTAGTTAGAGGCTTGCCCGACATCACATTCAAAAAGGACACGGTATGTGCCGAATGTAAATTGAATAAGGCAACTAAGTCCTCATTTTATTCCATAAACTCTGTAAGTACTACTAGACCTTTGCAACTTCTTCATATGGATTTATTTGGCCCTAGTAGAGTAGCCAGTCTTGGTGGAAAACTCTACGCCTTTGTCATTGTTGATAATTTTTCTAGATTTACTTGGGTTTTCTTTCTTACAAATAAAAGTGATGCTGTTTCGGTTTTTAAGATTTTTGTTAAGAAAGTTCAAAACGAAAAATGCTACATGATTACTCGAATCCGAAGTGATCATAGAGGCGAATTCAAAAATACTGATTTTGAAAATTTTTGTGATTCTAATGGTTTTGATCATGAGTTTTTTTGTCCAAGAACTCCTCAACAAAATGGTGTTGTGGAGCGGAAGAATAGGACTCTTGGCGATATGGCTAGAGTCATGTTGAACAAGTTTTCACTTCCGAAATACTTTTGGGCTGAAGCTGTCAGTACATCATACCACATTTTAAATAGGGTGCTTATTCGTCCTATTACGAAGAAAACACCCTATGAGCTTTGGTTTGGAAGAACCCCAAATATTTCTTATTTTAGAGTTTTTGGCTGTAGATGTTTTATCCTTAACACCAAAGACAACTTAGGCAAATTTGATGCCAAAGCTGACGATGGTATTTTTCTTGGCTATGCTGTCAAGAGCAAGGGATATAGAGTATTTAACAAACGCTCATTAATTGTGGAAAGTCTACAAATGTGACTTTTGATGAAGATAACAGTACAGCAGCTACTCTTGATGATGATGTTGAGCCATCAACTTCTACTCCAATGAATACCACAACCGAAACTAATTCTCTGGAGGGCTTGCCAAAGAAATTCTCTTTCAAGCCGTCACATCCAGAAAATTTGGTAATAGGTGAGGTTTCACGTGGAGTAACTACTAGATCATCATTAAGAAACTCTATTGCTAGCACTGCCTTTATTTAACAAATTGAGCCGAAAAACATTTTAGAAGCTTTTAATGATGAATTTTGGATTTCTGCTATACAAGAGGAACTCAACTAATTCGAGAGGAGCCAAGTATGGGAACTCGTTCCTAGACCGGCCAATCACTCGATCATTAGTACTAAATTGGTTTTTAGAAACGAAGTAAATGAAGATGGTTCAGTCACACGCAACAAAGCTCGTCTAGTAGCCCAAGGATACAACCAAGAGGAAGGTATCGACTATGATGAGACATATGCTCCTGTTGCTAGATTGGAATCCATTCGGATGCTTTGTGCATTTGCAAATTTTCAAATTTTCAAATTATTTCAAATGGATGTTAAAAGTGCTTTCTTGAATGGATTTATTAAGGAGGAAGTTTATGTGAAACAACCTCCTGGCTTTAAAAATCACAAATTTCCCGACCATGTTTTCAAGCTGAAGAAAGCGCTATATGGCCTCAAACAAGCCCCTAGAGCTTGGTATGAACGGCTAAGCAATTTCTTGCTTGAGAAGGGTTTTTCTAAAGGGAAAATTGACACCACACTTTTCATAAAATCTTTTAAAGACACTATTCTTTTAGTCCAAATATACGTAGATGATATTATATTTGGTTCTACTGATAAAACTCTCTGTCTAGATTTTGCCAAGTGTATGCAGACCGAGTTTGAGATGAGCATGATGGAGGAGCTCAACTACTTTCTTGGACTGCAAGTCAAACAAATGTCAAATGGAACTTTCATCTGTCAGTCGAAGTATACAAAGGACATGCTGAAGAAATTCGACCTTGACAACGTCAAACCAATCAGCACTCCAATGGCTACTACAACTAAACTAGAACCAGATGAAAGCGGCAAACCCGTGGACCAACGTAAGTATCGAGGTATGATAGGCAGTCTACTCTATTTAATTTCCAGTCGCCCTAAAATTATGTTTAGTATTTGCCTGTATGCTAGATATCAAGCAAATCCTAAGGAATCACACATGACTGCTATTAAGCGTATCTTTCGATACCTTAAGGGTACGGTTACAGTGGGCCTATGGTATCCCAAGTCAACATTATTTGACCTCATTGGTTACTCTGATGCTGATTTTGCCGGATGTAAGGTCGACCGTAAAAGTACGAGCGGTACGTATCATCTATTAGGAAAGGCTTTAGTCTCTTAGTTTAGCAAGAAGCAGAATTCTATCGCACTATCCACAACAGAAGCTGAATACATCGCAGCTGGGCGTTGTTGTGCACAAATTCTGTGGATGAAGCAAACCCTTGAAGACTACAATTTATCTTTTATGCACATTCTAATCTTTTGTGACAATACTAGTGCTATAAATCTCACTAAGAACCCCATTTGTCACTCACGCACGAAGCACATTGAAATACGTCACCACTTTTTGCGTGATTATCAGGAAAATGGCACTATTAACTTAGAATTTATTGACACTGATCATCAGCTAGCAGATTTCTTTACAAAACTATTATCCGAAGAGCGCTTCAATTTTCTCTGTCGTGAACTTGGAATTTTGGACGAAGCTGTTGTTAATTAAAATAAACCTGCGTAAATATCGAGTATGTTTTGATTCTTTTATGATAAAATTGCTATAGGTACAAGCCGAAAGGGTCCTTCTGACAACAAGGCGTAAAAGCCTAAGCGACACGGTACACTAGTCCTCAGGACTACCGCTAGCTGGGATTCGGCCCCTGCAGCTAACCCATGGCAGCTTCAAAATATTGAATTATAATATAATTCCTTGTTTATTATATGGTTCAATTTTAATTTTTTACATGCTAAAATACAAATTTTCCAAGATTACTTTCTGTCATTCTCTACTTGAGTCTTCCTTATATATGTTCTTTTACCTTTGGTCTCTCACACTTAATCATTTGTTTTCAACTTAGTATTTTTTCTCAGCCTAATTCCTGTTCTGTCAACAGAATCCGGAATTCGGGCCAAACTCTGCCCTTACCAGAGTTCGGGCCGAATTTGGCCTGACTGTCCCAGAACCGGGAGCAGTCTCAGCCGCTGATCATATGTTGATCCTGTGGCCCATATTTGTTTCGACCAATTGGAACCCTTCACATATATTCGGGCTCTCTTCCCTCTTCTCTTCCATTGCCACCTTTTCCACTTCACCAAACACTTTTTCTCAAAACCCTAACCCTAGTTCTTCCTTTCTAGAGCTCATCTCTTCCCCAAACTCAAGGAGAAGGCCTATTTCACCATTCTCCTTCATTGTTTATCATCTCTTTGAGGTATATCTTAACACTTTTCTTATTTCAAATTTCTCCATTATCTTTATTGTTTCATGGCACCACGTTTGTTCAATCGCGGGAAGAGACTTCGAACAGAGGGAGCATCCTCTTCGAATGCTCCTTCTCGAGGTGAACCGCCCGTTGAACAACAACCACCTATCCATCCGTTGTTCAATCCTCCACGTCCACATGACCCAAACACTTTTGATGACCGAATATTTGTATCACTCGACGCATCTAATGATTGGTTTAGTAATTTTTGGATACGTCCGGTGTTTGCGGGACACCCTATCAATTTTACTATTTTCTCTCATTATGATGCACTTTTTCATGACCTTTGCCTTGACGAACTTGTCACCACCAACTCGGTCATTTATCGGAGTGCTATTTAAATGTTCTACTGCAACCTAACCCATGATGATACACATATTTATTCACGGGTTGCGGGAATTGATATCTCTTTTGACGATTTCGATTTGGCCGAACACCTTGAACTCCAAGAGCCAAACTCATGGGAAAAGCTTGTTGACGCTCGATTGTTTTAATTTCCCAATGGGTCTTCACTTGAAAGCTTCAAGGACGACTTGTGTACCCCGAACACTCGTCCTCGTAAGCTTTTGGCCAAGTATCTCAATCCCTATTTTTATGAACTTTATCGGATTATCTTTAACACAATTCTACCCAAAGCGGGTTCCACCGATGAAGTCACCTACTTTGAAATCTCGGCCTTATATCACCTCCACTTTTATGTACCATTTAATCTTCCATGTACAATGATGGATTGGATGATTAATTCTAGGAAGAAACCAAGATCCTTGGTTTATGCTTTGTATCTTCCTATGGTATTTCTTGCGTTTCGCATACCACTTGATGAGTGTCCATTCTTATCTGCCCCTGCCTTTCTTTCAAAGGTACGGAGGCTTCAGGCAGCCGTTGGCTCACCAGTCGTGTCTGAGCATTCTGATGATGAGCCAGATGCCCCTCCTTTGGGACAGGATCCTCCTCCTCCTCCTGCCACTCTCGAGTCTCTTCAGACCATGCTCCGCGATCGCTTCACCATAGAGGATGATCGTTGGACTCAGCTGGATTACCGGACCACCCTGCAGATGAGTGCTATCAGCAACTCGCTGCACGATATTCGGTACTCCATGTCTCGCCATCCTTCCATGTCTATCCCTATGGAGCGGGACCCTGGTCGTGAGGGCTATCGTATCGATGACCCTTGGATTATTCGCTACTTGGATCCGGATGCAGCCTTCGTGGACCCTCGTCGTTCCTTCACTGATCCATCAGACGATGCTGGGCCTTTACGAGCTCGATGATGGATATGGACTGCTACTTGCTGCTGCTACTGAGGATCATAGCTTATGTTTCTTTTGGCACTTTGGATTTTAGTTACTTTTATGCACTTTGATTGTATTAGACTTATTATGAGTTGTGACTTTTGAGACATTTAGTAGTTTTATCAGTTTCTATGCAGTTTTTTCTCTTATCTTTTGGTGTGCTTGCCAGTTCTTAATTGATTATCGTTAATTGCTAAATGCCAAAAGGGGGAGATATATGTATATTCCATATTATTATTTTTTCTCTGTATATGTGCTTTTGGGAGAATGTTCTTATCAGGCCAACAGAATTCAAAGCAATCTTTACGGGGGAGCTATTTTTTAAGCTCGGCACTGATTACGGGGGAGCTATGCTTTTTGTCCTTCAATGTGTCCAGGTATGAATATTGAATATACAATTATTACTTTGTCAATTATCAATATGGGAAAGATTGTTGACACAAAGTCACAGTCAACCAAATATTGATAGAATTGACTAAATAATACTTGTGATAATTCAATACGACACATGAAGACTACATCCAGCACAAGTCAGACGACAGCTCAGTTTTGCAAATGCAAGTCATTTTTGAGTCTGTATTTTATAATTTTATTGAGTCTAGACTTATGTAAGATGAGTTGTGCTGAGCATCTGAGACTTAACCTATACCCTACCCAAAGTCCAAAAGCTCCACATACATCCAAAATAAGCCTATTGGACCAATGACCCATTCTGTGCTCTGGAGACAAAGTTCGGGCCGAACTCTGCCTCCACACAGAGTTCGGGCCGAACTCTGTCCCCTAAAAATCAGCACCCTAATTTTTAGGGTTGGCTGGTTGCAAGTTGTCCAACGGCCAAATTTTTAAAAATTTCAACCAGAATTCTGGCCGAATTCTGCCTACCTGGTATCCTATAAATAGGCCATAAATTCTCTCATTTTCATTCATCCAATCTTCTCTTCTCTTCTCTCTAAAGCTCAATACAAGCCATATCCTTCTTCATCAACTAGCCACAAGCTTCCTAAGCCTCAAGTGTTCAGCATTTTTTAGTTAGGAGTTTGTGCAAGAGTTAAGAAGTCGCTTGGAAAATTCCAAGCATCGCCACTGCGATCTTTGTAAGAAGTTGACATGCTCTTCTGAAGAAAAGGCACGGGGTGTAACTACTATTTCACAAATAGTGGATTTAATCCTGAGCTAGAGTTCTCAGGCCTGGACTAGTCCTCCATGAGGGAAACCAGGTTAAAAATCGGCTGTGTTTGCGTATGCTTTCTTGCTCCTTATTTATTTCCGTATTTCCTCTGATTAGTTTTTTTCTTGTGAAAGAGTTTAATTTTTTAATTGGCTATTATCGCTATAAACTCTATTCACCCCCCTCTAGAGTTGCCATCTGTTCTTCATATGTATGTAATATATGTATATGTATGAATATCTAGTAATAAATATGTATGTATATAATATATGTGAATATGTATGCATATGTGTACATGTATGTATATAGTTAATATATATAATGTGAGTGGCCTATATGTACATATATGATGATTCCTATATATATGTACTATAGCCTATATATAAAAAAAAAAAATTATATATATATATATATATATATATATATATATATATATATATATTGTGTATGTGCCTATAATGTGATGTATAAGTATAGGTTTATAGAGATAGTATGGTATTCCTAATGTGTGTGTATTAGCCTAGGAATATAGTCTATGATTGCTTTGTGAAGTAGTGTAATGGTTAGAATAGACTAGTATAGACTTGGTAGGCTTGTATAGCCTTGTAATGGTATGTGTTAGCTAGTTTAGCCTTGTTTAGACTAGTATGGACTAGTTAGACCTAGATTGACCTAGTTTGACCATAGTTGACTTAGGTTTGACTTCTTGGTTGACCAGGGTTGACCAAGAGTTGACCTTGGCCTAGATTGACCTAGATTCATCTAGAATGCATTGAATTGCATATTGTTATCATTTTAGACTTGTTATGAGCTGCTCTGATTAGGAGTCAGACACCTCTCCTCGGACAGTATATTTCATCCGGACACTCAGATACCAGGCGAGTACATTCTCTGATCATTTCATATCCTGCTTAGAATTATATTCCTACTTTAGATTACCTTACTTGATGCTCTCACGACATTATCACGAATTAGTACTATATGGATCTCTTCATGTAATATTATCCCCCTCGGGAGCATCGGGTACATTGTGTCATGTGCGTTTCACTTTCATCATGTACTCCTGTGCTTTTACCATACATGTACACTCCTGTGAATCATATACTCTCATGTTCACGGAGCCCTCATGTATACTATCATGTGCACCCTTTCATGGGCCCCCATGTGATATCATGTATAATAATATAACCTGCTTAGATCCTTGTGTATTGATTGGGGAAAACGGGGGAGTGCTAGTAGTCATGTGAACAATTCCATAGTAGTGTAGATCATGTGAAACTCTTTAGTATAGATCATGTATAAATCTCTTCTGTTCACATGTGCTATCCTGTACTCTACATCACTAGCCACTATTAGTTCTCTATATACAGTAGCTATTTATATACAGTTCTCTTCTTTTACATTATGTACTTCCTTTTAGTTTCCTGTATCTTACTCTACTATATGTTTATATTTTCTAACCTGCTATGATCTGTTGAGATGTATTGTGCTCGCTCCTGTCCTGACTGGACCTGTTAAAAATATTACAGAGGACGAGGAGGAGGCCTGTGTGGATACCTTCTACGGGGCAGCCCTAGACGATACTTGCGAGCTGGACTCTTAGGAGGACCCAGCTCTAGCTGAGGACATTACCCTTATTGCCTAGACTAGCTTAGTTAGGCCTTATCTTACTTATGTTGTCTTGAGACTGTTTTAGCTAGACTTTATTTCTGTCTTGAGAATCTGAGTTGTATATATTCTTTCATATTCAGTAGTTGAGACTTGTATTTCTGGATATTGCTGAGATGTTATCTGAGACTCTTTTGATCATCTGTATTTCTTTGAGTTCTATATCATATCGTGCTTCTTCTTCCTTAGTTGTGATTGAGTTTACATTCTGCTATGTCACCCCCATTCGGGGAGTATAAACTGTTTAGAATTATATTGTTAGATGTTGTGACCTAGGACAGCGTTTTACCGCCGACACTGCGGCGTAGGCTGGACGTACCCACGTCTCGTGCCCTTATTCTAGGATACGGGTCGTGACACAAACATAAGATCAGAAACCACAGTTCATAAAAAGCTCTATATTAAATCATACCTACAAAGATCTATTACAGATTCATAATGATTACAAGAAATGAGCTTTGCCTAGAAGGATCTATTACAGATTAATTATGAAAAGAACTAAGCCATCTAAAGATCTACAAGAGGGTTAATCTTTACAGGCACAATACGAGGGGGTTAATCTTTACAGACGCACAACCCCCCAAATGCGCAGTACTGTCAAAGCGAGCCACTTCCTGAAGCAGCTATTGGCCCGAGCGAGAACTCAGTCCACAGCACAGGCCATGCCACCGCCATTGAGAAGGGTAGAGTAGAACCTGTGGCTCTTCGGATTGGCAACCAATCCAAATCCGAAAGCTTGGATCTCGATATAGTACCCCGTCCCTACATCGTGCCCTATTTTCGTCCATGGGGTACACGAGAAAGGAATACTGTCGCTACCGATTCAGTCGGGATCGACAGATCGGGGTCGGTTGAATCGGTCGAACGGGAACGATTGAATTAAGATCCTTTTCTCATTATAGAAAGGATTCTTCGGAATCAAGTCCCACATTCAGCGGGTTGCGTCTCAAGGATTAGCTCTGCGGCTGAGTCGGGAGAGACCTTTCGTTGCTCTACTTTTCATGTCGTACTTGCTTTGGCTTTGATTTTGTGAATACGTTTTTGTGAATGTTTTCGATAGTTTTCATGGCTTGCATTTTTGAATTTTGCATTCGTATCGAATTCCTTAAAATAATACAATATTCTAATCAGTTGCTTATGCGATTACAGGTGATCGCTTAGGCGACGTCTAAGCGCAGCCAACCAGTCCCTCGCCTGAAGCAAAGACTAAGGTAAGTGACTGACCTTCTTCGCCTCGACCCTCTGTTTCAGAATCAAATATGAAACACAAAAATAATGCTTGTCACCATAATATAGAATCAATAAAATTATGGCACGATTCTTTACGAAACACTTGCTATCGAACCGCTTTACATAAGAAACTGATGCCTGCTTTCTTATGCCTATTTACTTAGCCTATGTAAACTAAAGGAGGAATCGATTAACGTTTATCGCAACGATACGGCTAAAGTGCATAAATGACTAAGTTTAAAGAAAATGGTTAGTTTCACACTAAAAGAGAAATTTAAAGGTTCTAATAAAAAGATAGAATATTTTATGAACCTGTAAAATGGTCATTGAACAACTTATGCATAAGGTGTAGTTTTTTTTAACGGTTGCCTAGGCCAAGGAACCGATTCGACCTGGGAGGAATGAGTTGTAGCAAGCGCAACCCATGAATTAGCGCAGATGATTCGGGAACTTTCGCATAGGGCTCGCTACTGTGGACACAAAAAAGAAGAAGAAGAAATGCTGTCTTTTCTTATTGGCACAAGGTACCATAAATCGAGTACGCCTGAGAGATCCTGCACTGAGGATCCCCGAATACAAAAAGAATTCTGGGTAATGGGACGATGGAGATCGAGCGGCAGTTTGTCTTTTACTCCGTTGACACTCCGATTATAAAAGTGGGAGAAAACCTAAGAAAATTGCTAACTCTCGGCTCACTGGCAAGAAGGGTAGCAATTTGGCTCTTGAAATGCTCTCCGTTTCGTCCTTTGAAGAGGTATGAGACCTCTTTTTATAGTCATTTTTGTGCTGGAATGATGTTATGCACCCATATGAGAAAATATACTAATTTTCATGTGGGCGCATAGTTCTGCTTTGGGCGCATAGATTGTAGGCGCATGCAGACTGCGTGATCGTGGGGTTGACGTGGCCGCATGCTTCGGTGCACGACTGCTCGTGGAGACTGACGTGGCCGTATGCTTCGGTGCATGATTGATCGTGGGTTTGACCGAGTCGGGGGGCTGTCCTGACTTGGGCATATAGCCTGAAACAGGGCTATATGCCCCCTTCTGGAGGAGTCCAGAGTGGGCGTATAGGGGATGTATGCCATCAACATGGGCACATAGCTTGCTCTGATAATTTGGGCGCATGTGGGCTGTCCTGGCTTGGGCGCATATGTCTTCCTTGCTTAGGCGCATATTAATCCCTATCTTGGGCGCATAGTTGTCAAGAATGCTGAAATTTTTATGCTTCTACAAGATCCCCTTTAAAGTTTTTGATACTTGAACGAGTTCGAAATACTTTGAAAGAAGCATGCACCGTCTTCTCGTGATGCAGTGGGAGCATAGCATAGTTCTTCCTTTGGGCACATAGAGTTTGGCCAGACTGTCAGAGAGATGGCAGTTGAGATCTTCCTCAAAAATATGAACTGACATATTCATTGGAGTAGAATTTGAAGAGGTCCATCCTTCATGCGTTTTCCACATCAGCAAGTGATAGTCGCATAGCTTATAAGAGACTGGGTCTTCATGTGAGCGCATAAGCCGTAGTGGGTGCATAGTATGCAGTGGGCGCATAGGCACATAAGAGTAGTAGGCGCATAGTGTTTGGTCCATGCCTATAAATAAGCCTTGAAGAGAGAGAAGATTCATTACTCTCTTTCCTTTAAAACTTTCAAAAGACTTTTCATCTCTTCTCTGCACGAACCATGTCTCCCAAGGTCGCCAAGAGATCAGCGAAGGGCAAGGGGACTGTACCGAGTGGCTCTCCTCCTGCGACAGCGTCCTCACTAGTCCATGACCCGATCCTGGGTGAGGCTACGCCTTAAAACAAAGTCTTGAGCATTAATTTGCGATGCTCAAACTTTTTCTCTACCTGGGTGCATGTGCCCAAGGCAACATATTTCTGTGAGCATTTATATGCGCCCACAGAAGCATGCGCCCACACTGTGGTGTGTTATGCGCCCACATGCTACTGCATGTTATGCGCCCACATGCTGCTGTATTTTATGCGCCCATATGCTATTTGTATGTTTATGCGCCCATATGCTGTTTGGGTGCATAACCCTTTGGACGTATAGCCCTTTTGGCATATAAGATTCCTCCAGCACTTAGTTTTTTCTGCAGATTCTGAGTCTGACTTTCTCTTCTGTCCTTGCAGTTGACATGTTTGTCCCGAAACTTGGTGGAATCCCTTTCGGCTCTGCTTGCCAAGTCCTCGGCACAAGCCTCATAACCAACATGGTCATAAAGGTTCAGGACAAGATCAGTCATAACCTGTAAGCCCACTTCCCAAAATTTTATTTTTTTTTATTTTTATTTGTTTATGATTAATTTTATGGTCATTGGGAGTCATGTCAAAGCTTATAGGTGGGCTATGACCATATTAAGGTCATATGACCTCTAGATAGCTTATATATGTATTATTTAGCTATTTTATATTTTTCTACAATTTTTGGATATTTTTAGGTATTTAATATTTAAGGTTTTATTATTTTTAAGGACTTTTAGGATTTACTGTAAGGTCATACGGGGGTATTTCTGGACCAAATATTTTTATTTGGGCTTTAAATGACTAAAAATATTTTCTATAATATTTTAGAATTTTTTTGGATTTTTTTAGAATTTTAAAGAATTTTTATATAATTAAAACATATAGAAATTATATTTTATAGGTTTTTGGAATTTACTGTGAGGTCACATGATGATATTTTATGTTAAAATATTTTATTTATATTCTAGACACTTAGAAATATTTTCTAGAATTTTCTAGAATTTTTCTGGATTTTTCTGCAATTTATTTTAATTTATTTGGACTTAAAATGATTTTTAAATAATATTCTGAATTAAATAAATAAATAACCAGAAATCTACCCGGGGGGCCCACCTGTTGGCACCAACTGCTACAGTGACCGCCTCTCTCTCTCCTATATATATTATTATATTCGTCCACCCTAATTAAATTCCAGCAGCCTTTTGTGGGAGAACTCATCTAGGGTTTCCGACTTCCCGAAGTGATTTTCGCCAACCCCGACATGCTTTTTGTGCGCTGTTTTTTTTTCTTGGATTTGTATCGAGGTAAGCTTTCTGAATATGTAATCTATTTTCATAGATATTATTCCTAAATTTTTGGAAAATTCATAGAGTGTCGGTTGTCCGAAACTTGACATGTTTCAGTGTTTTCGAGATTCCGGGAGAACCAGAAATCAAAATCACGAACCGTTTGAAGTTTCGGAAAGATAACACAGACACTACGACACGTAATTTTTCCAAAAATTATTTCATTCATCTAGTATTTTAGTTATTCTGTTGAACTCAGAATTGATCGGTTGATCACTGTTTTGGTCACGATTAGCCATAACGGTGATATCTTTTAACCAAGGCGTGATTTTGCGGCACGGTTGATTCCAGCGCACTCGTGGCGCTGAAATCTACCAAGGTGCAATTCCATGAATTTAGAACTAGAATATTAGAATTCATTTGTGGTTTTCATGCACGGTTCGTGGTGCAATATGTGTTATAGGTTGACAGCATCTAGATTGGCAACTCCCTCGTCCTTGACTTGTGACTACAGTTTGTGCAAGGATTCAGGCGAGTACATCTCGGATGGTTTTTGTATTTGATTATCTCTATACTTCTTGTATTTAATATTGTTTTACATTGATATTGTCACTCCCCGTCCCCAAAATACGTATTTTTATACAAGTATTGCTTGAATGTATTTATTTAATGCTTATCATACCGTTATTTCTGTAATTTCATGCTAATTAATTTTTTTTTATTTTATTTTTTGCTTTTGCTTAAGCTCTTGGTTTATTTTGTTCATATTGAACCAATTTGGTTTAGCTCGGTTCATCATGATCAGGGGTGGATGGCCTAGATCTTGTAGGAAGGAATAGGTGGTGGAGATCTTGACTTGGGCTTGATATTAATACCTCTTTACTTTTCTCTCTCTTCATTACTCTCATTTACTTTTTCTTCATCCTCCATTACTCTTCCACCAACCTAGAGAGCTTAGGCAAGTACAACTTGCTTCGTGATGGATCTCAAATTTTGTTATTCCATTGTCTTCCTCACGAGATTCTAATACACTCTAGTACTTAGCATTTTTTTAATTTCCATAGTTTATTTTCTGTAGATCTAAGTTTGTTGCATTTTCAAATATCTTGGGTTTTGATCTATTAAACCTTGTTATTTTTAAGTTTTGATTGTTCCATGTTGTAGAGAATTTTATTCTACCCTATTTTGACCTATAGAAGTCTAGATTTTGGGGCTTGGATTGAAGGTTGGGAAGTCTGGGGAAACCCCAACTTTACAGGTTCTTCTTCTCGAAAAAGTTGGAGAAGAAGAACAGTGCTTGACTGCATGGCTTTTTCATGCGACAAGTCCCCTGCGGCTCCTTTTGGCCGTATAAGCATTTCGGTCTTTATGCGGTTCACTTTAGCCGTATGAGGCCCTCTGCCCCCCCCCGAGCCGCATGAGCCCATGTTCCTTTAGCCGCATGAGGCCCTATTCCCTCTAGCCGCATGGCTCTCGGCCGCATAGGCCTTTAGCTGCATGGATTTGGTCGGCTGCTAGCCGTATGGCCTTTAGCCGTATGGCCCTCGGCTGCTTGCCGCGTAGCCCCTGTTTTCCCTAGCCGTATACTGCATGGCCGTTTGGCCCTTGCTGCAGGGCGATCCTTGGCCGCATAGGCATGGCCCTTGGCTTCCAGGCCGTATGGGATTCTGATCCGATTCTGGCCGCATAGAGGGATCCGGACTTACCCGGCCGCATAGATGAGCATCCATCTACTGCCGCTCATAGTGCCTTTTGGCTGTTTCTTGTCCCGAATTGACATTGATTGTTACCTTGACTAATGATTGATCATGTGTTCCTAGTTGGAACTAGAAGACTGGCTAGTCGTCTTATTGAATTGAATGAGACACGTTCATGTATGAACCATGAACCATTGCGATCGACTAGCCGATCCTTACATTGGCATATAGACACATATTAACTTCTATTTTTCTACAAAAGCAGCATGTGTACCTTACGGTCAAGGCATGATTATTCTGTGGCTAGACTTGACTATTGCATTACGCTATGTAAGACCTACAACCTAGCCGTACTGGTATCATTGTAGAGTTATGCATATCGTACTCTGTACGGGAGTACTCATTCAGAATGATCATGATCCACGAGATGAGATTTTAATTAACATAGGGCCTACTAAGCTAAATAAAAATAACTATTGCATAGAGAGAATGGATTCTCGAGTTCTTACATGGCAGCCATCTTGGGACAATTAGTGCCCTGACATGCCGGCTGGTTCCCACGGATACTACAAATCTGCCGCATGGGTAGGGAGTGGTATCTGTTTATATTTACTGTATATTGATGACGGGCATCCCGCTGGGACATATCTAATTTATGATTGGCGCAATTGATTATTGGGTAGACTAGCCTTGCTTGTACATTGTAAGAACTGAGGAATTCCTTATAGCATATTTCCAAGACAACTTGGAACTCATAATAGCAAGCCATAGTAGTTGCATGGCCGTTTAAATTGGTTTGTTTGTATACTGTGCCAACTCTGTTAACTACTGAGATGAGCAGAATGTTAGGACATGACGGGTCAACTTCTGTCCTTGTTTGGTTGGAAAGTTGGCTCGAAGTGTCGTGATGATTGTGCGAACCCCAGTAGCAAGCAGAGATCTATTTATCATATTCTTAACTCTTATCACTGGTTCTAGTTTCTCATATCGTGCTTCCTTACGGTACTTGCTATTAGAGGTCTAACCTCTCTGCTATTGCATGGCCAGATTTAGAGCCAGCTCCCGAGGACTCAGCTTACTTCCACCTCCAAGATGGTCAATACTAGAAGAATGATCGTAGGAGGATACGAGTGGGTTCCTTGCTTCCCTGCTCGTCTTACTACTTAATTTACTTATTGTCGGTTGGCACCGACATGTTAAGTCGGACTGTCTTGCACTTACCTTTATATAATTGTAACTAAGTCAGACTGCAGCTGATAACAATTGTGTATACCTTGTCATATCATCTGGCTATGTTTTGTACAGCCAGATCTCAAGAACATTTTGACTGAGTGTTTGGGACGTCCTACTGCTTTATCTATATGTTCTCTATTATTGCTTCTTGTTTGAATGATTGAGACAATAGATGTTGATTGACCCTAGTGAGACTTTAATGTAGTATGCACCCCCTCATCTTTTAGACATTATTGATCGTATTATACGGTATTCTTCTACCCGTAATACGTAGCTGGCTGAGTCATTCTCCCGCTCTCGGGTATTCCGGTTCAGGGGCGTGACAAGATTTTAGTGGTGGCCCATGCAGGTCTGATTTCAGACTTGTGGGATATTTTAATTTATAGGATGTCTCAATCACACCTGTTTTCCTTTGATCTCATGATTCGTTGTTCTCGACCCTAGCTTGACATTCCAGTATCCTTTGACTTCATTGATCTTTCCTGTCCGATCGTTTGATTGTTCACTTGTCCTTTTTCTTAGGGGCACTTTGTTCGTACCTGTCAGAGCTGGACAGCAACAACAAGGGCAACATGAACAACAAGACCCTGTTGATCAGCAACAAGGGCCAGTACTAGCTTAAGAGACCATCCAAAAAGAAGTGATAGTGGAACCAGCAGCTGGACTGCAGTATCTGGAGGTTCCACCACCACCAACAGTTCCACCTACCCACGTGGAAGTAGACACACCAGCCCTTTTGGAAATAATGAGAGGGATGATGGCTACTCAGCAACATCAGATGTTGGTCCATCAATGCATGCACACTTAGTTGCAAGAGCAGAATGTATTACTCAACCAAAGAGTGCAGACGGCTTTGGAAAGAGGGGTGAGGACAGATTCAGGAGCATCAACCAGATTTTGCAAGTACAACCTCCGTAGTTTCGAGGGCACAAAAGATGCCAATCAGCAGATGCATGGCTTAAGGACATCGAGGCTATTCTGACAGCAGCTAAGGTTCCGACGGAAGAACGTATGGATCTAGTGAAGCTGTTACTTCAGGACCTCGCACGTGATTGCTGGGAATCAAAAGAAGTGGGCATCAGACGTCCTGTTGCTTGGGATGATTTTACTGCGAGATTCAAGACGAAGTACTATGGAGTTGTGGCACAGTTTGAGCTACAACAGAAGTTTATCAACCCCAAGCAGGCTGGCAAGACAGTGGATGCTTATGCAGCAGAGTTCTGCAGATTGAGTAGGTTCGCTCCGGAGATGGTAGCAACAGAGAGCCAGAGGGTTATAAGGTTTTAGCAAGGGTTTCATCTTGAACTCTTGTAATTGATAGAGGGGCACAACTACCAGACTTTCGATGAGGTATTGACGGCAACCCTGAGGCATGAGATCACTATCCAGAAGATCACATCTAGGACTGGAGGTCAGAAGAGATCTCACAATTAGATTGAAGGAGGAGGGGGAGCAACGCCCCGAGTTACAGCACAACCCCCTGGCATTTGTATTCACGATATGGCAATACGAGGGCCAGCACCGCCAGCAAGACAACAACAGCAACAGAAAAAGAACCAGCAACCCCCAATGGACTGTACTTATTACGGAAATGTAGGGCATACTAGAGATGTGTGTCGGGCATTGAACGGACAGTGTTTGATATGTTGAAGTCCAGATCATCGGGTTTCCACCTGTCCTATGAATTCGAGGTCAGGAGGACCAGTACAATTTCCTGCTCTGCCAGAACCAGGGGCAGGCCAGTATCAAGGACCAGCGGTGGCAGTGAGACCGTTGGCACAACGTCCGTTGATTGATTGAGACAATAGATGTTGATCGACCCTAGTGAGACTTTAATATAGTATGCACCCCCTCGTCTTTTAGAAAACATTGATCGTATTATACGGTATTCTTCTACCCGTAATATGCAGCTGGCTGAGTTATTCCCCCGCTCTCCGGTATTCCAGTTCAGGGGCGTGACAGATATCATGTTGATTCTTGACACGCTTGTCACACGAGATAATAGTTATGGATTCTTGTATGTTGTTCGTGACCAATATTTTTTCGTGTTCGTGACCTGTTTGAATCCATGGGTACTAGTTGGGCAGAGAAGTACATTAGTAGACATGTAAACATACCCAAAAATATCCTATGAGTCTATTCTTGAATAATAGCAGCTGCCCCCGACAAGTGCAGGGTGCCGAATTTACCCCTAGCCGTTTACATGTCGAAAGTGTATTTCAAATCACTTGTTAGATATAGTCTTGCTGTATTACAGTTTCTTGTCATTGCTTATCTTATGTACCATGTCTTCCTGCTTTTACTCGCATAATTCCTACCATGATTTCTTGTTTATCTTTTATCATGTATCTCAGTATTATTACAGATTTATGGATTTTGACATTTATTGATTCTGTTGTGAGATTATACTCGTTCCATTTCTGACTGGATACCAACATTTTTCAGGTTTAGCCGCGATCACTCTTAGCACTGGGAAGGCATGGGTATGCTGAGGTCGACCTAGATAGTGGAACTAGCTGTCTTTTCTATATTGTGAGAACTTTGTATTTTCTTTAATTTTAAATATTGTAAATGTTGTAATAAATTTAGAAATGTGAATGAGCAATAAAGTTTATTTTGAGCAATTATTTCTTACGGGCTTGACAGCGTTCTACCGCCGACTCTGCGGCGTAGGCTGGCTTGGACACGTCTCGTATCCGAAAAGCGGGTGCGGGTCGTGACAAGTTTTTGTGGTGGCCCATGCAGGTCTGATTTCGCAAAATATGCGAACTTGTGATGGTACGTTAGTCGTACTTTTGCGAGCCTGCGACTAGGAAATGCTCATTCACAACTAGGAGTAAATCAATTTTAAGAGAATGATTAGGACTAGGAGTCCCTAATTTAAATTGATATTTGGGTAGTTAAGGTTGCTACATAGGTCTCACTAGATGATTTTCATAGAAGGATACACTATCGTATTTTGAGTCGACGGTATTTCTCAGGAGGGTAGATTCGTAACATCTTCCCGAAAGCTTGAAAAATATCCTTTTATTTATTTGTTTGAATTAAAATATGATTTTAGAATTTTATAAATATTTAGTATAGACGGCCTTAGTCACGGTTAATTTTTGGAGTGCAAGATAACCAAGAATTTTGGCACTGAGAGTGTGGTCGAGTGCTTTGACTAGCGTTCTAGCCATGGTAGAGGAGGCTGAGTCATAGGTGTGCACTAAATAAGAAAACTAGGCTAAATCGTGAAATTACCCTAGGAATAATTTAATTACTTATTTTTAAGATTATCGGCTTTTAGAAGACCTGGTTGTTCCAAACTAGCCCGAACCTAATCCAAGTCCTGGTGGTCATATAGTGCGACCAACGTCGTCCATATAGATATATGGATGTGTATATATATTGGTAGTCCATTTCTAATATTATGAATAATTTCTATAAACTATATATTGAATATAATATATGTATTATTGCTATTTAAATTTATATTTTACTTGGAAATATGATAACCCTCTTATATAATAATATTTTGGGATTTTTGGATTTACTTAGGCTATACATATATACTTGTGTATGAATATATTCATAATATGTAGACATAGTGCTTTTTACATATTTTTCCTTCGATCTTGAATATTAGAGAAATATAAATTTAAGTTTATTTTCCTTTTTGCCTTCGATCATTTTCTTCCTAATCATGATCATTTGTACAACTTCATCTTATGTCTTTTACAAACACCGCCATATCATAAGTCCATATCACTTATATTCTTTTCCTTGGACCTAAGGAATTATTTTAAAAATAACTTCTCCCTCAATTGTCTATTAATCTCGAATTAAGCTTTTGGATTCAAAAGTTTTTCTCTCAACGTTGAATATTGAATATCCGTGAAATAAGGGTTATAAGATTTTTTTACTTATCTTGCCTTCGACCATGTCCTTCCTAATCAATCGTTTAAATTTTCAAAAACTGATACCTCCCCTTCAAGGATGGATACGTACACTTTCCTATAATGATCAATTTGTTCAAATTTCTAGCTTTCTCCATCATGGTCAATTTGTTTCAGGATTTTTGAACCTCCGTTAAGATTTTAAGGATGTAGTTGAAGGAATGATCGATGACTTATGATGGCAGACAGCAGCGCACTGTCGCCACTTATTTGACTTATGGAGACTGTGGGTTCACTGTAGCCAGCAACGCACTGGCGAGGCATGATCCCTAAGTTGAAATAATTTCAAGTAAGCGTAGGTTGTCAAATGTTTCTAAAGCTATATCCTAGTTGCATTATTTGATCCTTTCATTTATTATGTCAACATTGGGTAGAGTTGATAAAGTGTTCGATAACATATTATACTTGAGTCACGAAACCAAAGGTTCACGGCAGCCAGATGTACACTGGCGAGGCATGGATTCTCGGTTATATCTTTTATTGGCATACGACTATTAATTTTTTTCTTTCAAATTTATTTGATGTCTTATTTCTTGTTACCACCTTCTCTACAACTAGTAGTTCTTTATTTCTCTCATATTTTTCTATTTTCAAATTGTCATCTTTTAAACCTATTTTGATTTTCTTCCACTATATTCTAAAACGTATTTAGATTTCGATTCTATACGCCTGATCAATTTCGATCATTCATCACATTATTTTCTTGATTATATTCTTTGTCGTGCTTATTCATATCGATTGGTCATGTCATATTTTGATGATATTTTTGGTTGTGCCTATTTGTATCTTTTAAAATTTCATGGACGAAATTTTTCTAAGGTGTGTAGATTTGTAAGCCCACTTCCTAAATTTTTAATTTTTTTTAATTTTATTTGTTTTTGATTAATTTTATGGTCATTGGGAGTCATGTCAAAGCTTGTAGGTGGGCTATGACTATATTAAGGTCATATGACCTCTAGATAGCTTTTATATGTATTATTTAGCTATTTTATATTTTTTATATAATTTTTTGGATATTTTTAGGTATTTAATATTTAAGGTTTTATTATTTTTAAGGACTTTCAAAATTTACTGTAAGGTCATACTGGGGTATTTCTGGACCAAATATTTTTATTTAGGCTTTAAATGACTAAAAATATTTTCTAGAATATTTTATAATTTTTCTGGATTTTTTAGAATTTTTTGGGAATTTTTATATAATTAAAACATATAGAAATTATATTTTATAGGTTTTTGGAATTTACTGCGAGGTCACACGATGATATTTTGTGTTAAAATATTTTATTTATATTCTAGACACTTAGAAATATTTTCTAGAATTTTCTAGAATTTTTCTGGATTTTTCTGCGATTTATTTTAATTTATTTGGACATAAAATAATTTTCTGAATTAAATAAATAAATACCCAGAAATCCACCCGGGGTGCCCACCTGTCGGTGCCAACTGCTACAGTGACCGCCTCTCTCTCTCCTATATATATATATATATATATATATATATATATATTATTATATTCGCCCACCCTAATTAAATTCCAGCAGCCTTTTGTGGGAGAACTCATCTAGGGTTTCCGACTTCCCGAAGCGATTTTCGCTAACCCCGACGTGCTTTTTGTGCGCCGTTTTTTTTGGATTTGTATCGAGGTAAGCTTTCTGAATATGTAATTTATTTTCGTAGATATTATTCCTAAATTTCTAGAAAATTCGTAGTGTCGGTTATCCGAAACTTGACACGTTTCGGTGTTTTCGAGATTTCGGGAGAACCAGAAATCGAAATCACGAACCGTTTGAAGTTCGGAAAGCTAACACAGAGCTCTACGACATATAATTTTTCAGAAATTATTTCGTTCATCTAGTATTTTAGTTATTCTGTTGAACTCAGAATTGATCGGTTGATCACCGTTTTTGTCACGATTAGCCATAACGGCGATATCTTTTGACCAAAGCATGATTTTATGGCACGGTTGATTCCAGGGCACTCATGGCGCTGAAATCTACCAAGTTGCACTTTCAAAATGTAGAGTTCATATTGTTTGACCAGATAATCAATGGCACGCCTCGATTTACGTGTTATGGTTTCCAAAATTGGAAACATGACTTTTGATGGCCAAACTTGCATGTTTAGATTATATTTAGATTATTATTAGGTTAAATAATGTTTTTAAGTAATTTATTCTAGATTTAATTATTATTAGATTAGTAAACCAACTAGCCACTATTCTATGAATTTAGAACTAGAACATTAGAATTGATTTGTGGTTTTCGTGCACGGTTCGTGGTGCAATATGTGTTATAGGTTGACGGCATATAGATTGGCAACTCCCTCGTCCTTGACTTGTGACTTTGGTTTGTGCAAGGATTCAGGCATGTACATCTCTGATAGTTTTCGTATTTGATTATCTCTATACTTCTTGTATTTAATATTATTTTTCATTGATATCATGTTGATTCTTGACACGCTTGTCACACGAGATAGTAGTTATGGATTCTTGCATGTTGTTCGTGACCAATATATTTTCGTTTTTGTGACCTGTTTGAATCCATGGGTACTAGCCGGGCGGAGAAGTACATTAGTAGACATGTAAACATACCCAGAAATATCCCAAGAGTCTATTCTTGAATAATAGCAGCTACACACGACACGTGCAGGGTGCCAAATTTACTCCTAGCCATTTACATATCGAAAGTGTATTTCAAATCACTTGTTAGATATAGTCTTGCTGTATTACAGTTTCTTGTCATTGCTTGTCTTGTGTACCATGTCTCCCTGCTTTTACTCGCATGATTCCTACCATGATTTCTTGTTTATCCCTTATCATGTATCTGGGTATTATTACAGATTTATGGATTTCGTTATTTATTGATTCTGTTGTGAGATTGTACTCGTTCCATTCCTGACTGGAAATCAACATTTTTCAGGTTTAGCCGCGATCACTCTTAGCACTGGGAAGGCATGTGTATGCTGAGGTCGACCTAGATAGTGGAACTAGCTATCTTTTCTATATTGTGAGAACTTTGTATTTTCTTTAATTTTAAATATTATAAATGTTGTAATAAATTTAGAAATGTGAATGAGCAATAGAGTTTATTTTGAGCAATTATTTCTTGCGGGCTTGACAGCGTTCTACCGCCGACTATGCGGCGTAGGCTGGCTTGGACACGTCTCGTATCCGAAAAGCGGGTGCGGGTCGTGACATAACCAGCCTACGGAACGGACGATCCCCATACTTGAACAGGACAAGTCCTTCATGAAGCAGATGATTAACGACAAGAAGCTCTTGCTCGGAGGGGCACATTGTTTCAAGAAGCCATACTTTCTGTTCGATGACAGTGTGGGATTCGAAGATGGCGAGACGATACGCTTGAGAAGCCCACTGGTGGTCAGGCTGAACAATCAGAGGATATGGCTACCGTTGATGGAGCGTCAGTATCCTTTGTCTGCGTTCACTGTCTTAGCCGTGTGGCGACAGATGAAATGTGAGCTAACCCCTGAGCTCCCCGGAGTCGTCTCTGGAAGAATACAGTTCGACTTGGGAGATCGAAAGAAGGACACTTTCAAGTGTGTCAGGGGCTCTACATCTTACTCCACGAGGGGGCTGCAACCTGGTGCCGTAATAAACGACATCCCGACTGACCTCCATCCTTATGCTGCCGACACGCTTTGCAATCTGATGATGTCGGGGGACGTGTCTTATCCCGTGGGGAAGATGCGGATAAAAGGCTGGAGGTATCCAGTTTCATTCTGGAGCAACCTCACTGACTGGGTGCTTTCCACGTATGAAGCCATCCTGAAGACTGCTGGCCTTTTTTATGCTATTAGGGCCACCCAATATGGCGTAAAGGTCAACTGGCCAATGTTTGTCTCCTTGGCGGAGTTATACAACCTTCACACTTGTACTTTCTTTACTCCGGGTGGGGAGATGGGATTGGCTCCCCACGAGATGCAGGAAGTGTCGAAGCTTCCTTGGGGCACAGAGCCGTATGAAGAGTATCTGCCTTGTGATGAGTTGCTCCGAGACCTGGAGAATGAGAACTCCGAGATGATGGATGTACACAAGGAGTTATCCTGCCACCTCCTCATCTGCCATAGGATCAACAAGAAAGGAAGGACCGAGGGGGCCAGTCCCCACCCAAGAGCTTGGACGGGCTATGTCTTCGTTCATGGAGAAGGAGAGGATTCGGCCTCCTTTTCGATTTTAAAACCCATGACAAAGTCTGAGATATGAAGTCCGGATGGCAGATTATGATACAACAGATGCTGAGGACAGTGATGATCCTGAGGGGAAGTTCTCGATCGGCCACTACGTCCGTCAAGCTGAATATCCGTTGTCGGAGAAAGCCGTGTTGGCAGCTTTCTTGATGATCTGGCTCCGTGACTGTATAGTCCCTGGGGGTTCAAGGACTATTGAGAGGATGAGCCGGAGCATAATACTTCCGGCTGTGAAGCTGGTATTCAGATACCGGCTTGCCTTGCTTCCCGCGATAGTCTGTGCCACTAAACGGGGTCTACGGGATTTTGTTAGAAATACGGTGACACCTGACGGCAGAACCAACTTCGCCCAGACAGAACTTCCGTATCATTTCTTGATGGAGGTGGCTGCTACTGCACTGTCCTACCCTGATGAACTATGGGCCAGCGGAAGAACACGTGAATCTGATCCCCTTCCAGGATGAGGCTGCTCGTCAAGAAGAGACGTGTCACCGTGCTACCGCGAAGTCCGAAGCCGAAATTACGGCTCTAAGGGATAGTATTAATCGATTGTGTATCCCTTAGATTTTCTCTTCTAATAGGCTCAATTAGCCGTCAAGACTCCTGTATCTTTTTCTTTTCTCTGTCTTTAGATAGACGTTTTTAATAAAGAATTTTTTTGTCTTTCAAAATTCATGAATGAAGTTTGTGAAATATCAGAACTAGAGGTAATGTGGAAGTAGTAAGGATATTTCTGGTTGGTATTCTACTGCGAAATTTGATGTGGACTTATTATCTATTTTATATTCAAGGTTCTTTGAATATAGATAATAAGTTGAAAGAAGCAGTTAATAGAGGTAAATATGGATATAATAGCAGAGGATGTTCTATATCTGACCAGAGGTAATATGGACGTGGAAGGATATATAACATTAGGTAGGAGTGGATAATTCAGAGGTAATATGGACGTGATTATCCTTGATGAATGCTTTGCTCAGAGGTTATATGGACGTGGCAAAATATTTCTTAATCATCATACTGGAGAAATAATTATCGGAAAACATTTCAGAGGTAATATGAACGTGACTTGTTTTCGACAGACCGAGTTTGGACAGAGTCCAAAACAGAAATAATTCCACTAGGGAATCTTTTTAGAGGACCTATTATCTATGGCGTATTCAAGACTCTTAAAATACGGATAATAGCTAAATGATTTTTTTGAGTCACGTAAACAATGTACTGTACATTTATATGACTAAAACAGGGTATATGTAAACGCTATTCATAAAGGTTACACATAATATTTCTTCAGGAACTTGCCATTGATCGGTATCATGAGCAAGTCACCATCATGTTTGGTTAGTCGATACGCACCGTTAGAATACACTGTTTCTATAAAGAAAGGACCTTCCCATTTAGGCTAGAATTTTCCTTTTGTCTTGTGCGTTATGACCATTGGTCTTCTCACTGCTAAGACCAGATCACCAACTTGGAAGATTTTTTCCTTCACCTTTTTATTAAAGGCTCTGGAAAGGCGTGCTTGGTATAGTTCAATACGCTGCTGAGCTAATAAGCATTTTTTGTCTAGCGCTTTGAGTTCTTGTAGTCGCAGACGGTCACTTTTTTCGGCAGTCAACTCACTGGCTAAGGCTACTCGAAGAGTGGGAATCTGGATCTCTAGGGGAAGAATTGCTTTGCTTCCATAAACCAGAGAGAATGGCATACTGCCTGTTAGAGTTCGGACCGTTGTACGATAGGCCCAGAGACATTCGATGAGCTTCTCATTCCAATCGTACTTGTTTGAAGACACGAACTTCTTGAGAAGTTTAATGATGGTCTTATTGAAGGCTTCTGCTAACCCATTAGTCGCTGGATTATAGGCAGTAGAGGCTATATTCTGGATTCGATTCTTATCGCAGAACCGATAGAATACATGGTTCGCAAATTGTGGACCATTATCATGGATGATCCTACGAGGTAGGCCAAAGCGATAGATAATGTGATGTTTGATGAAACTGATCACGTTCGACGTCTTCACTTCGGTGAGCGGTATAGCTTCCGCCCATTTGGAGAAGTAATCGGTTATAGCTAGGATGAACCGATGTCCTCTGGAAGATGGCGGGCTGATTGGGCCTATGACGTCCATACCCCAGGCTTTAAAAGGCCAAGATGCTGCCGTCGGGTGTAAAAACTCTGAAGGTTGATTAATAAAGTCGGCGTGGAACTGACAAGCCCTACACTTCTTTGCATATTCAACAACATCTGCTACCATCATAGGCCAATAATAACCCATTAGTCTGAGGCGATCTTGTAATTTGGGGCCTGGTTGATGTGTGCCACAAACTCCGTCGTGAGCCTTATGGAGTACATATTTTGCTTCCGTATCTGATAAACATCGTAACAGTAGCCCATCGTAAGAGCGTCAGTACAGCATTTTGGTAGCTATATTATAGTAAAATCTGAGGGATCGTCTTTGGACAGACACTGCTTCCTTTGGGTCCTCAGGGAGGATTCCATAGATGGCATAGTCTATGAAAGGAAATCTCCAGTCTTTAACGTTGACGTTTGTTTCTATTGCGTAACTGTGATGAATATGCAAGACATCTTTTACACAGAATAGTTCTCGACCAGACACTGTGATCGAATGCTGAGTATTGGTAGGGACGGTTAAGGAAGAAGCAAGAACGGCTAAAGCATCTGCTTCTATATTCTGTAGTCAAGGCACGTGCTCGATGAAGAATCCAGCGAAAGTAGAAGCCAATTCGATTGTCGCTTTGTGATATGGGATGAGGTCTTCGTGACGAACTTCATAATCCCCTCGGACCTGACTAACTATTAGCCTAGAATCGCCGTAAGCTTCTAGATAGTCAACTTCCAATTGTTTTGCCTGTTGAAGGCTAATCAGTAGGGCATTATATTCGGCTATGTTGTTAGTACAGGGTTCCACGAGAGAATATGCACGATATATAACCAGATGGTCGGGTGACATAGGCGCGATGCCTACTCCGGCCACGATATTTCCTTTAGGTCCTGTTCTTGATGCACCGTCAAAGAACATTCACCAAATGGGGATTTCCTCAGTTGCGGTGTTAGATTCCACTACTTCATCGGGGATTTCATCATAGAGTTTGGAAGATTCTGGCACCGGATGAGCTGCTAGGAAATCAGCTAACACTTGGCCTTTTACTGCCTTCTGAAGGACGAACAACATATCGTATGGAGTCAACAACATTGCCCATGAAGCTAAACGGAAATTAAGAGAACCCGGTTTAGTCATGAGTATTATGAGAGGATTGACTTTAGATATGATGTGGATAGTCTGGCCAGACACATAGTGGCGTGTCTTCTGGGTAGCAAATACCAGTGCGAGACATTCCTTTTTTACAGGTGTATATATGTGCTCGACAACCACCATCGTGTGGCTGAGGTAGTAGATTGCCTGTTCATGGCCGCATTCATTCTTCTGAGCTAATAGGGCACCAAGGGAATAGTCTATAGCGCGGACGTATAGTAAGAAGGGCTTCCCCATTATTGGAGCCACCAATACTAGAGGGATTGTGAGATACTTCTTAATGTCGTCAAATACGCGTTGACATTGTTCAGTCTAGACGAAAGATACTCCTTTCTTCATGAGCTGAGTAAACGGTTGACACCTTCCAGAAAGGTTTGAAATGAATCGTCTGATGTAGGCTAGCCTTTATTGAAGTCCGCGTAGCTCTTTGAGATTTCTTGGTAGATGCATATCGGATAGCTTTTACTTTCTCTGGGTCAAGATGTATACCCTTTGAAGTGATAACAAAACCAAGGAACTTGCCGCTGGAGACTCCCAGAAAAGACTTGGTTGGATTCATCTTGAGTTGGTGTGCACGCATTAGTTGGAACATTGTTCTTAAACCTTGGAGGTGGTTGCCCTTGAGAGGACTTTTAACTGCAATATCATCTACGTAGCATTCCACTATTTTGCGCAAATGATCGCAAAAAATTGTGTTCATAGCTCGCTGGTATGTCGCCCCTGTATTTTTCAATCCGAAGGGCATCACCGTATAGCAGTATACCCCCAACGGTGTTCGAAAAGATGTGTGTCTCTCATTGTCGGGGAACATCTTCATCTGGTTGTAGCCTGAGAACCCAACCATGAAGGACATCCGCTCGAAGCCGCAAGTATTATCGATTATTACGTCTGTGATCGGCAGAGGGAACTCATCTTTCGGGCATGTAGAGTTCAAATCATGGTAATCGATACAGACTCGAACTTTACCATTCTTTTTCATAACTGGCACAATGTTAGCGACCCAGTCAGGGTGTTGTTCTTCGCGAATGAACCCGCTTGAAATAAGCTTCTTGACTTCACTCTCGATGGCCTCCATGATATCTAGTCGGAACCGTTATTGTTGCTGCTTCATTGGCTTAGATTTGGACGAGATATTTAGGCGGTACATAGCAACTTTAGGGTCCAAGCCTGGCATGTCTTTATAGCTCCATGCAAAGACGTCAATGTATTCTCTTATAAGCTGTATAAAAGATTATCGTTCTTCGCTAGACAGACTTTTGCTGATGAAGATTGGTTTAAGAGATGATTCATCTCCTAAATTAACTTGGACGACTTCATCTTCAGTAGGTGGTTTACGTTGTTCGAAACATAACTCCCACCTAGTATCCATCTTTTGAGCCCATTGTTCAAGCTCGATCGATTGGACATTGTCTGTAATTTGGTCAACTGACACCATATTGACGGACAAAGTTGCTTTGAACATGTCTCCAATGCTGGAGTCTGAATCCCAGAGGCAGGAATCAGAAGAATGAGAACAACGATCTTCTTCGACGTCTGATCCTTCAGGAATTGATGGAGGAGTGACGTAACCCAAACCAACACCGTTTTGTTGATAATATTTCTCGAGTTTGCCGAGAGGAGCAAAGTGACGTATTGGCAATCGTCATCCCTGACTGTAGTTTAGCCCCTGGTCAATTTTTATATAACATCCCATGTTCTGAATGATATTCTTGGCCTGCCAACTATATCGGTAAAGTTGCATTTTCCCAGAATTATAGTCCGCTTCAGTGTTGTGATTGGGAGAAGTAGAGTCCAGAATGAACTTTCTTTCGCCAATTATTCGACCGAAGATGATCAATTCTTCACCCTTATTTCTAGTTGGAACGATGAAGTAGTAGATATCTTATGGCCTTACTTTTTCCTGCAGACGAGGCATCATGACCGGCATACAGAGATGTGGTCCTATGCCGTGCTCTAGAGCGTATATCGTATCTATGTACTGGTTTACAGATTGGTATACATCGAAGTAATTCAAAGATAAACCTTTACTTAGAAAATATGCAAGTTCTTCTTTAGGGATCACATCATCTACTGAAGGTACATTATTTTGAGTATTGATATACTCATTGAGGGGATCATTGTCTGGAACAGGAGCCACAGACTTGGCCAAGTTTTCCACATAGGGTAACTCTTCAGGATTGGGAGGACGGACTTCAGCAGGTTCTACCCGAGGTGTTTTGCGGAGAGTGATGGTCAATGGTTTCACCTTATCAGGATTCTTCTTTTTAACACAGATTGTGAGAGGCTTTGGAGTACTTTTTAGAGTAGTATGTCCTTTGACTCGGATAATCAGAGGACCGTCACTGGTGGATGAATTAACTTCAGCTTTATCGTCAGCTTTCGTTGCCGTCGTCTTTGGGAGGCTGAGATTGATAAAGTACCGAATCTCCGTAGTAGGCTTCAATGCCCTTAAAAGGACCGACATCGGCAAACTCCGTCTTCACGATCCCATCACCGTTGACATACTTAAAGCACTGGTGAAGTATAGAAGGAACGATCATGTTCTCGTGTATCCATGGACGTTCCAACAAAACGTTGTAGGATACATTGGCATCGATTGTATAGCAAGAAACCTCTAATCGGAGATCACCAATCTAGCACTTGAGACGGATCTTGCCCAGCGGGTGGCTTCTTCCAGTATTGAAAGCCATGATAGTTGTATTAGTTGCAGATACCTTGTGCAAAGGGATCCCTAGAATTTGGAGTAAAATTCTAGAAATGATGCTGAGGGAGGAACCTGGATCGATATGCATCCGATCCACCATAATCGCCCCGATATACCCTGTATAGTATAGAGGTCTATCATGACGATTGTTTTTTAGTAACATGTCCTCCTGTGAAAAGGTGATGTTGGGCACCACTTCCATAGTGATGTGGCAGTGAGGACAGGAGAAGAGATCTTCAGCGGGGGCTTTGACTTCAGCGAGATAGGAGTCGGCATGTAGTAATACCTCACTTAAGGCCTTCTGCATCTCTTTGGAGAGTCACAATAGATCGAACAAAGACAATCTAGTAGGTGTATTAGCCAGTTGTGCCAGTATGTCAAAGTTGTAAGGCCGATCCATGCCTTTGGGAGTTGGTGCCTTTAGAGACTTGTCAAATTGCATCTCCTTCTTCTTAGCTTTGTCCGTAGTTGAGGGCTTGGATGGACCGGCTTCTGAACCTGTGGGGGCAGCAGGAGCTTGAGAAGGTACTACTTCTTCTTGTGCAGGGTCATAAGTCCGTAGGTAAGCCTTCCCAGATCGTGTCTCGCCAGATAAAACTTTGTAAATGGTAGAAGACACCATATGACATGATTTATATTTTCTGCCCCTCTTTACTTTGGAAGATACCACCCCCTGCGTTATTTCTTGTACAAGGTCCGGATGGACCCATATGATCTCACCACGTTCAGTCGTGAGTGGAACCAAGGTTGAGTTGCGAGCTGGCGGCAGGTTGACGACTTCCATTATTGCCTTGGGGATTGGGACTACGCCGTCTGGGACTTCTGTGGGAGGAAAGTCACCAAATTGAAGAGAGGATCATGTTAGAAGATATGACCTTGTCTTTAGCTTCGAGGTTGATCACTTGGTTATCGATAAGCTGTTGTATCTTCTTCTTCAGGACGATGCAGTCCTTGGTAGAGTGGTGCACGTACTGATGATAAAGACAGAACTTGGGATCGTTGAATTGGTTCGCCTTCGCAGGACGTCGTGGTGGAGGCAATGTCTGTTTATTACCCTTCATCAATGTATGAAAAATGGTAATAACATCATCCTCGTCAAAGGAGAAAGTCTCCTTAGATTTTTCAGGAGCGTCCTGAGAATTGGAAGCTCCCTTGGAAGTGTCGACCTTCAAGACTTCTTTCCCTTTACCCCTACGGACAGGGATAGTTTGAGGGTTCTTGCCTTTGTCTTCAGATTTGGGTGTCTGCAACCCCAATAATTCCAGATTAGGGACATCATTTTCAGCAGCATCAGCGGCCCCAATGAAAGCAGGCCATGTATCGTACTTATGTATACCCAGACAGAACTTTACTGTAGGAAGGAATTTATGTCGATAAGTATACATAAGTTCTGAGTCTGGTATACCAAAGGGCATCTTTAATGCTAGTCGTCTGAAGCGTTCGATGAAAGCAATAACAGACTTAGTCCTCCTTTTCTTGGTCTCGATGAGGGTGGACATACTAACATGCATGCCACTCTCATAAAACCTGTTGAGGAATAATCTCTCCAAATCTTTAAAGGAATTAATACTACCGTCAGGAAGACTGCAGAACCATTCAAAAGCTACCCCCTATAAGGTGCTAATAAACAGCTTTGACAAGAACGGATCATCCCTGGGTAAGTGTAGAGTCTGCGTGTTGAAGTATGTCATGTGTTGGCGAGGAGAAGTCATCCCGTCAAATGAATTTAGCGTCAATAGCTTGTAGTTAGGAGGGCAAGTTGCATTCTCCTATTCAGGAGGATAAGGTTAAGATATCTCCATCTTTTGAAGCTCGTCTTTGTGTGAGATGGTATCGAGACGGGCAACAAGAGAATCAATTGCATCCTGTTGATTGAGCAGATGTTGAGAAACGACTGCTGTACGGTTGTCAGGCGTCGTTGGTTAAGGACCACCTCCATCATTTGTAAGATTTGGAGGAGGCGTAACGGAATGATACTCCTTCTGTAGTGAAGGAGGGTTGTTTTTATGAGCCGAACTAACGTGTGCTGAGACGTTTGGTTGAGGTGGAGGAACAGCCCCAACAGTTTGGACTGCCATGATACTCGTAAGCATATCAGTGATCTTGGCAAATGATGTTTCAAGACTTTCTAGTCGTTTGTTAGTCTGATCACTGGCTTCTTCATGTCTTTCTCCATCCGCCATGTATGTAGATAACATGCGAGGATGAATAGAGGAGACAGTACAACTGGTGCTGTTACTGTCTGTCCCTGAGTTAAAAAGTCTCTCGTCTTCAGGTAGGGGAGGTAGATAGTCACCGTCAGACTCAGAGAGATCATCGTCATCTGGAAGGCTACCCCCGATGTGAAGGTCCTCTGCTTCAGACTCTGAGAGAATACTACCCCCAACTGAAGGATCGTCACCTTCAGTTCTAGAGTCCTCGTCATCTATACGGAATCTCGTCCTTGACTGAGTACCCATATAGACTCCTTCAGATGTAACAGCCTGCTGGCTATCTGTTGGCAGACTTCTTCTTCTTCTGTTCGCAAAACTGAGAGGAAAAGTTAGTTTCATGGTCCACCTTCTTTGATTGTGGCTTCCGTAAGGAGGACCCCATAAAGCCATGTTAGATTAAACACATAGCATCTTTTCATCATCAGAGCGATGCAGTCGTTGAAATACGGACTGCCTTTGAGGCACTCTCGTTGCTTTGGAGCAGCAACAGTTGATGACAATACTGGTGCATGGATGTACGCCATGAATTGTCGTATTCTCCCTCGCTTTACACTTATGATTTATCATGTCGCATAAATCAGCGGAAGGGAGTTTTGCCTTAAAACCCATGTCACATGCATCGTCGAGCTTTGCATATGGGTTTGTAAGGGGAGTTGGCGCATCCAGACTTAGCCCACGTGCAGGGGCAACCCCCACACCTAAGTTCTGTGATGACCTTGAAGATAGCCCCGTGCTATACGCGTTGGGGCTGTCAATTTGCTGTGGGCGCATAGACCATGTAGTCTGTCTTTGGGCGCATGCTTCCCAGAAGTCCTGGCAGCATGCCTGAGCTTCCTAGATATGGGCACATAGCCTTGGGCACATGACCCTGGGCGCATAGTCTGTCGAAGACAGAAGCCTTCTGGCCAGAGTTATGCGCCCACACAACCTCTTGGGTATATAGCTTTGGCCCCATGCTTCGTAAAGCAGTGCTATTTTCTTCCAATTTTGCCTTCTTCGTTTGTGAGCCTCGCTGAGTTTGCCCAGAGCGTCGAACACTTCGATTCTTGGTATCGTAGTATTTTTCTTTGCCAATTCTCGAGCGTTGAACAATCTGTTGTTGATTGCACAAGAGAGAAGTCGCTGGGCTAGTAGAGCCCGAAATGGTATGTGCCTTCTTCATTTGTGGAGCTTCTGTGGCAGAGCTATGCACCTACAGGGGAGCTCCATGCACCCACGTGGAAGACCTATGCGCCCACGTGACAGAGTTCTTTGGTTACATATCTTCTACGACACTGGCAGGATATGCACCACGAGCCTTCAGAAGCCAAGTCTTACGAGATGTAACGCCCAGTCCCAAAATACGTATGACTAGGAACGTAGACAAACCAGCCGTATAATAAATATACGTAAGCTGTAAAGTACAGTAGAACCATGACTAATCTCATCCACACAAAATAAATGAATAAAAGATATCATATAATGATAATGAATTGTCTTGATACAATATGTTGGGTGGAGACACATCCACTACTAACAAAATAAAAGGAAGATGTACATGATATACAAAAGAAATGATGAAGGTGGCAGGATAGATCCAAGACACGTCATCCTCGAATAAATGGAGAAGATCACGACCTCGGCTAGAATACCTACGGAAGACATGAACACACACCTGGAGAGAGAACCAGGTCCTCAGAGGGACGTAACAAGACACATAATATCATGCCAATATAACTGAATATAAATTGCTCAAATAAATAAGCCAATTGAATTATAACATGGTCTAATACACACCATTGAACTAGAGTACCATCCCCCCAACCAAACAAGGACAGGAGATGGTAAACTAATTCACGATGACGTATCTTTCTATGCTATTAATCCAATATGGTATCCGGACCCCAATAAGGTTCAATACCTTCTCATCGAAGTAGTAAGCCACACCTTCAACCAAACAAGGACAAGGTGTGGCGAACTAATCAGCGACAAGTTATTGTTCGAAGCCACGGTCAGATACAAGTACCCAAACTAAGAGTACTCATACCTAACGGATAAGGGTGTCTAACCAATCTAAGTGAAATATAGTTAAGAACAATCCTTCTTATGCATGGGCCCTGGCTAAAATGGGATCGGCATGGTCCCCCCTTGGGGCACCAGAGGCCCAATCAATAAGAGCATAACGTTCCGCAGAACGCCAGTGGCCGTCAGTAATCATGGGTCATCAATCTCGTATCTCCAGCGGAGCATCCGGGTCACAAAAGAAAGTGCATCGTAGCCCATACGCTAAGGAATTGTCCTCCCCGCCCAATGCCGACTATGTTGTATCCACAACACAAGACCTCTATAATCGCTAAGTCAAACTAACATACAATTCTATTAGCGGTTAATCCTATCGCACGACTTATACGTACTGTTGGCCAGCCAATCACGTACGTCCGTGTTCTACATACGACACACAACTTCGTGATACAATGTGTCAAGGCCAATGAATGCAACACACAAGGTGGTCCCTTAAATCTAGGTTTAATGTGTAAGAAAAATAATATATAGCAGGAAATATAACTGAACAGTAAGTTCTAACAAGTTATGCCATGTATCACAGTTTATTTTGCATAAAGAAAATAATGAATAATGCATGAAATATGAGCTAAAATAAATAAACAACAAATGGCAAAGTGTCTTGCCTGGTGGAACGCCGGGTGTACTGCAATGATCAATGTGGCACGAACTGCGACTTCGGGTAACAACTACACAATATGACCTCTGATGGTGGCACGGACAGTTCCATTGGGTCCAGAATGATCAAGTTAGCTAGGGTCGGTAGGAGGAGATACAGAATTGGCGAGGAGATAGGAAAAAGGAGATTAGCTATAGACGGGAGGATAATCGAAGGAAATTAGATAATTAAAATTATATACGTTTTTAGAAAACTATTTATAGTCCTTGAAAAAACTATATTTTATTATCCCAAAATATTTTATAAGTAGTATGTCGTTTTAGGCCAAAACTGTAACTTACCTTAGTAAAAATATTTTATATAAATACTTGAAAGTAAATATGAAATTTAGAAACTGCTTTTGATTTGATCACAGTATTTTTTTAGGCCAAATACTTGAAAATATAGAGATATCGTTTTTATGGCTAAAACAACTTTGCTTATATATAAAAAAAAGAATATATATATATATATATATATATATATATATAAAATATATATATATATATATATATATATATATATATATATATATATTTTATATATATATATATATTTTTTTTTGTAAAAAATATATATATATATATATTGTAAAATATATATATATATATATATATATATATATATATATATATATATATATATATATATATATATATATATATTGTAAAATTATATTTTAAACAATAATAATTTTTTTAGAGATATTTTACTATATTAATAGCAAAATTAATACTAGTAGAGTTAAAATACCAATCATAATTATAGCATAACCATATGCATATACTGGTATACATTGATCTTTAAAGAAATATTAACACAATTTAAATAGAATGAAAATAAATAACAAAATTTAAGGAAAAACAAAACAACAAAAGTTACTGTTGCTGTCCCTATAATTTATAAAAAACCAATGATAATAATAATAAGTAAAATAATAGATACTAAAAAAACAAATAATAAACAAAACAAAAAAAATAAACAAAAAAAAACAAAATAAGACTATGTAAAGTGCAGCTGTCTGCTGCCTTTACTTTTGGAAAGGGGGAGAGGGGGATTAGTAAGCGAGAGGAGAGCGGGAGACGGAGAAGAAGAGAGAAGAAGGGGGCAGAGTCGTCGGCCGTTCGTGCTAGGCCGGTGGTGGCGCGCTGGAGGCGAGGGGAAAAGCAAAGGGGGAACGGGAAGGCGAGGAGGAGGCGGGTTCGATCGGGCGGCCATGAGAAGTCGGCGGATCATCGTGGCGGCGGCGGATCTGACGGGAGGCGGTGCTGTGAGGGCTCGGCGTACGGAGGAAAGGGGAAGGGGCTCGAGCGCGAGAGAGGGAGAGAGACGAGCGGACGAGGGAAAGAGAGGGTGCAGAGGTTTTTCTGGCGGTGGAGGGAGCGGAAGAGGCCAGCGGCTACGGAGGAATGCGGTAGAGGGGGTGCACGCGCCTCCGGCGCGTTGGCGAGCTCCCAATTCCGGCACGGAGGAAGTGGGGTCGTCGACGCGAGTTGCGTTGGCACCGGGCGGTGTTTTCCGGCAACGGAAGGGAAGTGGCGGCCACGTGCAGCGAGGCTACGGCGGAGGGGTGCGCTCGCGAAGATGGTCGGGAACTGTACGGTAGTGGACGCAGGCGTGCTTGCGCCAACGACATCGGGTTTAGGTAAGGGATTTTCTATTTTGTGTTCTTGTGATGGTGATGGTTGGCTGTGCGGTCTGCGACGGGTGGCCGCGCCACTGTGGTGGCGTTGGCGGTGGTGTTGTTAATTTGAGGTGCTGGCGGTGATGATTTGGCCGAAGACTGGTTGTTCGGCATAGAGGGGATGGGGATTTGGCTGGGGTTATTGGTGGTTCTAGTGATGGTCGAGGGACAGGGCGTGGTGGTCATTGTGTTCCGACGGCGGTGGGAGAGTGATGTGGTTCTGGTGATGGCTGTGGAAGGTGTGCGACGAGGTTGGGACGGTGGGTTCGGTGAGTAGGTGGTGCTGACGGTGGTGATGGTGTTGTCCGGCCAGGGACAGGGTGACGGAGCGGCGGGGACCGCCAAAATATAGGTTTAGAATTAGGTATTGGTTGTATCGTGTCGAGGATGTCCGACACGACCAGGATGGGTGTTTGTGGAGAGATCATGTCCGGTATGCCGGACGCAGGATAAAATGTATATGTAAAAATACTTTATTGGAAAGACACCCGGGTCGGACCCGAGGCCGACACGGCTGACACAGAAAGGAAATTGAACACAGACACGATGTACACACCTTGGTGGAGAAATTTGGTCTTGTGGAATCCTCTTAGAAAAGAGCAAAGGACTTCTCCTTATATAGGAGGTGAGAGTCCTAATTGGATATGGACTGGTTGGAATTTAAATCCCCCTTGTGGATAATTCCACTTTTAATTTTTAAAATAGATTAACTAATTTAATCTTATCAACATTTAAACCTATATAAATCTTATTCATAATTTAAACTTATTTACAATTTAAAGTTTAATCAACAAAATCTAAATTTGAATTACCATTATAAATTTAAACATTAAACCGTCACTTTCAAAATATAATAAATAATAAAATAATTAATTTTGAAAATAATAAATATTTTTAAATATCTTTTTGAATAATAAAATATTAATATTAATAAATTTCGAAAATGGAATTATATATATGAATTCAAATTCATGTACCTCATATGTAAGGAATATTTGCATAAAAATAGTTTCTAAATTACCACTATTAAATAAGATAGCCTTTTATAAATAAATAAAAGTAATAAGTTTTGGCCATCTCGATACGATAATTTTTACAACTTTAAGTAAAATACAAATACAAATAATTATTATATATATTATTTTGAAACTATCTTCCAAAAATCTATAATCAAAAACCGTTTTTCAAAAAAAAATGTACCTCGCACGTATTCGTACTCGACGAGCAAATCTGAAAAATACAAATTCGCACTCGACGTATAATACACAATTAAAATTAAAACCAAAAATTTCATAATTAAATAACTAAAATAAATTAAAAAAATCGTAGTAAAAATTAGGGGGTTTACATCCTACCCAACTTACAAGTATTTCGTCCTCGAAATTAAAATAAGTAGGGGGTTGAGAAGGTACAAGGGTAGATAGAAGGGTTCCTTGAATAGAAGATAAGATTACGACATCGTAGAAGGAAACGATCTACAATAAAATAGATGGCTTAGAAAAATCATAATTTCGATATCGTGGAAAATAAAATTACGGTTATTGGTTTGGTATTGAATAAAGGTCGCTAATTGGAAAGCGAATTGAGTAGCTTATGATAAAATAATTGGAGGTATGGGTTCTTGTGAGAAGACTGCATAATAGCCGTCTAGGTTGAGGGCACGAATACGAGAACTATTGGAATCGTTTTCAAGTTTCAATGAATAAATAGAAGGTTGCGATAATAGATACGAAATCGACGGGTAGTTCAAGGCGAGGATATAGTCATATTAGTTGGTCAATGGTTAACTATCTTAACAATAGATTGTGGGACAACTAAAGGTATTACTTGGGTCCATCTATCAAGTACGAGCTTTCGTCTCAATAGGGGAAGGACGAAAACCAATATGAGTCCAAAGAAGATGTTTTCGAATACCAATATGTGGGTCAAAGGCGAGTGAGTAATTCAAAGAAGAATTGCCAAGGCAGTCATGAATGAGACTCTAGAGGGCAAGTTTTACTATGTCCTCATCCACGTAGAACGATAGATAAAAGCGAACCAAAGTGCACTAGGTTGATCAAACCATCATGCACCGGTTCTGAGTAGACAATACGTTAGTGGAGGCCTCCAATAAATACTGTCCTTGATCAAGCTCGAAAAAAAATAAGCCTGCAAATCATTAGTCAAGTTAGTCCAAAATATAAGTTCAAAAATAATGATGTAAAAATGGTTCAAGTTTCTTAGAACCTAGGTCTCGCCCGAAGTTTGGCCTATACAGTCTTCCTAGTGTCTCTTTGTATATAGCTTTGGTTGGCTAGATGGGTTAGGATCCTCTAAATTCTAGAGTCTAAGTAAACTTGCTAATATAGGTCACAAGGACAAAGGGGTTGCTAGGTCATCAGGCATTCTACCCAACTTACAAGAGTTAAACTTATAGTATTTTGGGACAATTGAAACACGTCTATCTAGTAGGGATCACCTGTCTAACCTCTAACAAGCACGAAGGGAAGATAAGAATTATGATAGAAGGAATCAAGCAAGATGCAATCGATGAGTCGAACAGTAGTTCGAATATAGAATCAAGAAAAGAGTTCAAGTATGTGGATGAGAACCTAGGCTTCTAATCATATTCGCAGGCTTGCTTGGTACGATAAAGTAACCAAATAATTTATCTTGACCTGCATGGGCCACCACAAAAACATGTAACGCTCCAGTCCCAAAATATGTAGGACTAGGAACGTAGACATGCCAGCCGTATAATAAATATACGTAAGCTGTAAAATACAGTAGAACCATGACTAATCTCATCCACACAAAATAAATGAATAAAAGATATCATATAATGATAATGAATTGTCTTGATATAATATGTTGGGTGGAGACACATCCACTACCAACAAAATAAAAGGAAGAGGTACATGATATACAAAAGAAATGACGAAGGTGGCAGCATAGATCCAAGACACGTCATCCTCGAATAAATGGAGAAGATCACGACCTCGGCTAGAATACCTGCGGAAGACATGAACACACACCTGGAGAGATAACCAGGTCCTCAGAGGGACGTAACAAGACACATAATATCATGCCAATATAACTGAATATAAATTGCTCAAATAAATAAGTCAATTGAATTATAACATGGTCTAATACACACCATTGAACTAGCGTACCATCCCCCCAACCAAACAAGGATAGTAGATGGTAAACTAATTCACGATGACGTATCTTTCCATGATATGAATCCAATATGGTATCCGGACTCCAACAAGGTTCAATACCTTCACATCGAAGTAGTAAGCCACACCTACAACCAAACAAGGACAAGGTGTGGCAAACTAATCTGCGACAAGTTATTATTCCAAGCCACGGTCAGATACAAGTACCTAAACCAAGAGTACTTATACCTAACGGATAAGGGTGTCTAACCAATCTAAGTGAAATGTAGTTAAGAACAATCCTTCCTACCCATGGGCCCTGGCTAAAATGTGATCGGCATGGTCACCCCTTGGGGCACCAGAGGCCCAATCAATAAGAGCATAACATTCCGCAGAATGCCAGTGGCCGTCAGTAATCATGGGTCATCAACCCCGTATCTCCAGCGGAGCATCCGGGTCACAAGAGAAAGTGCATCGTAGCCCATACGCTAAGAAATTTTCCTCTCCGCCCAATACCTACTATGTTGTATCCACAACACAAGACCTCTATAACCGCTAAGTCAAACTAGCATGCAATTATATTAGCGGTTAATCCTATCGTACGACTTATACGTACTGGTGGCCAGCCAATCACGCACGTCCATGTTCTACATGCGACACACAACTTCGTGGTACAACGTGTCAAGGCTAATGAATGCAACACACAAGGTGGTCCCTTAAATTTAGGTTTAATGTGTAAGAAAAATAATACATAGCAGGAAATATAACTGAACATTAAGTTCTAACAAGTTATGTCATGTATCACAGTTTATTTTGTATAATGAAAATAATGAATAATACATGAAATATGAGCTAAAATAAATAAACAACAAATGATAAGGTATCTTGCCTGGTGGAACGCTCGGTGTACTGCAATGATCAATGTGGCACGAACTGCGACTTCGGGTAACAACTACAAAATGTGACCTCTGATGGTGGCACGAACAGTTCCATTGGGTCCAAAATGATCAAGTAAGCTAGGGTCGGTAGGAGGAGATACAGAATTGGCGAGGAGATAGAAAAAAGGATATTAGCTATAGACGGGAGGATAATCGAAGGAAATTAGATAATTAAAAATATATACATTTTTAGAAAACTATTTATAATACTTGAAATAACTATATTTTATTATCCCAAAATATTTTATAAGTAATATGTCGTTTTAGGTCAAAACTGTAACTTACCTTAGTAAAAATATTTTATATAAATATTTGAAAGTAAATATGAAATTTAGAAACTGCTTTTGATTTGATCACAGTATTTTTTTAGGCCAAATACTTGAAAATATAGTGATATCGTTTTTATGGCTAAAACAACTTTGCTTATATATATATATTGTAAAATTATATTTTAAACAATAATATTTTTTTAGAGATATTTTACTGTATTAGTAGCAGAATTAATACTAGTAAAGTTAAAATACCAATCATAATTATAGCATAACTATATGCATATACTGGTATACATTGATCTTTAAACAAATATTAACACAATTTAAATAGAATGAAAATAAATAACAAAATTTAAGGAAAAACGAAACAACAACAGTTACTGTTGCTGTTCCTATAATTTATAAAAAACCAATGATAATAATAATAAGTAAAACAATAGATACTAAAAAAAACAAATAATAAACAAAACAAAAAAATAAAAAATAAAAACTATGTAAAGTGCAGCTGTCTGCTGTCTTTACTTTTGGAAAGGGGAGAGGGGGATTAGTAAGCGAGAGGAGAGCGGGAGACAGAGAAAAAGAAGAAAGAAGGGGGTGGAGTCGCCGGCGGTTTGCGCTAGGCCGGTGGTAGCGCGCTGGTGGCGAGGGAAAGAGCAAAGGGGGAACAGAAAGGAGAGGAGGAGACGGGTTCGATCGGGTGACCATGAGAAGTCGGCGGATCATTGTGGCGGCGACGGATCTGACGGGAGGCGGTGCTGTGAAGGCTCGGCGCGCGGAGGAAAGGGGAAGGGGCTCGGGCGCGAGAGAGGGAGAGAGACGAGCGGACGAGGGAAAGAGAGGGTGCGAAGGTTTTTCTGGCGGTGGAGGGAGCGGAAGAGGCCAGCGACTGCGGAGGAACGCAGTGGAGGGGGTGCACACACCTCCGGTACGGTGGCGAGCGTCCAATTCCGGTATAGAGGAAGTGGGGTCGTCGACGCGAGTTGCGTTGGCGACGGGTGGTATTTTCTGGCAACGGGAGGGAAGTGGCGACCGCGTACAGCGAGGCTACGATGGAGGGATGCGCTCGCGAAGATGGTCGAGGACTGTACGGTGGTAGACGCGAGCGTGCTTGCGCCAACGGCATCGGGTTTCGGTAAGGGATTTTCCCTTTTGTGTTTTTGTGATGGTGATGGTTGGCTGTGCGGTCTGCGATGGGTGGCCGCGCCACTATGGTGGCGTTAGCGGTGGTATTGTTAATTTGAGGTGCTGGCAGTGTTGATTTGGCCGGAGACTGGTGGTTCGGAAGAGAGGGAATGAGGATTTGGCTGGGGTTATTGGTGGTTCTGGTGATGGTCGAGGGGCAGGGCGTGGTAGTCATTGTGTTCCGACGGCGGTGGGAGCGTGATGTGGTTCTGGTGATGGCTGTGGTAGGGGTGCGACGATGTTAGGACGGTGGGTTCGGTGAGTAGGTGGTGCTGACGGTGGTGGTGGTGTTGTTCGGCCAGGGACAGGATGACGGAGCGGCGGGGACCACCAAAATATAGGTTTAGAATTAGGTATTGGTTGTATCGTGTCGGGGATGTCCGACACGACCAGGATGGGTGTTTGTGGAGAGATCATGTCCGGTATGTCGGACGCAGGATAAAATGTATATGTAAAAATACTTTATTGGAAAGACACCCGGGTCGGACCCGAGGCCGACACGGCTGACACAGAAAGGAAATTGGACACAGACGCGATGTACACACCTTGGTGGAGAAATTTGGTCTTGTGGAATCCTCTTGGAAAAGGGCAAAGGACTTCTCCTTATATAGGAGGTGAGAGTCCTAATTGGATATGGACTGGTTGTAATTTAAATCCCTCTTGTGGATAATTCCACTTTTAATTTTTTAAATAGATTAACTAATTTAATCTTATCAACATTTAAACCTATATAAATCTTATTCATAATTTAAACTTATTTACAATTTAAAGTTCAATCAACAAAATCTAAATTTGAATTACCATAACAAATTTAAACATTAAACCACCACTTTCAAAATATAATAAATAATAAAATAATTAATTTTGAAAATAATAAATATTTTTAAATATCTTTTTGAATAATAAAATATTAATATTAATAAATTTTGAAAATAGAATTATATATGAATTCAAATTCATGTACCTCATATGCAAGGAATATTTGCATAAAAATAGTTTTTTAAATTACCACTATTAAATAAGATAGCCTTTTATAAATAAATAAAAGTAATAAGTTTTGGCCATCTCGATACGATACTTTTCACAACTTTAAGTAAAATACAAATACAAATAATTATTATATATATTATTTTGAAACTATCTTCCAAAATTTTATAATCAAAAATCGTTTTTCAAAAAAAAATATGTAACTCGCACATATTCGTACTCGACGAGCAAATCTGAAAAACGCAAATTCGCACTCAACGTATAATACACAATTAAAATTAAAACCAAAAATTTCATAATTAATAACTAAAATAAATAAAAAAATCGTAGTAAAAATTAGGGGGTCTACACGAGACTTCTTCGGCTTCACTGATTTTGAGGAAGTAGTGCCGTCCCTCGAGAGCATCTCTTTAAACGCTTGCTGATCGAACTTCACGATCAACGTTTTCTGAGTGCTCCCCATTTTATCGGTATTGGATTGCGTCACCACCTTCTCGTTAGAGTAAAAGGTAGTCCCCAGCAGAGTCGCCATTTTTGTGGACACATACAAAAAAAAGAAGAAACGCTGTCTTTTTTTATTGGCACAAGGCACCACAAATCGAGTACGCCTGAGAGATCCTGCGCTGAGGATCCCTGAGTACAAAAAGAATTATCGGGAATGGAATGATGGAGATCGAGCGGCAGTTGCTCCTTTACTCCGTTGACACTCCGATTACAAAAGTGGGAGAAAACCAAAGAAAATTGCTAACTCTCGGTTCACTGGCAAGAAGGGCAGCAATTTGGCTCTTGAAATGCCCTCCGTTCTGTCCTTTGAAGAGGTATGAGACCCCTTTTTATAGTCATTTTCGTGCTGGAATGAAGTTATGCACCCATATGAGAAAATACACTAATTTTCATGTAGGCGTATAGTCCTGCTTTGGGCGCATAGAGTGTAGACGCATGCAGACTGCGTGATCGTGGGTTGATCGTGGGGTTGACATGGCCGCATGCTTCGGTGTACGACTGCTCGTGGAGAGACGTGACCGTATGCTTCGGTGCACGATTGATCGTAGATTTGACCGAGTCATGGGGCTGTCCTGACTTGGGCACATAGCCTGAAACTGGGCTATGCGCCCCCTTCTGGAGGAGTCCAGAGTGGACGTATAGGGGATGTATGCCATCAACATGGGCGCATAGCTTTCTTTGGTGACTTGGGCGCATGTGGGCTATCCTGGCTTGGGCGCATGTCTCCCTGGCTTGGGCGCATATTACTCCCTGACTTGGGCGCATAGTTGTCAAGAATGCTGAAATTTTTATGCTTCTACAACTACTCGCCATGAAAGGGTCGCCGTCTAACCCAGCTATAGTCCATGATGGCTTGACATTACCAGTGACCTTTACACCCTTTTACGGCTTGAATCAATGCACGTGATACGAGATAAACTTGAATAAATGCCCGCCTCAAAATATGTTAACATGCAAATCAATCAGGATGGTTAGAAATATCACAAAAACTAGCTAACATGTTTTATAAAACTGCTTGAACCAAATACAGAGCTTGGGTTTAATTAGCTACTCGCCAGTACATATCATCGTACTGGCCCCCGCTCTTTGCAGGTGCTAGGAATCAAGACGAACGTGTTAACTAGCTAGGCGATGTTTGTGCTTTTGAAGCTTCGACCACGCGTCGAAGACTCCGTCGCTGAACTTTTGAAGACTCTCCGCAAGTCCAAAGAACATGCCTCGGCATCCCTCGCATCCAGGTGGTTGGAATACTTTTGTTATAAATGAGGGATATATGTATGGAAGGACTATCTCATTGGCACTCCTTTTGTAATCGAGTCATGTTGTAATGCCCGCATGGCACGAATGTAATAGAGTCTGTAAATGATGTCTATTATCAATAAAATGCAAATTTTCTCTGTCTCAATGTGTTGTTCAATTTGTCTGCTCTCTCTCTTAGTTGACGTATTTCGGATTACCTTATGACTATCCTTGTGCGATCGCAACCTAGGTTCGCACGACATCACGCCCTTGGGACGACTATCGATTCTACAGAATTGGAGCATGACATAATGGTATCAGAGCACGTCTTTATGTCCTTGGCCTCCAGTCTCGAGTCTCTAGTCTCGAACCATTGACCTTGTAACGATGATATCAGTTGTTCCATACGCTGAACCCAAGTCATTTTCTGAAACTAACGAGAGTTGCCTTTTTTTCCAGGAGTTACGGGACCTCGGGAAGAGGGCGAAGCGAGCGCTTCTAGCGGCTCGAGTAGTTACGAAGCCGAGCCTTCCGTCAACCCAACGGGGAGGATGTCGACCGAAGTCGGACCTTCCGGCAGTCCTATGGAGCGGATGCTGTATATGCTCGAAATGCAGCAGAGGCATGCTGCAGCATTCCAACAAGAAAGCGAGAAGCTGCACGTACAGTCCGAAAGGCGACATGCCCAATTTGATGCCCAGTTTGAAGTGCAGTTCAAGATACAGCAAGGGCAACTTGACATGCTACAACAGTTGGTGCAAACAGTCGTGACCAACGAGAACTCTGTAACCCGTACTATCGAACCCGTGAACTGGCCCCTCGAAAGTGCACCCGGGGAGCCTTCGTCTCAGCTTGCACCATCAGAGAATAACGCCTTCGACTATACCAACTTCAAGAAGGCATTTCGTACTTGCTTTTTCGGCACCGAAGACCTTTCCCTTGTGATCGATAGGTTAGACGAGATCGAGGACAACTTCGAGCTCCTCGACATCGATGCGGCAAAGTAAGTCGCATGCGCTCAACCGCGCCGATCTCCTGGGCTACGTTCCGCAAGTCCTTCGAAGTCGAGTACTTACCTGTTGCTGTCCACCAGGTGAAGGAGAACGAGTTCATGCAACTGAAACAAAAAAACATGACAGTGTACGAGTATGCTACAGAATTCAATAAGTTGGCTTGATTTGCTGGTGTCTACCTACCGACTGCGGCGAGTCGAGTACGAAGATTCAAAGTGGGCCCGAGGCCTTCAATTTTTACCCATGTGACTGTGCTCGAGTATCAAATAATGGGCGAGTCACTCAACCATGCCTTCCGCCTCGAGCCTCAATATCGTCCAGTCACTACCGGCACTGTGCGTACTTATAATCACAAGCACCATAGCCATACAGGAGGGAACAACGCACATAAGCATCCAAACCGTGGCAACGGAGTCGGCAAACAGGGAACGGATCGAATAGTCTATAATTTTTGCCATAAGGAGGAGCACGTGGCTAACGAATGTCGAGCGAGAAACGGAGCATGTTTCGTGTGCGGCCGAACAGACCACATTGCACGCAACTGTCCATAGAAGCCAAACCAATGCCCCCAACAACACCAACAAAACCGAGGCCAAGCACCTCGGGCTCCACAGACCGCACAAAAAAATGGCCAAGACCGTTGTCCCAATGCCCAGGGTCGCATCTACGTGATGACCAGGGACGAAGCATTCGTATCTGACACAGTCATGACAGGTATACTGCATTTCAATAATAAACCTGCTCGTGTAATGTTTGATTCAGGTGCTATGCATAGCTTTATATTGGCAGATTTTGTCGCTAAACACAAATTTCCTGTGACACCGTTAGGCCTGAATCTTAGCATCAACATACCGTCGGGTACGTCACTCCTTGCAAACTTAGCCTGCGGAGATGAAATCATCTGTATAGGTGGTCAAAAGGTAGGTCTCTATACGACAGTCCTAGACATTAAGGACTATGATATCATTTTGGGAATAGATTGGCTCGGTCCGTGCAATGCAACTATCGACTGTACCGAAAAGATGGTCACCTTTCGTATACTTGGAGTACCTGAATTCTGTTATTCGTGTGGTGAGGCATCGCCGACTTGCATGGTGATCTTGACAATATTAGCTCGAAGGATGCTGTATTCTGGGTACAAAGGCTATTTAGCATATGTTTGAGACATGAGACAAGAGACTGGTTAGTACAAATGCTCGTCAGGCCAACGTTGTGGCAGAATTCCCAGACGTGTTTTCGAACGAGCTGCCCTACATGCCACATGATCGAGAGATAGAGTTCACCATTGACACATTCCCCGATACCAGACCGATCTCTAAAGCCCCGTACAGAATGGCCCCTACAGAACTTAAGGAACTCAAAGTACAGTTGCAAGAGTTGCTCGACTAGGGATTCATACGGCCTAGCGTCTCGCCATGGAGAGCGCCCGCGTTGTTTGTAAAAAAGAAGGATTGCTTATTGCATCTTTGTATTGACTACCGAGAGCTGAACAAAGCCACCGTCCGGAACAAATATCTATTGTCCCGTATAGACGACCTGTTCGATCAGTTGCAAGGTGCTTCAGTACTTTCAAAAATTGATCTTCGATCGGGCTACCATCAACTCAAGATCAAGTCGGATAATGTGTCAAAGTCAGCCTTCCGCACTCGATACGGCCATTACAAATTCCTGGTAATGCCGTTCGGCCTAACGAATGCCCCGACTGCTTTCATAGATTTAATAAATTGGGTGTTTTGACCCTTTCTCGACAAGTTTGTTGTAGTCTTCATCGACGATATACTCGTCTACTTGAAAGACAAGAGGCAACACACTGAGCATCTGCAGGCCGTGCTTCAGGCCCTTCGAAAAAATTAGTTGTATGCGAAGCGGAACAAGTATGAATTTTGGCTGAGCAGCGTTGCATTACTCAGACACATCATTTCATCTCAAGGCATAACAGTCGATCCAAAGAAAGTTGAAGCCGTTGTCGATTGGAAATAGCCAACGTCAGTCGGCAAGATTCGTATCTTCCTTGGCTTAGCAGGATAGTACCGATGCTTCGTGAAAGTCTTTGCGAAGATTGCGTCGCTTCTAACTCGCCTCACCCAGAAAGGAATCGTTTTTGAATAGTCAGACGACTGTGAAGCTTTCTTCTAGGAGTTAAAGCAATGGCTCGTCTCGGCCCCGATACTTATACTTCCAGAAGGGAATAAGGGATTCCAGATATTCAGCGATACATCCGGCCAAGGTTTGGGGTGTGTGCTGATACAACGGAACAATATGATATCGTTTGCTTCCTGACAGCTAAGGCCGCACGAGAAGAACTATCCCACCCATGACCTGGAGTTAGCGGCGATTGTGTTCGCGTTGAAATTATGGTATCACTATCTTTATGGAATGGCATGCGCGACCTATACGGATCACAAGAGCCTCAAGTATCTATTCACACAGAAGGAGCTGAACTTGTGACAAAGGCGCTGGCTTGAACTGATAAAAGATTATGACTTAACTATTGACTATATGCCGGGCAAGGGAAATGTTGTGCCAGACGCTCTGAGTCGGAAGTATATTGCCTCACTATCTATCGACCGCAGACTGCTACGTAACCAAGAAGAGATGGACATTGACCTCCGGGTTCGATTCAGGGATGTACAGTTGGCGCAAATGCAGTTAGCATCGAGCTTGCGAGAAAAGATCAATATCGCTCAGAAGGATGATCTGTACCTGAAGAAAGTACGAGAACAAATTTCCATGGGTAGTGTGACCGACTTTACGGTAGACAAAACTGGCGTGCTTCGATTGAAGGGTAGGCTATACGTTCCAGACGATTCAGAACTTAGAAAGGAGATATTGATGGAGGTACACTATGCGAAATATACTTTGCATAATGGCAGCACAAAGATGTATAAGGACCTCCACACGACCTTCTGGTGGCACGGAATGAAGAGAGATATGGCGTTCTTCGTGTCGAAATACATGGCCTGTCAGCAGGTAAAAGCTGAGCATCAGAGACCGGGTGGGGAGATGCAAAACCTTGCCATTCCAGAATGAAAATGGGATCATGTCACTATGGACTTTATTGTTGGCCTGTCGAAGATGCCACGGGAAAATGATGCCATCTGGGTCATCGTTGATCGAGTAACCAAGTCAGCACACTTTATTGCCATTAAAGTTACTTGGATCATTGATCGCCTGGCTCAGATTTATCTTGACGAGACAGTACGGCCGTACGGAGTCCCTGTATCCATCATTTCTGATTGGGATGCACGATTTCTATCGCACTTCTGGAGTAGCCTTCAGTCAGCTCTAGGTACCAAGTTGCAGTTCAGCTCAGCTTACCATCCCCAGACCGACGGCCAAACGAAGTGGGTGAATCAAATCCTCGAAGACATGTTATGGCTCTGCATAATTGACTTCAAGTCGAGTTGGAGTGTTCATCTACCATTGGCCGAATTTGTATACAACAATAGCTATCAATCCAACCTCCAAATGGCACCGTTCGAAGACTTGTACGACCGGAAGTACAGATCACCCATTTGCTAGGATGAAGTCGAGGAACAACAGATTCTTGGCCCAAAACTAGTGGAACAAATAGTGGAGAAGGTCAAGCTCATTCGGAAAAGATTAAAGATTGCACAGAGTCGACAAAAACGTTACGCGGATGTCCACCGTCGATCCCTCGAGTTTCAAGAAGGCGATCATGTATTTCTTAAAGTGTCGCCTATGCGTAGAGTTACTCGGTTTGGTAAAAAGAGAAAGTTGAGTCCGAGATTCATTGGGCCATTTGAAGTACTCAAGCGAGTCGCCCCAGTGGCCTATCAGAGTGCCCTACCGCCAGCGCCAGTGGGTGTGCATAATGTCTTCCACGTCTTTCAGCTGCGGAAGTACATGCACGACCCAAGCCATGTGGCAGATTTTGGTCAGCTAGAGCTGAAGGCCGACTTATCATATGTTGAAGTACCGGTCCAAATCTTAAAACATAAAGATAAACTGCTATGGAATCGAGTAATCCCTCTCGTCCGCGTACGTTGGACAATTCATTCGGTCAAGGAGTCGACCTGGGAACTTGAATCAGAGATGAAAGAGAAATTTCCTTCATTGTTCTCGTAGAGGTAGGTTCTATTCTTAAGTTTCGAAGATGAAATTTTTTATTAGTTGGTTATGGTGTAGTGCCCCATCCCTACATCGTGTCCCATTTCCATCTACGGGGTGCGTGAGAAAGGAACACTGTCGCTACCGATTCAGTCGGGACCGATAAATCGGGATCAGTTGAATCGGTCGAACGGAAACGATTGAATTATGATCCTTCTCTCATTATGGAAAGGATTCTTTGGAATCAAGTCCCATATTCAACCGGTTGCTTCTCAAGGATTGGCTCTGCGGCTGAGTCGGGAGAGACCTTTCGTTGCTCTGCTTTTTATGCCGTACTTGTGTTTGCCATAAATTATAAAAAAATAAGAACTACAGAAGAACTGGATTTGATTGCAAACTCGTAAGTACAAATGAGAGCCTAGAAAGAAATCCTAGGAAATAATCTAAGTACAATTGTTTAGTTTAGATTCTGGAGGGTGATGGTGGAGGCTTGGGAGAAGTGTAGAAACTCTGCCTTACTCCTTGGACTATTGGACGCAGTCTTTGCTCTAGTGAGAAAATGCTCTTGATTATTTTCCAGCCCCTTGCATGGGTGTGGTACCCTACTATTTATAGAGGTTTCTGGATGAGGCATATTTTGGGCCGTATAGGTGGTTAAGTAGCTACGTGGCCGTAACTGTGCACCAAGACCCGATCTTTAGCTGCCAGCTGGGTGCCTGTTGAGATTTTTGTAACAACATATCTGGGTGGTTTGAGACTTTGTCAATTCGCCATGTGTCCTACCACAAAGTAGAATTAATCTGTTGAGGGAGTTTAGAGAATTTTGGACTGCATAAGACTCATGCGGCTCAAAAATAGGTCACAATCTCCCTTGGCCGCAAGACATCCATGCCTCATCTTGGCCGTATAGTTGTCATAGGAATCTTTTTCTGCGGCCTGAATCAACTTTGGCCGCATAGTGGTCTCAGGAGCCTTCCTTCTACGGCCCAGATTAACTTGGCCGCAGAGTTGTCATAGGAGCCTTCCTTCTGCAGCCTGAATCAACTTGACCGCAGAGTTGTCATAGGAGCCTTCCTTCTGCGGCCCGGATCAATTTGGCCACAGAGTTTGTCATAGGAGCCTTCCTTCTGCGGTCTGGATCAATTTGGCCGCATAATGCATAAATAATAATCTGCATGAACTCTATTTTTTTCTTCATGCTTCTACAAGACCCCCTTCAAAGTTCTCAAATTAGAAATTTTGGAATACTTTGAATAAGAAGCATGGAGATATGCATAAGATTTTGAGTCGCAGGGAAGTCTTATCTAGGCTGCCACTGCTGCATTTAAAGCTCTGACTTTTTTTAGATTTGGGACTATCTTTTTGTGATCGACATGACAATTATGAAGGATATAATTCCGAGGGTCATAATTATCTTTAATGGGTGCGATAAACGAAGAGGCGTCTATCTGTTTACGCTTTTTTGATAGCCTATAAATGCAGGCCGTATAGCAGTAAGAGAATATCCCCTGCTTTTTTTTGTCTTCCTTTCTTTTGTTTTCTGCTTCCTACTCTTCGTCTTCTCTAGTTAGCCATGGCCCCTAAAGCTTCCAAATCCACAAGCATTGCTGACAATGGGAAGGGGCCTGCCTCTTCGTCTAGAACTGCGAACTTACCCTCCTTTCATCCAAATGTATAGACTCCTATCAAGGGTAAGGATGGTGGGAGAACGAACATTTGAACCCTAATGGCCTTGTCGCATGCTTTATGCACGGGTCTGACCATGTATCACCGCTGTGCTTTGGCTTCAACGCCTTTTGTGCACAGTCGGGCTTCCATGGGGCATGTGTTCCCTGTCTCACCGGGCCGCATGTGCTCTGTGTGACCGGACCGCATAGACTGAGCCGTATAGGTGACACATGATTGTAACACCCACTTTTCTAAAATAAGGATAATTTTGAACCTTTGTAAAAGTTTATTATTTAATAATAGGATTTATGATTTATGGGGATTTTAATTAATTTAATACTATTTATAATTGGTGAATTATAATTTTGATGTGTTAGCTAGTGAACCCTAGAACTGTTATGCCTAGAGACTAACCATGACCATAGAGACCTAACCATGTGATTAGAATGACTAATTACAACTTTTCAGGCTAAGGGTATTTGGTCATTTTGTGACTTTTAAATTGTTTAGGATTTTGATTAATTGGTAAATTTTAGATTATTTTAATAATATTGAAATTGTTGTATTGTGATTTTGGTCATTTTTCATATTTTAATATTTTAGAAATTTTTATATTTTAATAATGATTTTACGGGATTTGTTTAGTCGGGTTTGAGTTTCGTTTCGTTCCGACTTGTGTTAGTGACCCGGGTAGCTTAGATTGTAGACGGGATCCCAAGTTTCGTTAGTCATGGCCCACAAACCCTACAAATTAAATTAGTGAGTTTAAACTAATCTTACTTGTTAAATTGGTTAAGTTAGAGGCTTAAATTTAACCCTTTTGATCCCAAACTTGAACCTAACTTAAAATTAACCAAGAGAACTAGTTGAGGCCTTACTGGGCTTTCCTCCAAGGCCCAAATAGGGTTTAATGGCAGCCACTATAGGTAGGTTAGCCTCCCTTCCTTTCATTTCATTCCATCTTGTCTCTTTTCCTTCACAAAGTGTTCTTCCCCAAATTGAGAGCTTTCCTCTTTGATTTGATCTACAAATCCTTACATCCCTCCACCAAAACTTCCATCCAACCTTCTCATACAACTAAGAGAGGGTGCTAACAAAGATTTGGAGCAAAGTACAAGGAGGAGTGTCCTTTTTGGAAGATCTTCATGTCGGAGCCGTGTCCTTGAGAGTATCATTGGGATTCCACTCCCAATAGGTAAAACCAACCCTCTAAATTGATTTTCTATGCATATTAGTTAGTTTTGAATCCATAGGATCCACCTCCATGCATGTACCCCCTTTAGATTCAAGTTTGTGGCCATTTGGAGCTCTATTGAGGATTTTAGATATGTGTTTTGTGTCCTACTTGATAGATCCCAAATTAGGATACCCCATGTGTTTGATTTATTGTCTAATAGGATTAATTGTGTTTTAAATTCAGTTTTAGAATGGTTAGAGAGTGGATTGATCTTAGTTAGGATGGTTAGAATGAGTTTCATTTGGATACTTATGTTGGTATCCAAGTATTTTGGCCTACATGTGTTTCTTTTGTCCATAACAACCCAAATTCGTCATAATATTCATCCACGTTTTTAGTAACTATAGCAACTTAGAAATGTCATAACTTTTAACTCAGAACTCCGATTAATCTTCCATTTTTTTAAAAGAACCGTATGAAAGTCAGCTTTCCAAATATATATTTTAATAGGCCAAAATTGTTCTGCAACTTTCTGTAAAACTATTTTAGTGTCAGTTGTCCGAAAGACAAACGAGTTTCGGTGTTTTCGCAATTTTGGGAGCTTCCGGACACAAAAATGCTATCCGTTTGAAGTTTCAGAAAGCTAACACGAAGGGCTACGACATATTTAATCCTACAATTTAGTGAATGTCCAATTGGTACATCATTGATTTTAAGTAGAAGAGTGACTATACGATATAGGCATTTTGTGTAACCTATGAGCTTATGTAGTATGGATATTAAATGAATGTAGGTATCATAGGTTATCGAGTATATGTATGATATAGTATATATATATATATATATATATATATATATATATATATATATATATATATATATTATATATAAATATATATATATTTTTATATAAATATATTTATAAAATATATATATATATATATATATATATATATATATATATATATATATATATATATATATATATATATATATATATATTATTGTTAGTTAATATGTGTTAGTATGTTTGTTAGATGTTGGTTAGTAGAGGGTTAGATATGTTAGAGTTGTTATATGTTAGTGTAAGTTATATATGTTAGTATGTTTATTAGATGTTGGTTAGTAGAGGGTTAGATATATTAGAGTTTGTTATATGTTAGTGTAAGTTATATTTATTAGTATGAATGTTAGTTAGATAGTAGATGTTAGTATTTGTTAGATATTTGATATGTTGTTAGATAGTTTGATGTTAGATATCTAGTATATTAGATATTGATATATTAGTAGGTTATGTTAGTTCTAGATATTGGTATGTTAGCAAATTAGTCTCTATAGGTCATATGTTAGATATTAGTTAAGATGTTATATTAGTACATTAGATAGTTAGTTAATTAAATATTTGAGGGGTATCTCATGATACCAAGTTAGTATCTTAAGATAAATATGAATTACCTTTACCTTCAAGGTAAATGATTAGTTTACCTTATGACCAAGGTATTGATTTTAGGATGCCAATATGACCAAGGTTGATATGGTATCCTAGTATTAATGGGTTAGTGTCTAAGTGTTTGAGTTTGAGTAGGTGATGTTAGATTGTGGAAGGGTTATGTAAATAGGTATATATATTTTTGGGTTATATAGTATCTATATATATTATGAGAGTATATAGATATAGGTTATGGTTCATAGTGAGGATATGTATATACTTGATATATGATATCTATATGTATGTATTAGGATAGTACTATATGGGTAAGGATATATGTGATATATATGTAATATATATTATATAACTAAGTTTGTGTGCCTTGTTAGCTATGTGGTTTAGCTATGTCCCTTGATTTAGGCTATGTGTTAGATAGTAATGGTACTAGTATACTTGATTATTTAGGCCGTAGACTTGTTTAGACCTAGAATTGACTAACCTAGACTAGTTTGACCATTGTTGACCAAACCTTAGCTAGTTTGACCACATTAGACTAGTTGTCCTAGTTTGACTAGACTAGTTGGCCAGAGTTGACCAAGAGTTGACTTTGACCTAGATTGACTTAGACTCATGTAGATTGTATTATAAATTTAATTACAATATAAATTAAACTCTTTATAACCTGTGTTGCTCTAACTAGGACTCTGTGACTCCAGTTGGCCATCTTTACATATCAGCTGTTCAGGATATCAGGCGAGTACATTCTCTAATCGTTTTATATTTGTCAGGATTTATATTCTTGCTCTAGATTATTTTACTTGATGCTGTCATGATATCATCACGGATTGGTACTATATGGATCTTTTTATGGAATGTTATCCCCCTTAGTGGGCGCATCGGATATTTTATGTCATGTGTTTCATGTACATCATGTATTCCTTGCTCTTGTGTTATTTGTGTATTCTCATATTCTCTCATGTACTTTTATGTACGCTCATGTACTTTCATGTGCTCTCATGTACGTTCATATTTTCTCATGTGCTTCATGTGTAACCAAACCATCATGTTCGTAATGTAACTTGACTGGATCCTTGTGTATTGATTGTGGGTAGTGGTGAGTATAAATGGTCATGTCATTTAGCCATTATGTTCACTCTGTTACTTTTTATGTGTTTATCATGTACAACACAGCCTTCTTGGCTAGTGTCCCTCATGTACATCCATGTTATATCATGTTCAACCCAAGCCAACTACATGCCATCTCGTACTCTAAATAACTAGTCACTTACAGTTCTTACTTATCATATATATTTTTTAGTTATCAAATATCTCTCTTGTTTTTATGTACATCTTCTTACAGCGTTTCATATATCTTACTCTATTGCTTGCTTTACATTTTCTGCCATGATATGAAATACGTGAGATGTATTGTGCTCGTTCCTGTCATGACTGGACCTGTTGAAAATATTACAGGTAACCTAGAGATTCACAGCTAGCCTAGAGGACCAGTAGAGCTTGGAGTAGATTACTAGTTTATGGTTTAGTTTCACTTTTAGAACTTGTTTGTAATTAGTAGAGATTGAGTTGTATTTGAAATTATTTGAGATGTTGTTTAGAAGTTTATTTAAGTTGCTTGAGTTTCATATATTTATTAGACTCCTGTGTTATCTTATCGTGCTTAGTTGTGATTGAGGATTATCGTATCTTATGCCTGTCTTCTGTTCGGAGTTAAGATTTGACAAGTATATTATATAATTGCATGAGTTGTTGATTAGATAGTGACCCAGAACAACGTTCTATCGTCGACACTGCGGCGTAGGCTGGACGTACCCACTTCTCGTACCCCTACACTGGGTGGGGGTCATGACACATTTTTAGTGGTGGCCCATGCAGGTTGAGAGTCACATTATTGTGATATCGTAGTAGCACAACGACTTAGTTGTACTGCTACGAGCCTGCGATAGAATATAGGAAGTAAGGTGTTAGAATGAGAGGATACTCAATCACAGTTAGAAATCCTTAAGAGATTCCTGGGACGACCCTTTTGAATCTTATTTAAACTTCAATTTAAAATCCCTTCCTTTGTTTTGTTCATCCTTACTCCTTGTTACTGAATTTGATTTTGATGGATCGTTGTTGATTTTGATTTTTCTATCGAGATGAATTTTATGGCCTGAGTTACGATATTTTCTGATAACATATGTTGACGAGAATAACAGGGATGGTAAAATGTCTATATGATTATGGAACATGGAGTTTATCGCAGCCATTTAACCGGCGTGGCGGAAACGTAGAGACCTGACTTCGGATGTACATATCTTGGTTATAAGATTTGGAATTTCTGGCAGATATACTAGTTGACATAGCAAGAATTCTATACGACATGATTATAGAGGTGCATACCCCAATTATGGAATCTATCGTTTATCGCAGCCTTGCTTACTGGCATGGCGAAGATTCTGAGTAACATGATTTTGGATAGACGCATATGATTATCAGATTATATCTTGAGAATGTTTCTTAAACATATCATCTCTATTGTACCCTTCTGTTGTTATAAAATTGTATTCCATCATCAAATAACTTAAGAGTAGGGATGTTTTTAGTTTTATAGAGCTTATTCATAAGTAGTTCTTTTATAGTATAATGATATGATGACCTGTAGAGTTTCTGTACCCTAGAGATGATAGTTAGCATTGGTATTAGAATAATAACCCATTGTAGATGATTCCTCTATTATTTATAATACCTACCAGCTTTCATATAGGATGTTAGTCTGTCTTACAGCCTTGATGATTTATTATTCTTCTTATCCTTTCCAGTAGGGCACCCATGACCAGAGTCTGTCCTTGAGTGTAGCTGTAGCTTAGTCTGAGACTGAGAGTCTTCCTCTGCCTTCTATAGTGGTATCCCATACCATATTCTCGGGAGGGTTGTTTCCTGATAGGGCTCAGATATTCGGACTTCTCCGGGATGTGTTAGAGACACAGAGAGTTCAGGCTGAGATCTTGAGGGAGAAGTATCCAGTTCCACCTAGAGCCTCAGAAGTACCCAGATTTCCAGCCTAGACCTTAGTATGTCTTTTGAGATAATTGATACACCCCCACAATGCTTGTATGTTTTGATACCTTGGGATTGCTTTGTGCTGTAGTATGACTAGAATGGCTAGATGGGAACCCTAGAGAGAGTATTCTAGGTAGACGAATATTCTTTCTGTGACTTTGATTTCTGGAACGTCAGAGATGTAAATCTTTGTAAACTTCCTTCATAAGTTTGTACTAGACAAGATTATCTTCACTTTGATATATTATGTCTCACTTAAACTTGTTCCTTTGTACTACTTTTGCATCGCAGCTTTCGATCCAATTTAGGCCATTTGACCATTCCCACTTTAATTATGATTATCATATGCACAATTTAATGACTTTTAATTTAGGAGCACAAGATTAGTTGTTTTCTCAAAACCAACTTCACATGCATGACCTATACATGACACCCTGCACCCATGACCTTCGTGTCCTACTCGGACATGCCATCTTGTGCTTCATCATTATCACACGACTTTTCTGACACAAGACTCTATCTTGATTTACACCACAGAGTCGCTTTTATTTTCGACTCGAATTGGGGACACCTTTATGACCCAAACCTGCCGACCCAAATTTGGGATATGACCCATTTTAAGCCCACTATCCATATTTTACTTGTTGACCTTGTATGCTGCTAGGTAGAAGCTTCGACCTTGATTGTTGGGGGTTTGACCTAGAAGGAGTACGACCACTTTTAATTTCGAGGACAAAATTCTTCTAAGGAGGGTAGACTTGTAACACCCACTTTTCTAAAATGAGGGTAATTTTGAACCTTTATCAAAGTTTATTATTTAATTATATGATTTATAATTTATGGGGATTTTTAATTAATTTAATACTATTTATAATTGGTGAATTATAATTTTGATGTGTTAGCTAGTGAACCCTAGAACTGTTGAGCCTAGAAACTAACCATGACCATGGGGACCTAACCATGTGATTAGAATGACTAATTACAACTTTATAGGCTAAGGGTATTTGGTCATTTTGTGACTTTTGAATTATTTAAGATTTTGATTAATTGGTAAATTTTAGATTATTTTAATAATATTTAAATTGTTGTATTGTAATTTTGGTCATTTTTTATATTTTAGCTGATTGGCACGCGAATACCTGCTCATTGGCTGCTATCTGTCGATTTGTTGGGATTTTGTTGCAGCAAATCTGGGCAGTTTAGGACTTGGTCAGATTGCCACGTGTCCTGTCGCAGGGATCATTTTTTAGCCGCATAGATCTCTCAGTTTTCGACCATGTGGGCCCGCATGAGCCTCATGCGGCTTAGGTCATAAACTTCCTTAGTCCAGACATAGCTTAAGGATTTAAGCCGCATAGATTCTATATTTTGGTCGCATAAAGCTCATGCGGCTTGGATCACAATTACTCTTGGCTGCATGAAGTTTGAAGACTTTGGGCCGCATATGTCTGAACCGCATAAGGTTCATACGGCTTAGGTGACACTCCATCTGGCCGCATAAAGGCATACGAACCTTGCTTTTGGGCGACGTCTCACGTCTTATCTTTTTATCGAAGTGTTAGAGATGTCATTTTTGTCAGTTTTGTCAGGACTTGTCAGCTTTATCAGACGAACTGCTCCTCTTGGCCGCATATCTTCTTTCTGTAGCTGGTTGTCGATGGGCCGCATATGTCGTTGAACCAGTCATACGGCTTTCCTTTATGCAGACCTGTTTAGCCCAAAGTACATATATGACAATTTATAATCCTAATGAACCCCATATTTTTCATGCTTCTACAGCTGTATCGTCGTTCATACGACGGGCTTCACCTTTGATGTTTATCTAAGACAGTGGCACAAGAAGCACTCAGTGATGCACACGATGGCACCTGTGGAGCCCATCAGCCTGGTCGAAAGTTACAAGATGGATTGCGTTACATGGGCTACTAGTGGCCCACTATGATGGTAGACGCCGTTGATTACGCAAAGAAGTATCAGGTATGTCAGTTGCATGCTGACTTCATCCACCGGCCTTCGGAGTTCCTGCACCCCATGACGGTCGCCTGGCCGTTTGAAGTATGGGGAATGGATATCATTGGGCCAATCAGTCCTCCATCCTCTAGAGGACACCGGTTCATACCTGCCATCACCGACTACTTTTTTAAGTGGACGGAAGCAGTACCTCTGGCCGAGGTAAAAACCGTAAACATGATCTACTTTGTCAAACATCATGTCATATACCGCTTTGGCGTTCCTCGAAGGATCATCCACGAAAATGGTCCTCAGTTCGTGAGCCACGCTTTCCATCGATTTTGCAATAAAAATCGAATATAGAATGTGGCATCAACGACTTACAATCCTGCAGCGAATGGACTAGCCGAAGTATTCAACAAGACTATCGTCAAACTACTTAAGAAAGTCATTTCTTCTAATAAGCACGACTGGAATGAGAAGCTCGACGAATGCCTGTAGGCTTACCATACAACTGTTCGGACACCCACTGGCAACACACCATTCTCTCTAGATTATAGGAGTGAGACGGTACTCCCTTTGGAGATCCAGATCCCGTCTTTACGGGTTGCTATTACTAACCAGCTGACTAACGGATACAATCAACGCCGGCGGCTACAAGAGTTAGACGCGTTGGATGAAAAACTTCTGCTAGCTCAACAACAAATTGAGCTTTACCAAGCTCGGATTTTTGAGACCTTCAACAAGAAAGTCCGAGAAAGAATGTTCCAAGTAGGTGACCTTGTCTTATCAGTTCGAAGACCGATGGTAATGACTCACAAGACAGCTGGGATGTTCGAGCCCAAATAGGAGGGACCATTCATCATAGAGATGGTCTACTCCAATGGTGCCTACCGACTGGCCAAACCCAACGGTGACTTGCTAATGATGCCAATCTACGACAAGTTTCTGAAGAAATACTATATCTGAGGTTCAAACCAGCATAGGCTCCCACATCCCCTGTGGGTATGCATGGATTCTATTAAAGGAATTCACCCCTTCTGTACTTCACCCCAGAAGAAAAATATTTCACGTCCATATCACCTCTGAGTTGTCTTCCTATACCCTAGTGAAGTTCACATCTACTACGTCCATATCACCTCTGAGTAGTCGTCTCTTTTATGATAACCTCGTGTTGTCGTAACTCCCAAGAAAACATTTCATGTCCATACTACCTCTGAATTGTCATTCTATACCCTAGTGAAGATGTGCCTACCATGTCCATATTACCTCTGAGGAGACGTCTCTTCCATGAAAATATACCATAATTGTCATATTCATCTATAGAACCTTTCATATTCATACTACCTCTGAGTCATTCTATACACCCGTAGAGTCTATCCTTGCCACGTTCATATTACCTCTGAGTAAGGAAAAGTCTACCACCAAAAGATTATGTGTTTACCATGTTCATATAACCTTTGAGTAAATACCATATTTCCAACGGAGTTATCTCCATCCCCTCGCGACATACTACCTCTGAGGGAATCCTCGTTCTTGTGCGAGAAAAAGGTCACAAGTAAAAAGACAAGCAGAAAAACAAAGCTAATGTTTTCATTTATAAAGTGAAAAGGTTTTCTTTCTTTGGTTACATAAAGTACTCTCTCACGAAACGAGAGACAAGAAGACAGAAAGAAGATCAAAACTGATAAGACCGGCGCTGAAGTCCTTCTAGCCGACTCCTCAAAAGAGCAACCCGGGGGCCAACCAATGCTTGTGCTCGATGCTCGGCCTCCTGATGGCGAGCGGCTTCATCTTCAACAGGAGAGAGGCTTTAGCATGTACGGGCCAGCTCGGCCTGACAAATGCTAATGCTTTCCTTCTTCCGAGCCAGGGTCTCAGATTGCTGGCGAATGATCTCTTTCTGGTTCTCAGACTTGACCAGGTCACACTCAGCAAGGGCCAGGGTCTCTTCTAACTTTTGGATCTGCTCCCGGAGGGCCTTGCACTGATCATTCACAGCTGCACGGTGACAAACCTGAGCCTCTTCGACATTAGTCGCTGCTTTAATCTCCGACTCAACCTCGGTAAACAGATCAGTTAGTGCCCGACGTTGCTGCTCATACTGAGATACCTCGGAGACCATCTTCTCTAACTCTGCAGCGGCTAGAGTCAGAAGAGCACGCTCTAGATTCTGGAGGTCCAAGGCAGCGGCTTCCAATTTAGCCAACGGATCGTCTATAGCATCGGCCTTAGCCTCACACTTCGGATAGTCACGCAAGGCCACCAACTGGGCCTCCACTATATTTTGGACCCGTCTGAGAGATTGGTTGACTCGTAAAACACCCTCTATGCCACGCGTTAATGTATGACGAATTGTGCTCAGCATGAGATTGGTATAGTATGCGTTATCAGCCAAACTCATTGGGGTTATCGGAGATGCCATGACAGAAGGCTCCGTAGTCGTAGCAGCAGCCAGCACACGCTTAGGTACCACAGCTGAAACAGATGGCACCACGACCAATACAGAGGTCGTAAGCGGCAAAAGACAGTAAGAGCCGACACTGTCTGACACACAGCAATCTCTTCAGCAGGCTCCTTCGCTGGTTCTTCAAAATCATCTGCAGTTGGAATCGTACGGGCTGGATTTTGAGCCATTTTAGCGGTCGACTTCTCGAAGATCGTGGTGTCCGATTCCCCAGTAGCCTCCTAAACCCGTGCTTTAGTTGCCGGCTCATCGACAGCTTGCCCGACCAGTTGCAAGCCCATAGAGACGTTTAGAAGCCAATGAAAGGAACTCAAACTTCGTCCCTTCAAGCAACCTTCACTCTCACTCATACTCCGGTGAGAAGTTGTTCGCGACCCAAAAAAACTTCGTAGCAAAATACAAGATATTAGTCTCCTTATGCATTAAAGGGATCGTAAATTCTACTCCAGTACCACCGGCATTATAATAACGCCATGCCCTGGTGCCATCCAGAAGACTTCCCTCATAACCAAGACAGGAGCTTGGATTGTCTATCATAGCCTGGCTATAGCCAAATTGACGTACGAAGCGGCTAGGCAAATAAGGCTCCAAGTACACCCGATTTTGGTTCCGATACACCAAGTGGAAAGGACGGATGGACTGCAACCAATAGAAGGCCCCGAAAGTTAGATCACTGTCCACTAACTCATCATTTGCAAGAAAATCATTATATGTAGGCGAAACCCTACGGAGAACATAGCCGTCTAAATGGCCCAACATCCAACTACAGACTGGCACATCCTGATGAAGCTATTTCACATTTTGATAGTTACGCAGTGTTACATCCCATGTCTCGTAACCAGAGAGAGTACTAGGGACTATCAGATCAGGGCGATGCAAAGCCAATCAACCCATCAAGTAGTGGTAAGGAAGTCCAACCCATGGGAATTCCTCATTCCCCCCGCGACACTCTATTATTCTCTTGGAAAACTCCCACAAACCAAGCAGGATGTCGCATACCATGGCCGACAGCAAAGCCATGGAATGTCGGAAGGCTAGCCTCACAGCTGGCAGAAACAAGTCCTGACTGAGCCATCTCGCAGGCCCGGAACCTCCGGGAACTATGACCCTCCACAACCATATCATCAGAAAGGCAGCTAAAGTCGCTTTCGGACTCAAAGCAATCAGATTCTGACAGAAGTAATTATGAACTCGGAAGGTGGGCCTCCCCTCGGCATCCACTGAGAGATCAAATACCCCCGCTTCGACGATCATATCATCTACTTCATCAGTGATATATGCCCGACGCACAGTGAAGTGAACCATCCCTAGCATCGATGGACACTTTGTGAAAATATAATCTACCCAGGCCTTGACGTATGGCGAAGCTTGTGCCCCACCCATGTGCGTGCATACTTGGTGGTAGAAAAACAACTCCTTATACATAGCCACGATCTCGGGGATGCTTGTTCTCCAACACCAAGAATTCTTCCTTACAAGGGGTATATTTCTCGTATGGTGCGTCCTTCCATGGCAGCTTCGAGATGGCATGCATCTCATGAAGGGCCAAACCCATCTCTCCACAAGGGTTGAAGAACGTCCCGGTATGGTGGTTAAATAACTCCAATAAAGCTATGAATAGAGGCTGATTGATCTCTATCCCATGCTCGGTGGCCCTGATGGCACGACGAAGGCCCGTACCTATCAAATCCTTCTTGAACCTATCCACCGCCCATTTAGTTAGCTCACTCCACTCTAACTTATCCAACTTACGACACGGAAGGCATATTTGTGATAGGTATGGCCTGTGGCAAATAGCCTATTGGCAAAAAGTGGGGCTCGGAACGGATGCACTTTATTGATAAAATCAACAAGCAGACGACCAGGGAGTAACACCCGCAGCGTAGCTGATGGATCGTCGGGCACACTCTTAAAGGAGTCCCTCCGATTGGAGCACCCTTCCACTTTGATACGATCGTTCATCAAACCCCCTCGCTTCGGGGTCAATTCCCACTTCATGAAACGCTTCTCAGCCAAACAAAGGAACGTCGAGAGCGGAAGGTGGTGGTTGACGGAAGGAACGTACATAGGAATACCGTAGTTCTCAAAATATTAATTTTCGGTTATCTCCAAGAGCTTGGTATTTTTTAGGACCAACTGATCAGCAAAAAGAAACGGAGGTTTTAGCATATTGACAGCATCAGATGGAAGAGACAACTTGCCTCGATCCATCATACGATAAAAGTATACGGACTATTGATCCCGAATCATTGCTAGTCGACCTCTCGGTTGACCATAGGCAATCAACTATTCGTTAGAATGAGTGAGCACCTCGTCAACGTCTTTGCCAACGGAACAGCCCGTTAATGCGAAGAAAATGTCCTCGAAGAGAGACAAGGACACATGAACTACACATTAACAAAAATGTGTCAGAAAAATAAAATGAAAGTACTGTGCCATAAAAAGAAGGTATCTAGGTGGCCCTTGTTTGGAGCATCCACGCAGGCACTATCAAAGTGCACCACACATCGGCTAACATACATCCGCACAGGTGCTTCATAGAAAATGCTATGCGTCGACATTGACTGCGTGAAGCTTCAGCGTCTAGTCGATACTTTGTGAAAAGTAACAACTATATGCGTCAGTCGACAGAACTTTAGCACATCTTCGAAACACCACCCCGGAGAGCGGTGTCCATACGCATCAGAAAGAAAAAATATCAGCATATCTTCGAGACGACGCTCCTAAGAGTCGACGCACATATGCATCAGCAAACCAAGAAGTCAATAACAATCAGACATCTACCAGCAACGGGTGACCGCACATCCCCTATAATAGGAGCTTGCTCAACGACGATAGCTTCGGAGGCCAACTGCTTCCCTTTCGACTGTCGAGTAGCCTCCCCGGCTTGTCTCGTCCATGACATTCTAGTCTGCCTCGCAGTCACTGCAGCTGGTCGAGGGCTAGCCACTACCCCACTAGTCTTTTTGGAGCTCGCCGGGGGAGCTTTCAGGATTTTTGATTTCTTGGGAGCCACGGCAGAAAAAGTTAGGGTTTGAAAAGAAGAAGAAGACTCTGACGAAAAACTTCTGTAGGAAGGTAGGTAAAAGCAAAAAAGTTTTCTCTCTCCCCAACGACCCCTACTTATAGGGTGCAGCCACGTCAGCGAAAGAAGACGAAATGGTTTGTGATCGAGGAAACTCTACGAACAACGTGGAAACGAGAAGTTGGGATCATGGTGACCGTTTCCTAAAAACGAGGAATTAAGATCAACATTAATGAAGTGACGGCTCAAGGCACTTAATGCTGAAGCCAAAGTGTGACGACAGCCTGTCAGTAGACACACCGAGCATTCGCTAGAAAATGACACGTGTCATGCTTCTGTTCAAAGTATTCTGAGCTTGATTCAATTTTGAAACACTTTGAAGGGGTTCTTGTAGAAGCATAAAAATGCATAAACATATCAAAAGCGCAGGTAGTGTTCTCGCTACACAAAGCTTCATAAAAGCACAGATACCAGAAAGCACATACAGAAGATCAGAAACCACAGTTCATAAAAAGCTCTTTATTAAATCATGCCTACAAAGATCTATTACAGATTCATCATGATTATAAAAAAAGAGCTTTGCCTACAAGGATCTATTACAGATTCATCATACAAAAAACAAAGGCATCTAAAGATCTATAAGAGGGTTAATCTTCACAGGCACCATACAAGGGGGTTAATTTTCACAGACGTGCAGCCTCCCAGATGTGCAGCTCTGTCAGAGTGAGCCACTTCCTAAAGCAGCTGTTAGGCAAGAACTCATTCCACAGCACAGGCCATGCCACCGCTATTGAGAAGGACGAAGCACAACCTGTGGCTCTTCAGATTGGCAACCAATCCAAATCCGAAATCTTCTCGAAGACCTCTAAGATGTTGTTCAGGTTTGAACTCCTTGTGCCAAAGACCTAGGTGCATCTCAAAACTCAGCAGCAGTTCTTCTACAAAGGCACAACCTCTTTGAATGAAGTGATCCACAACCTTCAGTCGACTTGTGCAAGGGCAATAGCCGTTCGAAGCTAAGTCAGGATCGAGCATAGTGTTTGGAATGCTAAGAGAGGAAGATGACTCTTCAGAAAAACTCCCCTTTATATAGGGTGAGTGTGGTCCAACCAACATGCCACGTAGCCGTCGGTCAAAGACGCCCAAATTAATGGGGTGAACCTGTCATGGCCCAGTCCTAAAATACTTAGGACTAAGTACGTATCCATGCCAGCCGTACACATATGAAGTACACTCAAATATATGAAAATCTCGTATGTATACATAAGCTGTAAAATATATTAACCAAGACAACTAAATTTCATCCACAAAAAGAATAAATATTTGATAAAAATTAATACTGTGTTTATCATTTATATAAGAGTTGGGCGGAGACAAATCTTCTACCAACTATCAAAATGAGAGAAAGTATAAAAGGAAATGATTAATAAAAATATCAAGACGAACAAAGAGCGATCATCTTCGAAGGAATGGAGAAGACCCCAATCTTGGTTAGAACACCTGCAAAAAATCATAAAGCACACACCTGGAGAGATCACCAGGTCCTCAGAGGGACGTAACACGATACAGGAAGAACATGCCATAATAAATTGAATATATAATATGTCACAAGTCAGAAGTAAAGTAAAGTAAAGTAGTCCCAGTTGTAACGAGGCACAATATCTCATCATCGAAATAGTGGACTACCCCTACAACCAAACAGGGACAAGGAGTAGCACACTATTCTGTGATGCGACATCGTCCTAAGCTACTAATGGAACATGGGGTGACATGACATTGACTATGGTTACCTAACCATTCTACTGTGTTCATGCAGTTAAGAACAAACCTCCAACGCATCGGCATCTGGCTCAGGTACAGGAAACTCAGGTATAGCCCCATCAGGATACCAGGGACCTCAAAGCATAACATTTCTCGAATGTCAGAGGCCAGCAGGATCAGGAATAGGAAAGTGCCTAAGTGGCCCATACGTTAAGAAACTGTTCTCCCCACCCAATGCTCCTATCAGGTCGCCTCCATGACCATGTAACACTACTAACTATCAAGTCTTCTAACACACATCTATTGACAGTTAGACCTAACGCATGCGTACTGGGGATCAGCCAACACGCAAGTACCTCTATATGCTGCTCATCTCACACATATCTCATGGTACAACTGTGCCAAGTTTAAGGAATGCAACTAACAAGGTAGTCCCTTAACTCTAGGTTCGTAGACAGGTTATAAGAAATAATAAAGTGTGACAAGCAGTTGCATTATATATAACAGAAAGCATGGTAAGCAAATTAGGAAGAAATAATAGAAAAATAACTAAGGAACTAGAAATAACCATACAGCAACTACAATATGATGCAAATAATATAAACAGTAAATATGGCAAGGTATCTTGCCTGAGGTTGTGTACAAAAGCGCAGGATCCAATAGTTCAAACTAGCGATCGATGAAGCAAAAAGGCCAAAATCCATGAACGGCTTCGGATGCTGAAATAAACACTACGAACGTGTTCGAAATAAAAGATATGCCTAGGAAATGCCTGTCCAAAAGTCAAATTTTGGAACAAGGCAAAATCGTAATTTCGGATCAAAATGATGTCCGCCGTTGGACCCGTTTTGCACCGAAATGCGTGCCAGAACCTACGGCACTAAAGTCGTCAAACTATATGTCTACAGATTCAATTTGAGAAAACGAACTCAATGGTATGTCCAGTTTTGGATTCCGATGAGCCGTGTACAAATTCTTCCATTAGAGTGGGCCACGGGCCCGCCAAAAAGGCATTTCGGTCGACCTTCTCAGAATCAAACTAAACTTGGCGTACAGGACCATTGAATTGATACGGTCCTGTTGGTGCAAGTTTCGTCTCGATCTGACGACTGTACATGAAGTTATGGCCAAGTTTGTAATATGTCAATACGGGGGTATCTCGACGGATACGCAGGGATTTCGTCGCGCACACGCGACGAAATCGTGTTTTGTCTGTTCCCACACGTCGACAACATCCATACGCACCATTCGATGTGTATAGTGCACGACCACGTTGCCCGGTTTGTCCGGGCGTACGTCGTATCGAGGAAATTTCTAGAGTTTTCACAATTTTTAAAATAGTTTTTCTCGCAAGTTTGTAATCAAATAACCTTCTGTATACACAATAAAATTATGATCTATGAATTAGGTTTTACTCTTGTATGGGTTGTCTACAACTGTTTTTAAATAGTTAACAAAAAATCTTAATACACAGATCGTAATCTGGCTTCCAAGTAATGGGTTTGGGGTGATGGTGGTTCTGTTCTTCGACCAGTTTTTGGTTCGACTTCGCGTCGATCTCATGGTCGATCTAGGGGTTACATTGAAATCCTTCTGAAGGGTCTCGAAGGGGGTTATGTAGGCTTTCCATATGAGTTTGTAGATGCGAAATCGATCAAGTAGAATCAGAGAAATGAGGATGTGAAGTCGAGCACCTGATGGAGTTAAGAAAACAGGGTATCCCATTTCTTGCGGGTTTGCGGTGGGCGACGGCGATTAGGGCGGCGGTCCGGCGGAGTGCTAGGTCGTGGATGTGCACGGGGTTGTCGAGCGTGGCGCATTAGGTTGGTGAAGATTTAAGGTGTTAGGGTTTCGAACCCCCCTTCACAGCATATATATGCTGATGTTAGCAGCAGTAGTCCGAATCCTTGTGAGATTCGGGGTCGCAAGATTTGGGGGGAGTTTGACTCGCGAGATGGAGGCCCCTCTTGCGGTTGGGTGAACGGTTGTGTTTTTATTTATTATTATTATTTTTTATTTTTTTCTTTTTCAATTCCTTTTTTTCCTTTTTCTTATTTATTACTTTCTAATTTCCTTACTACTTTAATTCATTTTTTTTAAATTTTTTAATAGTTTAATTCTTTTATTATTTCTTAGTATATTTAATTAAATTACCTTGCAATAATTATATATCATATAATATATATATATACTCATGTGTGGATGTCCATATATATACATGTATATATTTGGAGGCAATTTAACTCATTATTAATCCCATCATATGTACCCATTATACTTACATATAATTTTGTGTACATAACATCTTTGTAACTTATTTAGTTATTATTGTTATCTCTTTCTTTATTTTGATTATTATGGTTATTGAATTAGTCCCACCCCCAAATAATTTGATTTAGCAACATTTACTTATTTAATAATAAAAAAATCCTAAAAATTTAGGGGTTTTACAGAACCTAGAACTCGGCACAACGAACCTCATTTACTAGATTCATTTTTCTGAGTCCTACGCCACAGACTTCTTGAATTTCCCAAAAGGCGACGACAATTAAAGAAGATGACGACCGACTCGTCCATCAAAAAGAGCAGTCATTAATCGCTCTTAAAAACTTTGACAGAAACCAGCTCCTTCGATTCAGAAGCGCAGCCTCCCCATTGTGCTCTCGCTTCGATTTAGAAGTGCCAGCCTCTCCACTGCGCTCTCGCTTCGACTCTGAAGCACAACCTCTTCGTTGTGCCCTCGTTTCGACTCAGAAGCACAGTTAGCTCACTTCCTCATGCTGCACCCTCGCTTCGACTGAAAAGCACAACTAGCTCACTTCCTCACACAGCACCTTAGACACGTAGTGGCTCTTTCGTCTTCAAGACCTAGTCTACTCGTCGCCCAAAAGTACAGTGACTCCGTCGCCTGAAGCACAGTCTACTCGTCGTCCAAAAGCGCAGTGACATCAAAGCTCCGTCAGAAGCGCAGCTCGCATAGCGGTGCAGCCCTACGAAGTGACATGGTTCCACGTGGCCAGATGGGTGTATATATCTTTTCAGGATACCACCCTATCGGTTTGGTTAAACCACAGATAAGGACGGAGTTTGTTCTTATGGACGAAAGCCATATCCAACTGGTTTGTTTAAACCAATGGCCCTCTAAGATAAGACAAAATCCAACTTCAGGGACAGGAATAGAATCTGCTCAGGTTTATCCGATCAACAAATAAGTACACGCCATGTGTCATTTATTCAGTTATGTTGAAAACTCCCCAAAGATCTCGATAGAAGAGGATTCCTGTGCCTCCCACGTGTCAGCTCAGCAGTAGCCCTCTCCGTGTCCGCCTTAAGATTCTTCCATATCTTCCTGTGCAGCATATCTGCACAATCCTTATGCACATCACATATGTGCTCCTCTATAAATAGAAGGAGTTTTCCTTCGATAAAGAGGCTTCAAAATCTTCAACTTGGGCATCCTCTTGATTAGTAACCCTAGAGTTTCAATCACAAACACCAGAAAGCCAAAGAAAGATCAACTCGTCGTTAGATCGTCAACGGAGTAAAGGAGCCGCTGCAGTGCTCGATCTCCACCGCCACACTTTCTTAAAAAATTTGTACTTAGATCTTCTGTTTAGTAATCGATTGTCCTCTTTTTATGTTTAAAATACAAAAAGTTCGTATAACCTTTTGTCATGGCAAACAGCAGTGTCGGCGGTAGAACGTTGTCTAGCCACAATGCTCAAGTCACATAACTAATAACTTTATTGCTCATTCACAAACTAACCAATTTATAATTTTCATAAGTTTTACATTAAAAAAAGTACAGTATTCTTACAAATATTAAAAATGACTACAACACATCAATCTAACTAATCTCTAGGTTTTGGCCTGCAAGCACACCCGTATCTCCCCAATGCTAAGAGTAGACACGACTAACCTAAAAAATGGTTTCCAGTCAGGAATAGAACGAGTACGTTCTAACAACAGTTCCAATAATTGATAAAATCTATAAAATAATAAATAATACTTAAATACATGATGAGTAGATAAACAGAGAATCATGATATGAAACATGTGAGTAAAAGTAGGAGAGCATGGTAATAAGGACATAGAAGTAACAGTAATAAATGACTGAAACATGAACAATAATATAGCAAGACTGCATCTAACTGGTAAGTTGAGATACACTTTCGACATGTAAACATCAAAGGGATAAATTTGTCACCCTGCATGTGAAGTGTGCTACTGCTATCAGACACGAATAGATAAATTAGATGTTTCTGGGTGTATTTACATGTCTACTAATATATTTTCCCGCCCGACTAGTATATATGTATTCAAACAGGTCACGAACATGATAAAACATTGGTCATGAACAATATATAAGGAATCCATAACTACTATCTCGTGTAACCAACGTGTCAAGAATCAATAGAAAAACAAAATAAGACAGTACTATATACACAAATCATAGAAGCTATCAAATATAAAAACTATTAGAAAATATACTCGCTTGGGGGCCTTTGCTGGTGAAACCGATAGTCCCGTCAGATCTAGAATAGTTCAATTACTTAGGATCGATATGAAGGAACCGAAGTTCGCAAGAAAATGGAAATATGATTAGCTACGATCAAGGATAATCTAAACGGAGAGAGAAATTTGATTTAGGAAAAGATAATTTAGAAAATATATACATATTATTTCAAAAAGTTTATAAATCATTTAGAAAATAATTATAAGCTTTATATATAAACTTATTTAAGGATACGTACTATAGATTTATTTATTTAGAGATACATTTAGGTATTTAAAACCTATATTTTACTAGTAAAAAATACATTTCAGAGAAATACTCAAAATCATAGAAACCTTTTTAAAGCTCAAACCCCAATTTGAAATTACATATGGTCCCAAGCCTAAAAATAAATTAGAGCCCAAAATTATTTTAGCCCTACATGTAAAATCCTGGAGATACCTATAGGGTCTATACTAATTTTGAAAACAATACATATACATATAGTAGCCCAAAAATATTGATATAGTTTCTTAATCCAATGCCCATTATCTATCTAAGAACCCAATACAAAATAAATTAGACCTTAACGAATCAAAACCCTTTATCCATAGCCCAAAATATTATATATAATTATTGAAGCTTTGCCCACAAATATTGTATATACACTTTTATAAAACTGACCTTTAGTAGTAACTCAAAAATATAATACTAATTAAAGTATTTAATGAAAAAGGAAAATATCTAATGACAATAATAATAATTAATAGCATAAATAATAATATTAATAACAGTATAAAACCCATTGTATTCGACTATATATATATAATACATACATGTATTTATATACACTGACCAGTCCAACCTATAGTACAAAACTTAAATAACATAAGGCCCAATTTGAATAATCCAATATGTTAAAGTCCAAGGCTAGGGGGCAAAAGCTCACCCTACGTTACTATTGCTGCTTTGGTCAAATGGGAAAATCAAAATACAAAATAAAGGAAAGGGAAGTGAGACTTAAGGAATTCCTTCTATCCTTTCCTTTTCTTCCCTTTTTCGATTTCGAGAGAGTGAGGAAATAGAGGCAGAGAGAGTGGGAGAGGTGAGATCTCTTACCGACGGTGCTCGTACAGTGCAAGGGCTGGCCAACGTCGCAGTCGCCGGGCGGAGTGGTGATCGCGGCGTGGAGCGGCGGAGGATTGCTGACAGTGCACGACGCTGGGTAGCATGGGTCCAGATCCACGATGGACGACAAGTGAGCAGAGGAGCTCGGTCAGCGCCACGAACGTAGGAGTTGTGCCGGCAGGAAGCGCGGGAGTGCAGACCAGGGTAGCACGCGGCGGTGAGGATGCTCGCTGGCCTCCAGAGGAAATAGCCACCGACGGATCCGATAAGGGTCGCCAGGGTCGGGTCGAGTCATCGGAGAACGGTGGTCCCGACGTGGCGTGCGGCATGGAGGGGCTCTCGTTGGACTCGGGTCAAAGCAGTGGTTAGGACGTCTGGTCGGTGCACAGGAAGGATCAGGAAGGATTCGTCGGCTGGGTTAGGTTTTGGATTTTTTTATTCTGGATTTGGCTCCCTTTTATGTCGTATCCTCGGGGCTGGATCCGGGGACACAGGTTCTCTATGTATTTTCTGATTGGACATGGTTGGTTGTGGTTGTTTTGATATTGGCTGTGTCGATACGGACTTTGGGATACACATGAATAATAGAATATATGTGTACACGAACAAGGACACATGAGGAGTATTGGTGTGGTGATGGAGTTGTTTGGTGATGTTGACCCAAACAGGATCACAGTCAACCTAATCTTGAAAATTAACAAAACAATATTTGTCATAGTCCAATTTGACATATCGAGCTCAAAATCAATCTACTCAGCTGGTTGGTTCAGGATCACAGCTGCTTGGAGTTTTACTATTATCTGTGTACTGGAGTCTGTATTTTTTATTATTCTTGAGTATAGGATGATGTACGTTGGGTCATACTGAGCAACTTTGGGCTAGATATAGCTTTATTGTTTACTTAGCCCAAATCCCAATCAACCCATTCATCCAAAAGCCCACAAAGAATATTATGTCCATAGAAGACAGAGTTCGGGCCGAACTCTGCCTCCCACAGAGTTCGGGCCGAACTCGGTTCCCTAAAATTTAGGATGCTAATTTTTAGGTCTTGATCACTGCTAGTTGTCCAACGGCCAAAAATTTGAATTATTTATACCGAATTCTGGCCGAATTCTGCATACCCTGAACCCTATAAATAGGCCTTGGTTTAACTCATTTGAAACCATCCACTCTTCTCTTCTTCTTCTCTTACATAGCCTATATATTCAAGAGCCTTACCTTTCCATCCACTTAGCATTCAAACTTCCCAACCGTCCAAGTTGCTCGGTACGATCCAGCTAGAAGTTTGAAGTGCAAGAAGTTGTAAGTCACTTGGAAAAGTCCAAGTTTTGCCAAAGCGATCATTGAAAGAAGCTTGGCATGCTCTTCTATGAAAAGGCACGTGGTTGTAACCTATTTCACAAATAGTGGATTTCAATCCTGAGCTAGAGTTCTCAGGCCTGGACTAGTCCTCCACGAGGGAAACCAGGTTAAAAATCTTGCTGTGCTGTGCTTGCTCTCTACTATTTATTTCCGTATTTTTTTACTCTGATTATTAAGTTGGTGAAGGGAGTTTATATTTTTAATTCATCATTTTTGTTATAAACTCTATTCACCCCCCTCTAGAGTTGCCTACCTGTACTTCAATTGGTATTAGAGCTCTGTTCTCTTATCAAGGACTAACATCCTAAGAGCTGATCCATGGCAACCACTCAATCTATGTTTTCCAATTACGGTGAAGGGCAGTCCACTCATAGGTCTCCCCTATTTGATGGAACAAACTACACCTATTAGAAAACAAGGATGAGTTTTTATCTTAAATCGATAGACTTCGACCTGTGGACCATTATCACCGATGGTTACAAAAAGCCCGCCAAGATAGTTGTCGATGGTGATCTCGTTGAGAAGCCCCATGACAAATATTCTGACGAAGAGAAGAAACAGGCGAGTCTAGACGCGAGAGCTATTAATGCTTTATTTTGTGCAATAGACAGGAATGAGTTTAACAGGGTCTCAACATGCACCACCTCTCATGAAGTATGGAGACTTCTAGAAGTGACGCATGAAGGAACCACCCAAGTCAAGGAGTCAAAAATAAGTCATCTCACTCAAGAATATGAGGCATTCAAGATAAAGCCAAATGAGACGATCACACAAATGATTACAAGATTCCTCGACATCATCAACCCCTTGTCTTCTCTTGGCAAACAATATACAAATCACGAGAAGATTTACAAGATACTTAGGGGGCTACCAAAGATTTGGAACCCTAAGGTGACAGCTATCATAGAAGGAAATGATCTCACTACAATGTCCATAGAGACTTTATTAGGAAAGTTGATGACTCATGAGCTTGATCTCAAAGACTTCGAAGAGCCTGCTTCTAAGGCAAAGGAGATTGCCCTTAAAGCTCACCGTCGAAGGGCTGATCCTGAAGAGACGGATGATGACAACTCGAAAGGTGATGATTAAGCTCTCCTTGTCCGCAACTTCAAAAAATTCTTTCGTTTCAATCGAAGAAAGAAGGAAACACAAGAAGATGACGAAGAAGAGCCAACATACTACGGTTGCAAGAAGACTGGACACGTCCGAAAAGACCGTCCATTCGCAAAGAAGAGCAACCGATATGAAAAACCATACAAGAAGGCTTCCTCAAGAAAATATGCCAACACAAGCATTTGGCATGAAAGCGAAGCTAGTGACTCCGAGGAAGAAAAGGACTCTCCTCAAGACACTGCCAATGTATGCCTAATGGCAACATCCGACAAAGTAACTAGCGAAACTCTCGGTGATTTCACTTTTGATGAACTTGGCGATGCATTCAATGATTTACTCAATGACCACAAGAAAGTAATTGGTAAATATAAACATGCCAAGGAGAAGATCAAAAGTTATGAAGTCGAGATTCAAAGACTCTCTTCATTGCTTGATAATATTAGAGACACTTCACCCACGGAAGTCACAAATGAGGTGTCTAAGCTTAAATTAAGCCTACATGATGTCGAAGTACATATTAAAAAGCAAAGACAAGAGATCACAGCACTCAACACTGAGCTTGCTGAAGAAAAAAATAGACACAAGATCTCTATTACTAAGATTTATGGTTTGAATACTAAGATTAGTGAACTGCAGGCTGTCTCTAAGAAATTAGAGACTAGATTGGGAAAACAGGTTGCCCAACCTCAAACCCAATCACATGAGACACACACAAAGCACAATACTACTCAAAATAGTCAAGCACGTCATCCACTTGCAGCACGCAAACATGCTTACATGTACACCCACTTCCATACAGCACACAAACCACATGCACGTAGAAATCATTCGCATAACTATCATTCTAATATGACACATAATCACCATGCTACACATAGATATAATCTTCACCAAGTTGTACATAAACAAAATCACCACCATACTGCATATAGATATAATCATCATACTACTCCATACCACTCTTACCATACTACATATAGACATCATCAACATGCTCCAAACATAAATAGGAATGCTATTTGTACCTATTGTGGATTATATGGACACATCTCACCACAATATAGAGTTAGGAGATTAGTAGATATGAATATATATGCATGGTTGCCAAAAACTAACTTTTTAGGACCCTCAAGAACATGGTTACCAAAGGTCACATCTACTCTTGATGTAGGTGGACCTTCCCTCCTCAACTAAAAGCAAGTAGATTCTCGATAGTGGATGCTCGCGACATATGACGGGAGACGCAAATCTTTTTGCATCACTATCGATGAAGAGGGAAGGGTATGTATCCTTCGGCAACAAACTAAAAGGGTATATCATAGGTAATGGTACTATTGGTCATCCTCCTTCTCCTGTAATAAAGGATGTCTGCCTAGTGACCAAGTTAAAGCATAACCTACTCAGCATAAGTCACCTTGCTGATCATGGATATGATATTAACTTTGGACAAAATAAATGCTATATTTATGATAGGTCAACTGGAGACATCGCTTTTGAAGGAATAAGAGAGGATAACATTTACATTTTCTATCTATCTAGAGATACTAACATTGCAGGAAGATGTCTCTATGCTCACAAGGATGAGAGATTATTATGGCACCAGCGTCTTGGTCATGCCAATATGGATACTATATCCAGGCTATCGACTAAGAAGCTAGTTAGAGGCTTACCCGACATCACATTCAAAAAGAATATGGTATGTGCCGAATGTGAATTGAATAAGGCAACCAAGTCCTCATTTCATTCCATAAACTCTGTAAGTACTACTAGACCCTTGCAATTACTTCATATGGATTTATTTGGTCCTAGTAGAGTAGCCAGTCTTGGTGGAAAACTCTATGCTTTTGTTATAGTAGATGACTTTTCTAGATTTACTTGGGTTTTCTTTCTTATAAACAAAAGTGATGCCATTTCTGTTTTCAAAATTTTTGCTAAAAAGGTTCAAAACGAAAAAGGCTACATGATTACTCGAATCCGAAGTGATCATGGAGGCGAATTCGAAAATACTAATTTTGAAAAGTTTTGTGATTTAAATGGTTTTAATCATGAGTTTTCTTGTCCGAGAACTCCTCAACAAAATGGTGTTGTGGAGCGGAAGAATAGGACTCTTGGCGATATGGCTAGAGTTATGTTAAATAAATTCTCTCTTCCGAAATATTTTTGGGCTGAAGCTGTTAGTACAGCGTGTCATATTTTAAATAGGGTGCTCATTCGTCCTATTACGAAGAAAACACCCTATGAGCTTTGGTTTGGAAGAACTCCAAACGTTTTATATTTTAGAGTTTTCGGTTGTCGATGTTTTATCCTTAACACCAAAGACAACTTAGGCAAATTTGATGCCAAAGCTGACGATGGTATTTTCCTTGGCTATGCGGCCAAGAGCAAGGGATATAGAGTGTTCAACAAACGCTCATTAATTGTGGAGGAGTCTACCAATGTGACTTTTGATGAGGATAACAGTGCAGCAACTACTCTTGATGATGATGTTGAGCCATCAACTTCTATTCCGATGAATACCACCACTGAAACCAATTCTCTGGAGGGCTTGCCAAAGAAATTCTCTTTCAAGCCGTCACATCCAGAAAACTTGGTCATAGGTGAGGTTTCACACGGAGTAAGTACTCGATCATCATTGAGAGACTCCATTGCTAGTACTGCCTTTATTTCACAAATTGAGCCAAAAAATATTTTAGAAGCTTTTAATGATGAGTTTTGGATTTCTGCCATGCAAAAAGAACTCAACCAATTCGAGAGGAGCCAAGTTTGGAAACTCGTTCCTAGGCCAGCCAATCATTCGATTATTGGTACGAAATGGGTTTTTTGCAATAAAGTAAATGAAGATGGTTCAGTTACACGCAACGAAGCTCGTCTAGTAGCTCAAGGATACAACCAAGAGGAAGGTATCGACTATGATGAGACGTATGCTCCTGTTGCAAGACTTGAATCCATTCGGATGCTTTATGCATTTGCTAACTTTCAAAACTTTAAACTGTTTCAAATGGATGTGAAAAGTGCTTTCTTGAATGGATTTATTAAGGAGGAAGTATTTGTAAAACAACCTCCTGGTTTTGAAAATCACAAATTTCTCGACCATATTTTCAAACTCAAGAAAGCGCTATATGGCCTCAAACAAGCCCCTAGAGCTTGGTATGAACGGCTAAGCAATTTTTTGCTTCAAAAAGGTTTTTCAAAAGGAAAAGTTGACACTACACTCTTTATAAAATCTTTCAAAGACACTATTCTCTTAGTGCAAATTTACGTTGATGATATTATATTTGGTTCTACTGATGAAACTCTCTGTCAAGATTTTGCTAAGTGTATGCAGACCGAGTTTGAAATAAGCATGATGGGAGAGCTCAATTACTTTCTCGGACTGCAAGTCAAACAAATATCAAATGGAACTTTCATCTGTCAGTCAAAGTATACAAAGGACATGCTGAAGAAATTTGACCTTGATAACGTCAAACCAATCGGCACCCCAATGGCTACTATAACCAAACTAGAACCAGATGAAAGCGGCAAACCTGTTGATCAACGTAAGTATCGAGGTATGATAGGCAGTCTACTTTATTTAACTACTAGTCGCCCTGATATTATGTTTAGCGTTTGCCTGTGTGCTAGATATCAAGCAAATCCTAAGGAATCACACATGTCCGCTGTTAAGCGTATCTTTCGATACCTTAAGGGTACGGTTATAGTGGGCCTATGGTATTCCAAATCAATATTATTTGACCTCATTGGGTACTCTGATGCTGATTTCGCTGGATGCAAGGTCGACCGTAAAAGTACAATTGGCACGTGTCGTTTATTAGGAAAGGCTCTAGTCTCTTGGTTTAGCAAGAAGCAGAATTGTGTCGTACTATCCACAATAGAAGCTGAATATATCGCAGCTGGTCGTTGTTGTGCACAAATTCTATGGATGAAGCAAACCCTTGAAGACTATAACTTATCTTTTATGCACATTCCTATATTTTGTGACAACACTAGTGCTATAAATCTTACTAAGAACCCCATATGTCACTCACACACGAAGCACATTAAAATTCGTTACCACTTTTTGCGTGATCACTAATAGAATGGCACTATTAATTTAGAATTTGTTGACACAGTTCATCAGTTGGCCGATTTCTTTACAAAACCATTATCCGAGGAGTGGTTCAATTTTCTTTATCGGGAATTAGGAATTTTAGATGAAACGGTTATACATTAAGTTGGCCTGCATAATTATCGATTATGTCACGATTCTCTATGCTGACTTTGTTATGGGTACAAGCCGAAAGGGTCCTTCTGACAACAAGGCGTAAAAGCCTAAGCGACACGGTGCACTAGTCTTCGAACTACCGCTAGCTGAGATCCGGCCCCTGCAGCTACCCCATAGCAACTTCACCATATTAATTTCTGTCATAACTCCTTAGTTATTATATGGTTAATTTTTAATTATAGCCTGCTTCATTTGAAATTCTAACTCCAATCTTGTTTTTATTTCTATCTTTGACCATTTATTCTTCCATTTTTACTGTTTTTTTGCTTGAAGTTCTGGCCCAAGGGACTAGAACTCGGGCCGAACTCTGCCCCACCCAGAGTTCGGGTCGAGTTCGGCCTCCTTGTTCCAGAAGCTCAAATCATTATCAGCCATTGATCTATTCTTCATCCGATGGTTCCTGTTTCACCCGACCAGCCGACCAAAGGGACATAAATTCGAAAATGTCTCTCTCTCTCCTCCATTGTCTTCTTTCTACATCTCCACATATATTTCCTTCAAAACCCTAACCCTAGAAGGCTCCAATCCATGAGACATCTCTCTCCAAACTCAAGAAAGTTCCTCTTGGAGTTATTCTCCTCCATCTTAGGTCTCTTTTAAGGTATATCTCTCTCTTTCTCTTCACATCTCAATTTTTTTCATGGCACCTAGGTTGCTTGGTAGGGATAAAAGACCAAGGAGAAGTATTGGTGAATCCTCTACTAATCCTAACCCAAACCCTCAACCTAATCCTCCACCATAACCTATTCCTCATCCTCCTTCTAACTTGGTGCACCCTCTTTTTAATCCACCTCCACCCATCAATGTCGACACATACGATGACCGTCTTTTTGTATCCTTAGATGCGTCCAACGCATGGTTCGTCGACTTCCGTCATCGTAGTGTCTTTGCGGGATACCCTATTAAGTTTACGGTGTTTTCTAATTTTCTTCCTAATTTTTGTGACTTATGTCTTGATGAGCTTGTTGCAACTCGTGAACCGATATATGTGAATGCCATACAAATGTTTTATTGCAACATGACTTATGACCGCACACGTATCTATTCACGTGTCGCCGGTATAGACATATCTTTTGATGATTTTGAGTTAGCCGACCTAATTGGTTTGCCCGACCCAAACACTTGGGAACGGCTTGATGATGTCCGGCACTTTGTTTTCCCCGGAGAGACCATGTTGGAAAGTTTCAAGGGTGATCTTTGTTCTCCAAAACCTTTCCCTCGAAAACTTATGGCTAAACATCTCAATAATCATTTTTATGAACTTCATCGAATTATATTTTCTTTGGTCTTGCCAAAAGCTGGATCAACAGATGAAGTTACTTACTTTGAGATTACTGCTCTTTTCTTTCTCCACTTTTGCGTCCCCTTCAACTTCCCTCGCACGATGATGGATTGGATGATTCATGCTAGGCCTAAACCAAAATCTTTGGTTTATACCATGTATCTTCCTTTGATATTTTGTGCCTTTCATGTTCCATTAGATCAGTGTCAGTCCTTGCCCCTCCTGTCTTTCTGACTAAAGCAAGGAGAACTGTTGCTGCTGTAGCTTCTTCTGAGTCAGATGCTGCTGAGGAGCCTGACTCTCCTGTACCCTTTGCTGCTCCCGATTCACCTGCTCTCGAGTCCACTGCTACACTAGACTCTCTTCAGACCATGCTTCGCGATCGTTTTCGTTTCGAGGATGCGTGCAGGGCTGAGATGGATGATCACTGGACGCAAATGGACTACCATACCACTCTGCAGATGAGTGCGCTCAGCAACTCCATCCACGACATTCAGTACTCCATGGCCTCCCATTCGATGATGCCGATTCTGATGATGCGTGATCCGTCTCGCGACGGTTATCGCATTGACGATTCTTGGGTTCGTAGCTATCTTGATCTGACTTCTGCTTTTGTGGATCCCCGTCGTACCGGTTCTGATGGTGCGGGGCCTTCCCATGCTCCTTGATGGATATGGCTATTGTACTGCTACTGATGATTAGGACTATTTTTATTTTAGCACTATGTTTCTTTTTGCTTATGTTTTTATGTCTTTAGAACTCTATGGCTCAGTTTGCTCTTATTTAGTTCTACTACTTGCATGTTCTCTTTCATTATGTGGTTGGTAGTTTTTATTTCTATATTTTTGTCTCCATTTTTGCTGATTATCAAAAGGGGGAGAGCCATTGATATTTGTCTTAGTACTATGAACTGTGAACCATTGCTAGCACTATAAATTGTGTATACTTGGATATGTATATTTGGAAGTGTATTTACAGGAAATATCAGTTTACGGGGGAGTACGGTTGTTCAAGTACGGGGAAGCCATAACGTGTCCAGGTATGAATATTGGACATACAAATATCATGTTTTGTCAATTATCAAAATAGGGGAGATTGTTGACCCAAACAGGATCACAGTCAACCTAATCTTAAAAATTAACAAAACAATATTTGTCATAGTCTAATTTGACACATCGAGCTCGAAATCAATCTACTCAGCTCATTGGTTCAAGATCACAGCTGCTTGGAGTTTTACTATTCTGTGTATACTGGAGTCTATATTTTTTATTGTTCTTGAGTATAGGATGATGGACGTTGGGTCATACTGAGCAACTTTGGGCTAGACATAGCTTTATAGGTTACTTAGCCCAAATCCCAATCAACCCATTCATCCAAAAGCCCACAAAGAATATTCTGTCCATAGAAGACAGAGTTCGGGCCGAACTCGGTCCCCTAAAATTCAGGATGCTGATTTTTAGGTCTTGATCACTGCTAGTTGTCCAACGGCCAAAAATTTGAATTATTCATACCAAATTCTGGCCGAATTCTGCATACCCCGAACCCTATAAATAGGCCTTGGTTTCACTCATTTGAAACCATCCACTCTTCTCTTCTTCTTCTCTTACATAGCCTATATATTCATGAGCCTTACCTTCCCATCCACTTAGCATTCAAACTTCCCAATCGTCCAAGTTGCTCGGTATGATCCAGCTAGAAGTTTGAAGTGCAAGAAGTTGTAAGTCACTTGAAAAAGTCCAAGTTTCGCCAAAGCGATCATTGAAAGAAGTTTGGCATGCTCTTCTGTTAAAAGGCACGTGGTTGTAACCCTATTTCACAAATAGTGGATTTCAATCCTGAGCTAGAGTTCTCAGGCCTGGACTAGTTCTCCACGAGGGAAACCAGGTTAAAAATCTTGTTGTGCTGTGCTTGCTCTCTACTATTTATTTCCGCATTTCTTTTACTCTGATTATTAAGTTGGTGAAGAGAGTTTATATTTTTAATTGATCATTTTTATTATAAACTCTATTCACCCCCCTCTAGAGTTGCCTACATGTACTTCAGGTGACACGGGGAAGAGGCACGATGGACATCCGATGATGACGGGGAGGCTGGTGAATTGTTTGGAGTTGATGGAGGGAGACTGTGGTCGGGGTGGTATGGTGTGGCGGTGGCCGTGAGGGGACAACATGGAGGAGGGCAATGAGAGGTGTCCGGGTGGTACGCTGGTGATGGTGGTGGTGAAGATGGGCGACAACGGTTGTGTTTTTGTATGTGGTGACGGTGGTGGTGCTACATTGATGGCAGAGGTGGTGGTGTTGTAGGTGACAGATGTAAATTGGAATTGCGGATTTCTTCTACCAAAAATACATGGGTGTTCTCTTATATATAGGTCTTCCTATATATTACTAAGATGTAAGGGAATAGATAAGATAGCTGGTAGCTAAGATAATTAGTTTGGTGAATCTTGATTTGCTATATATATCTATACAAGTCGTTTAACTATATTGGTCTTGGCAGTTTCTCGTGATCATATTCCTCTATATGAGTCTTGGCATTGGATTAATTCAAGATTCTGTAACTACAGTCTTCTCTTTAGCAAAGCTGCGTTGAGGAGGACATAGAGGAAGGGGAGACCAAGCAAGTTATTTCCTATGGATGAGTGGAATTTATACAACAGGAAGCCTGCAGTTTCAAACAAGAAAAAGGCAAACAAAAGTAACGTATAACTATAAGTTGAATAAGGATCCCTCGCTCAAGGTATTCAATAAGACGCCAAGCAGGATTTAATTAGAAATCTTATTCTTATCATCTTGACTATAAATTTAAATATAAAATAAACAAAAGGAGTCCTATTTATATATTTATTCATAATAAGATAAGCACAATTAAGATCTTCATATAAAATGTATTATCCTATCTCTATGAAATAAAATATTAAAGTAGTTTAAAATAAAACATGCACAGGATAATATTATTGTAACCTTTACTATATAAATTAAATTTTAGAAATTGAATATTAATTGTTATGTCAAATTTAAATTCACTTGTGTTTTAAAAATGATCTAATGATCCAAACCTATAAAGTATGCAAACTAAATCACGAAAATCCGTAAATTACATAAGTCGAGATAACTTAAGTAGTATATAATTTAGGATTTAAAACAAATAATTAATATCTTTATATAAGTAATATGAAATGATAATAATATGTTTTATATAATTTTGTTAATAAAATTCGAGGATAATTATTTTTTCCAAACCATAAACTTTAAAATAGTTTTGAAATTAACATTAATCATAAAATATCTTTAACGAAAGTTTCAAAAAAAATACAATAATTAAAATAAAAAAAATAATAAAAAAAATTTAAAATTTGGAAGAGGGGTTACAGGACGTGATGTCGTACGAGTCTGGAGTTGTACTCATACGAGTCAAGATAACAAGTTCTCAAAATGGTTATCTCAATTTAATATTAGCAACAGAAGAAACATAGTCACATTGGAGTTACACTGAGTAATATGAAACAAGAGGCTTTCAATAGCCCAAATAAATTTGGCAGATTGGCTTACAACACTCAAGTTCTCTCTTACCCATAAAAGATTCTATTGTTCCATACATCATGTCTTCTATATCTCGGCCGTATCATTCCGTTACAAGTTCGAGCGTCAATGCGGTCGTATGCCTCAAAATACTATGACATTCCATGCCTCATCGCGTTTAAGCGAATCTCCGCGGTGAACAATCCATTCCTTGTATCAAGTCATTTCTCTCATAAATTAAGTTATTTCTTTTGTATCATACTCGATATGAATCAATATTTATTCCGAACAAGCCACCCCGAGGTGATCATGCCGATAACAAACTGCTTTTGATTAAATCAAAATTAATCCGATACAACTCGACCAACATATATATTTTTCCAACTTAAGTTCGGCGCGCAACCGAACTGATTCGTTCCTATCGATTTACGATTTTGGTTCCACCCGTTGTTTCTCGTGCAACATTTCAATTCTAACATTCAAGTCATTATTTGAATTTGTTCTACGCATTTGATATCAACTTGCATGTTCATATGCAACGTATCATTCATAATCAACTCGTTGCAGTTTATGCAACAAAAATCCAACGAATTTTGTTATATCTATGCAACCAATATTTCTCATATCGACTTGTTGCATTGAAATAAAAAAAATCTCAATTTACAAATAGCGATTTGTTGCACTTCCAACAACAAATATTTCACGGCTCGTTGCACTTAATGCAACCAACATTTCATGACTTTTACTCGGCAACATCATATAAATTTTGAAACGCTTGTGGAAAAATACACAACTTTGTATTAGTCTTATTGTATGGAACATCCAGTACGGCATCGCGTAGGGACAAGATTCATTTGATCATGATCCTTGTTAGCAATTAGGCAAACGGAAAAAATTTGGAACGACAAAAGTATGAGTATAATTCGGCACAATATAAGTAAAATACGGTCAAAAATTCGTCTAACGAAAAACGTTCGAATCAGATTTAATTCGTGTTTACTACGTTTCATATGAACTAATTCGGCACTAAAAATTCGGCATATATATAGGGCCCAGCCACCTCTACTCCTTCATAAACAAGGGTTCAATGTGAGAATAAGAAGAGGTTGGATGATAGAAAACCGAAAAGTTTTTCTTTGATTGTTGCAAGCAATATGTGCAAAGATTCTTGGGTTTCTTTTTTTTTGGTTATTGTGACACTTTTTCTTCTTTTCTTTTGATAATTTTTAAGAATTGTGCCAGTCTTAATATCTAATAGCAGCAAGAGTCAAGAAAGTTCAGACTGTTAGGTTTCTTGGTCACATTTTTTTGGCCAATTTTTTTTTAAAATTCGTACGGTACGCGTTTAAAACGCCACATGCTTAAAATTTGCATACAAATCCAAAATTTTCAAAAGTACGTAAGTTTTATACGTTTATGTAAGATACGAAAAAATTCGCATAAAATACGCATTTTAGTCGGGTGATTGCTAACAAGGATCATGATAAGCAATTTTTGGAATTAAAACGAAGCAAAGCGTCCTGAACAAATTGAGCCTAGAGCTCTGATACCACTTTGTCACGCCCCGACCCAGGAATTCGCTCATCCTCATATCGATTTTACCGAATCGATCATCCTTGCTAGGGCATGATGTCGTTCAAGTCTGAAGTTACATTCGTACGAGGCAAGATGACTGGTTCTCAAAATGGTTATCTCAATTTGATATTAGGAACGGAAGAAACAAAGTCATATTAGAGTTACATAAAGTAATATGAAACAATTCTTTTTATTCAATAATCAGCAGAATTATAAAGGCTTTCAATAGTCCAAATGAATTTGCCAGATTGTCTTACAATAGCAAAATTCTCTCTTGCCCACAAAGGATTTCATCGTTACATACATCATGTCTTCTATATCTCGGCCACATCATCATGATGCAAATTCGAACGTCAATGTGGTCGCACGCCTCAATACGCTATGGCATTCCATGCCTCAGCACATTCAAGCGAAGCTCTACAGCGAGCAATCCATTCCCTGCATCCTGCAAGCAATCTGGTGGAAGATCAGTATTAATCCTCTCGCGTACTGATACGACCAACTTTACTAAATCGATATTAGGTAAATGTATGAATCATGCATCTTACCTTGTGATCTTTCTATATTTGCTTGAGGATCGATTTCATGGCACATTGTAAATAGTAAATCATGTATTTTATGGCAAGCATGTTATCATTGATTTATGTAAGTAAGCAGACAACATATATCAATCTCATATTATCTCGTGGAGACTTCTTACTGATGTCGACGCACTCATCCTTGTACCGATGTAAGGTGAGTATGCCTACCATCTTTCCATGTCATGTTATAAGTGATCTTTGTGCAGGATCTCTGTGTGCCTGTACTTTCAGCCCACCGGCCCCTGTCTATATAAAAGTCACTGGCATTCATCAAGCTAGAATGGACTCTACCATGGTATGAAGGCAATTTTGCTAACCCTATTTTTTTGAAGCTCTCCCGAACATTAGCTATATTTATGGCGCTCTTTTTTTTGTCACTACCACATTTAAAAAATAGGGATATTTTTGTCAATTTGTATTATTTATATTACTTGAATATTGCTAACTCATTTATTGAGAAGGTTTTATTCATTATTAGCTTAGCCTATTAATTGAACCTTGACTTGTGAACTCTATGAGACTAGACATGACCACATGAGCCCACAACCTAGGATGAACATAATTAGCTTCATTTAAGTAATGTTAGACTTAGTTTAGACTAGGTTTGAATCCCACACTTAGTGCACCATTAACCCTTTGATTATGAGATGATTCATGATGACTTTAGAGGGTAAATTAGACTTTTTAGAGGGGTTTTAGGGCTCCCTCTCTTGGCTAGTATTAGAGGCCTTTAATTCATCTTCTTCCTCACTAACGAGCCTCCACAAAGCCCTAGAATAGTACCTTTTCATTTCCACTCATCTCCACCATCAAAACTCTCCCAAATTTTCCTAAACTCCGCCATAACCTTCATTCTTCAAGGCTAGGAGCTTGAGATCCAAGGAGCTCGTGGGGAAGTGTCCAAGGAGGAGTAAATCGTGTCTAACTTGACACAAGAGCATTACACAAGAGATTTCATTAGGAAATCAACCACCCAATAGGTAAAACATTGAATTCTCATAGTTTTAGATCCTTCTTCCTACATGACACCTTTTAGATGGTTAGGGATACCCACGGGGAGGTGAGAAAGGCTCAAACCTTCCTTTTTGTGCATTTCACATGGGGTTTTTGAGCCATCCTTGGAGAAATCCGAGGAGGGCCCCCAAGTGTTTGATGAAATGCCCTATAGGCTAGTTTGAGCTTTGTTTTCAGTTTTGATGCTATGTTTGGATAGGTGATTTATTGTGTAGGTTTTTTATGTACAATTCCTAATAATTTCATATATATATATATATATATATATGTCTGTGTGTGTGTGTGTGTGTGTGTGTGTGTGTGTGTGTGTGTGTGTGCGCGCGCGTGTGTGTGTATATTGAGCTACATTCATGTATTAATTTGTATATTATATATAGATGTATGTTTTGTGTGTGTGTGTTTTGTTTGAGGGTGTGGCTCGAGTGCTCTGTCCATAGAGCAGAGGGAGTTTCGATCTGTGAGTGTGTTATTTGAGAGAAAGGTTGGTTTACTGTCAAATGAACATGAGAAGGGGGGCTTGAATTGGGTTCTGCGAACAGAACTGCAGCTGGGCATGGCCCATGCTGTGCAACAGATCAATGCTACATGTGGTTGGCCATTGGTTTTGGGCTTAGGATATCTAGAGTGGGGTTTGAGTTTTAGAGATTGGTTTTAGGTGTTAGGTGTGTGTATCAGATTTGGTTTGGTTTCAAGTATAGGGCTTGGTATCAGAGTTATGTAGTATCGAAGGTTGTAAGGGATTAAGAATTTGAGTTTGGATGAATCTTAGTATATTTAGTTTCAGTAGACTACATATTAGTTAGATGTTAGTGTTAGAGTCTTAGGATGTAATACCAAAGTTAGATATTAGAGTTTAGTCATACCTTGACTTAGTATCTTAGAGTGCTAGGATATTAGTTGGCTTGGGCTAGCATTGTAAGCATCTAACATCTGCAAGTAGAGTTGCAGGCATGGCAAATGCAGGCTTGGCTTTACATGTCAAAGGCTTGGCCTTGCTTGCAAAGGCACTATAGCAGTAGAGGATCCTACTCCCCATATGCAGCAGGTAGTAGCATTTGTTATATGCAGCAGCACTTGAGTTTGCAGCATATGCAGTGGCAGCATAGGTGCTGGGCCACATGGCCATGTTACCTGCAGGTAACATATGGCTTTGGGCCAGTAGTATGTTAGCTAGAGGATATGGTGGTGTTAATGTGTTAGGATTTGTGAGTTGGTATCCTTAGATGTTGGTATCTTGGTCGAGTTTAGTGTTGTATCCTAGTGGTTAGGATTAAGTGTTATGTAGGGGTCGGACCAAGGGATACTGTGGGTGTTTTGTAGGCTTGACCTTGCTGTAGTAGGCAGTCAGAGTGAGGTCTGGGACAGCACTGCTTAGGCAGCAGGTGGCTCGGGTTAAGCTCTATCTGCAGAGCTATGCAACAGTGGAGATGGCCATTTGAGCCATTCGCCATTTGCCTTTGTAGCTTGGGGCATTGGCCATCTCATATGTGATTGAGTGTGTGTTAGTAAGTGAGTTAGGATTCTCAATAGAGTATATTCATGTATCAGATATGTTAGGTTATCTTGGTGTGTTAGAGTAAGTGTTTCGGTATTAGGGTGATTGTTAGTGTATCAGAGTATCAAATGTTAGATAGGATATTTAGATAGTTGTTTGTTAGTTCATGTTAGGATGTATTAGTTGGTTCAGAGATTTAGAGGTTAGTGATGTATGTTAGTATTAAGTTATTCAATATGTTAGATCTGTTAGTGAGTTTTGAAGAGTGTTGAGTGTTAGAGTGTTAGGTGTTGGGATAAAATAGAGTCTTGGCTTTCTTTGGCTTGCACCTGCAGACTTTACAGCATGCAACAGTAGCAGCTATAGCTTGTAGGTAGCATGACAACAGTAGCTTTGCGTAGCAACAATAGTAACGCAAAGCCAATTGCAGCAGCAGCTAATGCATGAGTAGTTAGCTCAGGCATAGGCCACTTTGACCTTGGTTGAGCCAAGTGTTAAGTATTTGTAGTGGGTGTAAGGTTTTTTGTGAAATAGTGCAATAAGAGTTGGTGTCAGTCTAGATACCAAGTAGTGTCAGTAGAAAATGGCTTGAGTGTGTGGTTAGAGCCATCATTGTAAGGGATTTTTCCTTGGATTGGCTAGTTCCATTTGGCCACAGGCAGTGTACTTGGCAACTGCTGTAACCAGGTCTGGCTTGGCCTTGGGATGGCCATTTGGCCACTGTCTAGGCCATAGGCAGTAGGCCATGTGGCCTTGGGGCATGCCCAGGCCATACGTGGTTTTGTTTTGGCAAGAGAAGAGCCACATTGGCCATAGGCCAATGAGTTTAGGGTGGGTATAAGAAATTAGTGAGCAGAAGGGATCTAGAGAGAGTAGTGTTAATTAAGTGAAAGTTTTATGTAAGTTAGTTATATAGTAAGGGAGAACCATATGTGTGTGAGGATGAGAGCTAGTATAGATATTGAGACTTACCTACAATTAGTATGGGCTATATATATTGATAGGGACTACCTATCCAAGTAGATGATTAGGCAATGAATTACCTAATTTAAGTTAATGTAAAATCTATGGGATAGGTAATCGGTATATCTAATCTAAGGCATAGGTAAAGATTACCTTGGATAGTTAAGTAGGTATCTCATATATAGGTATTTGGTAAAGTTAGGCTAAGGGATATCTAAGTTAGGCTGTATAGGTGGGTATTGACTTAGATTTGACTAGTGTTTGACCAGGATTGACCGGTTGACTAAAAATTAACTTTGAGTCAATATTGACATAGGATGGACCTAGATTGCATATCACACACTAGAAAACCATGTCTAACACTGTTAAACCCTATTTAACACATGTATATCTCATCTATAGGTCTGTGACTCCACTTTGAGCCTCGATTCATATTGACAGCTCAGGACTGCAAGCGAGTACATTCTCTGATAGTTTTCATTGCTTTGATATTTACTACATCTGTTCAGTTTTAGTATTTTACTTGATTCTCGAAACGAGGATATACGAACTAGTATACATAGGATCCCGTCATGAGATGTTATTCCTGGTTTACGTGGTATATTGGCACATTGTTCGATCTTGTTTTTTGTACTTGTATAGACACCGATTTGGGAGTGGGTATGGCCCCATTCTTTTGAATCCTATGTCATGACGTGTTATGGTTTGATCCATTATACTATTCGGGGGATTGGGGAGTTGTTAGAGGTTATGTGATCAATACCCCTCATGTAACTACTTGTGCATAGCTTCACCCTCGTCGCACGTAGGGTGTAGCCTGACCTGATACTACTTGAGTAATAGCTTTCCATTTTGGCCGGCCTGATCTCCAGGTTTACTTGTGCTTGTTCTTGTGCATAGACGATCAAATGGAACAGCCTGATCTCGATCCAAGCTGATCACATAACGCTCTAATATCTCAAGGTACCGTTTATATTTACATTGTACGTCAGATTTACCTGTACTGCTTACATTCCAGTTTTACTTTATATCTCACACCATGACATGATATTCAGTCTATCTTGTATTGTTTTACTTTCAATCTTGATATTCTATCTTGTATTCCCTTATAACTGTTTCTTATAGTATTTGTCAATTCATTGGAACTGCTGTTGGTGTTTGTACTTCGCTCCAATCCTGACTGGATAACCAATATTTTTTTAGATGATTTAGATGATTGTCCAACCTACTATGAGCAGGGTATACGAGGGGTGTACACAGGAGTCTGAGGAGGATCCTGCTCAATAGAGAGTGCCCTAGATATAGTTTAGAGTATTTAGTATTCATATTATATCGGACTGTTCCGATTGTGAGTTGAGACTTATTTTTATATTCAGGATATGTATTTATTGTGTTGGACATCTAAACTTATGTGTTGTGATAACTTTACTCTTTATTCAATTATCTTCGATATTATCTATTTCATATCGTGCTCTATCTGCCTTTAGACTTGTGATTGAGATTATATAGTTCAGATGTCATATTATTCCTCCGTACGGAGATGATAGTTTATACTTTATATTGTTAGATAATATATATTGTAGATGACCTATACAGCATTCTACCGCCGACACTGTGGCATAGGCTGGACGTAACCACGTCCTCGTGCCCCTAAATAGGGTACAGATCGTGACAATTTTCGATCGTAGGTCGCAAGCCTCGCAAATGAAATGTCCCACATAATAGCTATCTCAAATTCCCTTCTAGATCGAACGGTCTCGGCGCCCCGGCGTACTACGTTTGAGGGATAAACCCATGCACGGGCTATATATCTCAAGTCCATTTGACCATGCAACGCACATCAAATTTATACAATCCAAACATAGTCCGAGTCCGAAACCCAGTAATCACATCATCTCAACATTCATCTCTATTTCCATTGGCACAATGTCATAACTCAATGTTCATCAAACGAGTGCCCCAAAGCCTATGAATATTTTGAGGCATCATGCCGTATTTGATAGTTATTCGATATCCTTCGACTCGTGCATTTGATGTACACTTCGATTCAGTATTTCAATGTTCTATGCCTTAGTGTTCATTATTCTCCTACTCGTGCATTTGATGCATGTATCGACACGATATATTAATGTATTAGACTTATGCTCATTCCCTCCGACTCATGCTCTGAGGCATGCCTGGATAGAGTATTCAATGTTCTACAGTTCGTGTACTGAGACACTTGCGTCGATATAGTCTTTCAATCTTCTAGGCCTTTAATTTGTGCACGGAGGCACGAACGACTCGTGCACTGAGGCACTTGTTGACACAGTTATCCCATGTTCTTATGGCTAGCGCACCGAGGCGTACGTCGTTGCAGTATTTTGATGTTCTATGGCGACTCGTAAATTTGATGTACATTTCAATTCAATTGTTCTTAGTGTTCGACACACACCTACGATATCCCTCCTTCAGGCCACGTTCGTGGACTCGATAGGATAACTTAGCATACAACAGTATATTTTAATAAGGCATGACGGACTTGAAAAGTAGGGTCAAAGCCCTTCCACCTTAGCTGATACGCCTTGTCGTTTCGCGAACCGATGCGGCTCGATCACATAAATTTTGATTACATAACTTTGTTGTACGGCCTACTCTTCCGACTTAGCTATTTGAGCACTTTGTGCTTTGTTAAACTACTTGATTGATTCGGCCTATCGTGCCCATGCCTCAGTCCATTGCGATGTAATACTTTGGTTTGGCGGACTCCGTTACAAATGAGGCAAAATGTCGACCTCTTGTAATTCAGTGTAAAAGTTAAGCTGCACATAAAACAAACTAAAATCAGTACTTGTTGTTGGCCCATTGGTCATATGGTCAACCTGATTTTAATAATTGATTAAACTCTGTCTGGATATACGAAGCTAGTCGGGACATCTCGGATTCTTGGACATGATCAAGATTGGCTATTCACTCCATTCAAGACCGAAGATCTGTTTGCCTACTCGAGTCTGTAATTCCTTATGTAATGTATTTTTCATTTTATTTGAGTCTAGGAATATGTTGTACACCGAGTCGTACTGGCAAATAGGCTACCCTCAAATGAGTTCAAAATATTTTTAAAATGACCTCTCAAAAAGATTTTCAAAAATCACGAAAAGCTTTTTCAAAAACCCTAACTAAACCCTGACTTAACCCTGACAGAACTCGGACCGAGTTCGGCCAGAGTTCGACCAGAGTTCGGTTGGTGGCCATTGTGATTTTGAATCTTTGGAACTTGGTCCTCCTGCAGTTGCGGATTTGACCGAGATTTGCTCAAAGAGTTCTGCCCAAATTCTGCCCGAATTCTGACAGAAGTCTGCCTTTGGAACTCCTATAAATAGAGAAGGATTTCGATCATTTCAATTCACTCATTTACTTTCAATCTTCTTTCTATCTAAAGCTTTCAGTCTTCCAAAGAGTTTTCTAGAGCTTTCAATTTCAGATCTCAAGCCAGTTACAATCCTCTAGTCAATTTGCCAGTGCGGTACGGTCTAGAAGTTTCTGAGAGATTGTAATCAGAAGGCTTGATTGAAGAATACCTCTTCACATTTGAAGTTGGACGAGTTCTTCGTATCAAAGCTCGCGTTGTAGAAGTTGCAAGGACTTCGTAAGAAAACTTGCGATTTTTCCAATAGTGGATTCAACTGGTAGCAAGAGTTCTACCGACTGGATTAGTCCTCAACAGAGGGATACCAGTATACATCGCTGTCTTTGCGTTTGCTCTCTTAACTTTGCTTTTACATTATTTCAGTTGTGATTAATATTCTGTGATTGTGCTACTAACATTTTTAATTAGCATTTTTCCGCTGCCAACTCTATTCACCCCCCTCTAGAGTATTATGCTTTACTATTTCGTTCCTACAATTGGTATCAGAGCGGGTGTTACAGGTAAAGCAAAGGTAACAGTGCAATTATTTATTCATTTTAATTAACTGTTATATAGATCACAGCACAACACATGGCAACTGTGAAATTCACAAGTGAAGGCCAGGCCACAAACAGACCCCCACTGTTTGATGGTACGAATTATACATATTGGAAAACACGGATGAGTTTCTTCTTGAAATCTCTTGACTTTGATTTATGGTCCATTGTTCTTGATGGCTATCAGAAGCCACCTCGTATAAATGTTGATGGAGTTTTAGTTAAAAAATCCCATAGCAGATATACAGAGGAAGAAAAGAAAAGGGCCAGTCTTGACGCACGTGCCATTAATGCTCTTTTTTGTGCTTTAGACAGAACTGAATTTAACAGGGTGTCTATCTGCACAACGGCTAATGAAGTATAGAAGCTACTCGAAGTCATACATGAAGGCGCGACTCAAGTTAAGGAATCTAAAGTCAGCAGACTTACTCAAGAGTACGAGGCGTTCAAAATGAAGCCCAACGAAACAGTTACACAAATGTTCGAGAGGTTCTTGGATATTGTAAATCCTTTGTCTTCCCTAGGCAAAGATTACAGTAACCATGAAAAGATTCGCAAACTCCTGCGAGCTCTCACCAAGAACTGGATTCCAAAGGCTACTGCAATCATTGAAAGGAACGACCTCACAACTATGTCCCTCGAAGTACTCATGGGTAAGCTACTCACTCATGAACTGGAGCTACAAGATTTTGAAGAGCCTGCACCAAAGGAGAAGACTATCGCCCTCAAGGCTTAGCACAAAAAAGCTGCTGAAGATGACTCAGACAGCAGTAGATCTGACGCTGAAGATCAAGCACTCCTAGCAAGGAAGTTCAAAAGATTCATGAGACATGAGAAGATAGTCAAAGAAAACAACAGCAAAAACTGGTACCAAGAAGATGCTGTCTGCTATAGTTACAAGAAGAAGGGACACATGAAGAAGGATTGTCCCACAAACTCATCATCAAGCAAGAAGAGCAACAGGTATGAAAAAAGGAACCTGAAGCGATCAACATCACGGAAGTATGCCAACACCAGCATATGGCATGAAAGTGAAGCTAGCGACTCAGAAGACGAACAATCAGAAGACGCTGCAAATGTATGCTTTATGGCATCCGATCAGGTACCTACTGAACCTGTAGTTGATACTTATGATGACTTCACTTTTGAGCAATTAGGAGATGCCTTCAGTGACCTGATGACTGATTACAGAAAACTGCATAGTAAGTATCAGACCTTTAAGAAGGTACTCAAAGAGTACAATGGTAAAATAGGTAGACTTACCGACCTACTAGCTGAGGTTAGAAATAATGTTAGTGAGTCTGGTGAGCTTTCTTCAATAAAGCTCTTATTACACGAGACTACCAAGTCATCTGAAGAGAAAGACAAAGTTATCGACCAACTGAAAGAAGAACTTTCCATAGAGAAGAAAAGTCTTCGATGTGCACAAATCAGAATGGAATCACTCACTTCTGATTATACTAAGTTGTATGACACTTCCAAAAGATTGGAAATTAGGTTAGGAAAATAGCTTGAGCCTGCTGCTTCCTTCCCTAACACGTGTCACTTACCGAGAAATCGGAACATTCCCAAGCCAAACACTGTCAGACCTAACCCTATCAAACCTTTACCCCAAAAGGTTAAGCCCAAACAAGATTATAGGTATGCTTTCTTCTATACTAGAAAATCCAAACCTACCAACCATGTACACCACTCAGCTTTCAACACTCGACATGCACAATGTCATTATTGTGGCCTCATTGGTCATATATCATCTGCATGTAGAATGAGAAAGCTTGTTGATTTAAATGTTTATGCTTGGATACCTAAAGCTAACAATTTAGGACCCTACAAGAAGTGGGTACCAAAGGTTTCATCTGCAAACTGTTTTGTAGGTGGAACACCCTTCACATGCTAGAAGCAAATGGATCCTCGACAGCGGTTGCTCACGGCATATGACCGGTGATGCTACCCTATTTGTAACACTGTCGAAAAAAAAGAAGGAAGGCTATGTCTCCTTCGGTAATAACTTGAAAGGGTATATTATTGGTATCGGTGATGTTGGTAAGTCTCCCTATCCTGTGATTAAGGATGTCTGTCTGGTTACCGAGTTGAAACATAACCTACTCAGCATAAGTCACCTAGCTGATCATGGTTATGGAATCAACTTTGTCAAAGACAAATGTACTATAGTTGATAGCTCAACTGGTAGTACTATCTTTGAAGGTATCAGGGAAGACAATATATATGTTTTCTATTTGTTAGAAGAAACTAACATTTCAGGTAGATGCTTAATGGCCAAAAGTGATGAGAGTCATCTGTGGCATATGAGACTCGGTCACGCTAATATGGATACAATATCAAGATTATCCACAAAGAAGCTAGTACGCGGTTTACCGGATATTACATTCAAGAAGGATTCGGTATGCAGCCAATGTGAAAGGAACAAAGCTACCAGATCCACATTCAAGTCAGTAAACACAGTATGTACTACTAGACCTCTACAATTGCTTCATATGGACTTATTTGGTCCTAGCAGAGTTGCTAGACTCGGAGATAAACTTTATACTTTTGTAATTGTAGATGATTTCTCTATATACACGTGGGTATATTTCTTGACACGCAAGAATGATGCATTATCCGAATTTGTCACCTTTTGCAAGAAAGTTCAGAATGAAAAAGGTTACATGATCACTCGCATTAGAAGCGATCATGGTGGCGAATTCGAGAAAGCTGATTTTGAGCAATTTTGTGACACACACGATTTTATACACGAGTTCTCCTGCCCTAGGACTCCACAACAAAATGGAGTTGTGCAACGTAAGAACCGAACTCTAACCGAAATGGACAGAGTGATGTTAAACCAATTTAGTCTACCCAAATATTTCTGGACTGAAGCTGTCAATACAGCTTGTTTTGTTCTCAATAGAGTTCTAATTCGACCCAAATCGAAGAAGACTCCATTTGAGTTATGGTTTGATAGAATTCCTTCAGTTTCATACTTTAGAATGTTTGGTTGTAAATGTTTTATTCTTAATACAAAAGACAATTTGGGAAAATTTGATAAAAAGGCCGATGAAGGTATATTTTTAGGTTATGCAGCCAAGAGCAAAGGATATAGAGTCTTCAACAAACGTACCATGATCATCGAAGAGTCAATCAATATCACTTTTGATGAATTGAATCAAATGACAATTGATGACAATGACAAAGATACATCTGTACCAAGCTCAACTCCAGCTGATTCTCAACCAAGCTCTGCACTAGCTGAACCTCCTAGAGAAGATCCAGGAACCAGCTACCTTCAGAATCAAACGAAAAGGTTGAAATTTACAGCTAATCATCCAAAGGATTTGGTAATTGGTGATATTACCAAGGGAGTAAGTACTCGTACATCCTATAGAGATATTGTTTCTAGTGTTACATTTATTTCACAGCTAGAACCCAAAACTATTGATGAAGCATGTAGTGATAGTTTTTGGATAGATGCTATGCAAGAGGAATTAAACCAATTTGAACGGAATCAAGTTTAGGAACTTGTTCCCAGGCCTGTTGATCATCCGGTCATTGGCACCCGTTGGGTATTCCGAAACAAACTGAATGAGAATGGTTTAGTGACTCGTAATAAGGCTCGTCTCGTAGCTCAAGGATACAATCAAGAAGAAGGTATCGACTACGATGAGACTTATGCCCCAGTTGCGAGATTAGAATCTATTCGCATGTTATGTGCATTTGCATGTTTTCATGATTTCAAACTTTTTCAAATGGATGTGAAGAGTGCTTTTTTAAATGGCTTTATAAAAGAAGTTTTTGTAGCTCAACCTCCAGGTTTTACGGATTTCAAAAACCCAGATCATGTTTTCAAGTTGAAGAAAGCCTTATACGGTTTAAAACAAGCACCTCGTGCTTGGTATGATCGTTTAAGTTCTTTTCTACTTGACAACGGTTTTTCAAAAGGCAAGGTTGACACTACACTGTTTATTAAATCTTTTAATGGCAAGCTGCTTTTAATTCAAATCTATGTTGATGATATTATATTTGGATCCACTGATGAATCTCTGTGTCAAGAATTTTCTAAGTGTATGCAGAATGAGTTTGAGATGAGCATGATGGGAGAGCTGAAATTCTTTTTCGGATTGCAAATCAAATAAACTGATAATGGGATATTCATAAATCAAGCCAAGTACACAAAAGACTTGCTAAAGAAGTTCGATCTGGACAATGTCAAACCTATTGGCACTCCAATGGAAACTTCAACAAAGCTTGATTCAGATGAACAAGGCAAGCCAGTCGACACACGTAAGTATCGAGGTATGATTGGTAGTTTACTTTATTTGACTGCTAGTCGTCCAGATATAATGTTTAGTGTTTGCCTGTGTGCACATTTTTAAGCTAACCCAAAGGAATCACATCTGTCCGCAGTTAAGCGTATCTTTCGATACCTTAAAGGCACTTCTTCTGTTGGCTTGTGGTATCCCAAAACTAAGTCCTTTGACCTTATTGGTTATTCAGACGCAAATTTTGCTGGATGCAAAGTTGATAGAAAAAGTACCAGCGGCACTTGTCATTTCTTAGAAAAGGCTTTAGTCTCATGGTTTAGTAAAAAGCAAAATTCTGTAGCCCTATCAACAACAGAGGCTGAGTACATCGCCGCAGGACGTTGTTGCGCTCAGATTTTATGGATGAAACAAACCCTAGAAGACTATGATTTATTTTACACACATATTCCTATTTTCTGTGATAACACGAGCATTATTAATTTGACTAAGAATCGAGTATGTCACTCTCGTACTAAACATATCGAGATTCGACATCACTTTCTTAGAGATCATCATCAAAATGGAGATATAAACCTTGTGTACATAGATACTGAAAATCAACTAGCTGACATCTTCACTAAACCTCTAGCGGAAGATCGTTTCAATTATTTACGTCGAGAATTAGGAATTTTGGACGTCAATAATACTAATTGATTTTGTTTTATGATTATATATCATTATGCAAAACTGTGTTAGAAACAAGCCAATAAAGAGTCTGTTTGTCACAACAACTACGGTTGAAGCGAAGCGGTACTTAAGAGTTCCCCGGTGAACCTCCGCCAGATGGGACAGTACTCCTACAGCTAATCTGAGACAGTCGCTGTGTAACGACATTTAATTCATAAAATAATATTAATTATGTTAATTGAAGGCTAAAATAACTAATCTTTGAATTAAATATTTGAAATGAGACAATGAAAAAGAATGGAAAAAATCAACTTTATAGAACCCTAGGCGAATTCGGCCCGAGTTCGGTTGTCTGGTTATATATACAGAACCCGAACAGCCCTTCTTCTTCATTACTTCCAAACTATTTCAAACAGCAGCAGCAGCCGACCCGAGCATCAAAACCCTAGTTCTTTACCACCCTATTCCATCCAATCCAAGTGGTGAAATCTTTCCAAAATTTGGAATCGTGCGGAGATCGTCATTCTCTACGATATATCTTGATTTCGTGAGGTATAACTCCATCTCTCTCCACCTTTCAATTAGTGCATTTTTATTCCAATTTGCACATATGGCACCTAAATTCAATCCATCTAAGAGGAAGAAGACGACACCTAGTGAGGAAGGGTCATCTTCGCATCCACATACGGATTCACTCTTTTTGCCGATCCAAACGAGCGACGGTACGTTCGACGGGTTTTTCTTTCAAACCCTCGACCAAGCCCTACTGTGGTATGGTGATTTTTCTATACGATCCATATGCACAGGCGCTCCAGTCAAATGGACTATTTTTTCTGATCATCGTCATTTATTTGAGGCATTAGGGTTACACTTATTTGTTAAAATCTGCTTCCCTATAGCAACTAATGCCATTAGATTATTCTATTACAATCTCATATTAGACACTTTCGATGTGAGCACACGTGTTGGAGGTATTGATATCAATTTCGATGATAGCCTCTTAGCGGAGATCCTTGGTATCCCTAACGAAGGTGAACCGCTAGTCGATATCACTGATTTTGACTTTCCCGAAGGCACGACACTCGTAAGTTTCAAAGCGAAACTCTGTGCACCTGATAGAGTACGCTCAGAAAAGTTCAAGGCTAACAACCTGAACTTGTTTAACTATGAATTGCATCGCATCATCTATTCCACTATTCTTCCTAAATCTACTTCAAAGGATGATGTGACTTCTCTTGAGCTGTCCGCCATGTACCATATTCTTAAGGGGATTCCATTTTCTGCCCCTAAGACCATGATTCAGATGATGGGTCGTTGTCGTGCAAGAGATAGAAATCTCTCATACGCGATGATTCTCCCACGTATCTTTTAGCGCTTCGATATCGATCTGTCGACTTGTACTCAGGACCCTGAGCCCAAGTTTCTTCAGTTATCTCGTCGTAGCCTGACTGCTACAGCTCCACCTACTGCTCCTCCTACTGCACCTCCTCCACCACCTCATCAGTATGCCATGACATTTGAGGGCATACATCAGCATTTATCTGCTTTGTACGTCTCGAAGACGGACATGGCTCGCGAGCGTGAGTTCCGTGATGTCACCCATTATCAGGCGATGGCAAACTCCTTGGCTGATCTTCGTTTCACTCAGACTGGTCATTCAGCCGGTTCCATCCCTCGAGATCCAGCTTTTTTGGGTTACCGCTGTGAGGATGAGGCTGTCCATGCCTACTTCCAGCCAGGTAACGCCTATGATTGGTATCGTGCACCTCGTGACTACGTTGGTGAGTTCTATGCTGGCGCCCCTATTCATTCCTCTGGCGCTGGTACTTCTGGTGCTGGTCCTTCAGGACATGCTGGTCGAGCTGATGTTGGTGATGACGAGGATAGTGATGAGGAGATGTGATTTGATTTTTTAGTGACATTTTATTGTACACTTAGAAATGCTCCAACATTCCAAGTTTTTATCAGTATCTTTTATTTTTATCAGTATTTTCTAGTTATTATCAGCACTTTGTAGTTTTCTTCAGTACTATTATCATTCATGGACATGTTTATGGTGTTTCAGTTATGGCATTTCGGTTTATTTCAGCATTTTGTTTTAATTATTAGCACTATTTCTTATATACTGCTTCTTCATTACAAACTGCCTGTGAAATAGCATGCCTGAGCTTCTTTTTTTCTTGAAACAATACATGCATGTAATGATAATCTGTAACAATACATGCTGTAATATATTTCTCAAATTTTTATGCCTTTTATATGTTTTCTCACTACTTGTTACTTATGCATTGATTGCGGGGGAGCCTTCTCTTTTGCAATTATTTTGCTAGGTGACAAAGGGGAAGAAAATTAAAGATCTAACATTTCTTTTGAGATAATACAGGACATGAACAATTTCTACTTTTTGATATTTTTTGAACAAGCTTAGCTTAATGTTATATCATTCATAGTTTGTTAATTATCAAAATGGGGGAGATTGTTGGCCCATTGGTCATATGGTCAACCTAATTTTAATAATTGATCAAACTCTGTCTGGATATACGAAGCTAGTCTGGATATACGAAGCTAGTCGGGACATCTCGGATTCTTGGACATGATCAAGATTGGCTATTCACTCCATTCAAGACCGAAGATCTGTTTGCCTACTCGAGTCTGTAATTCCTTATGCAATGTATTTTTTATTTTATTTGAGTCTAGGAATAAGTTGTACACCGAGTCGTACTGGCAAATAGGCTACCCTCAAATGAGTTCAAAATGTTTTTAAAATGACCTCTCAAAAAAGTTTACAAAAAGGTTTTCAAAAAGGTTTTCAAAAATCACCAAAAGCTTTTTCAAAAACCCTAACTAAACCCTGACTTAACCTTGATAGAACTCGGACCGAGTTCGGCCAGAGTTCGGTTGGTGGCCGTTGTGATTTTGAATCTTTGGAACTTCGTCCTCCTGCAGTTGCGGATTTGATCGAGATTTGCTCAAAGAGTTCTGTCCGAATTCTGTCCGAATTCTGACAGAAGTCTGCCTTTGGAACTCCTATAAATAGAGAAGGATTTCGATCATTTTAATTCACTCATTCACTTTCAATCTTCTCTCTATCTAAAGCTTTCAGTCTTCCAAAGAGTTTTCTAGAGCTTTCAATTTCAGATCCCAAGCCAGTTACAATCCTCTAGTCAATTTGCCAGTGCAGTACGGTCTAGAAGTTTTTGAAAGATTGTAATCAGAAGGCTTGATTGAAGAATACCTCTTCACATTTGAAGTTGGACGAGTTCTTCGTATCAAAGCTCGCGTTGTAGAAGTTGCAAGGACTTCGTAAGAAAACTTGCAGTTTTTCCAATAGTGGATTCAACTGGTAGCAAGAGTTCTACCGACTGGATTAGTCCTCAACAGAGGGATACCAGTATACATCGCTGTCTTTGCGTTTGCTCTCTTAACTTTGCCTTTACATTATTTCAGTTGTGATTAATATTCTGTGATTGTGCTGCTAACATTTTTAATTAGCATTTTTCCGCTGCCAACTCTATTCACCCCCCTCTAGAGTATTACGCTTTACTATTTTGTTCCTACACTTGTTTGAATGGGACTTATGCTTTGCATCCCTTCAATTTATAGATCTTCGAACCGACTCAATGCTTTCTCTTTGTGGCTAACGTAACTCTTACATCGGTTCACATCGATACTTCATCAGGTCAACGCAACTCTTCGAGTTAACGACTCATTATAATGCATACGGAGTGGGGCATTACATAATATACCACTCAAAACAAGGTTTGAGTAAACCCCCAAATTTTGTGGGATTTTTGTTTGTTTTATTCTAAAAGTTTTGAAGTTATTTTTTTTAAGCATTCCTTAAATTTTTTACATAGCTTACATTGTGTTAGCAGACTGCTACAATTTTTATAATAGTACATAACACTGCAAAATATTTATTAGATTATTTTAGAAAATATTTATGAATTTTATGAATTTTATTACTTTTTAAATTATTAAACATCAAATGATTTTTAGTATTTTCATTTATATTAAACTTGTTAAAGGGTAATTTCAATACAAAGGTTTTTATTATATACACACACACACGCATATATATATATATATATATATATATATATATATATATATATATATATATATATATATAAATATATATATATAGTGCAGCCCTAGAGCGCCGTGCTGGTGATTCTTAAGATTTTATCGTCCCCCGCCGACTCCGGCTTGGCCCTTGGCCAGGCCGACGCCAATATGGTTGTGACCAAGTCCTTTGCGGATGCGGTCGCAGGTTGGGTTGAGGCTCCTCCTCGCCTTGCTGCTCGAGCGGTGACTTCTTTCAAAGGAGCGCCTGCGATCTCGGTTACAGAACAAGAAGAAAAAGAATCCCTTTCTGCTCCTCTCAAATTTGCTTTCATTGGAAAGTTCTCACATAGTAAACCCCCGATTGAGGTAATTCGTAAAGTGCTACAAGGATTTGAATTCAAGGGTTCCATCAAAGCCGGCGTCATTGATCGTAAACATATCTTGATTAGACCATCCATCGAAGAAGATTATCTCAGACTTTGCTCGAAAGATATGTGGTTCATTGCGCGTGCTCCCATACGCATATTCAAGTGGGAATCGGACTTCATGCCATTGATTGAATCTGCCTTCATGCCTGTTTGGGTAAACCTCCCAAATCTGCCGCACCGTCTATATGCTAAAGATGCACTTTTTGCTATTACATCAGCGATTGGGACTCCCCTCAAGATAGATCGTGCCACGGAAGAACAGGCCCGCCCTAGTATGGCTCGGATCTTTGTTGAGATTGACGCAGGGAAGCCCCTTCAACGACGAATTCGAATTAATTTAGCAAAGGAAAGAAGCTTTTGGCAAAATGTTGAATATGAAAACACCCCTTTATATTGCACTCACTGCTTTCATTAAGGCCATACAGTAGAATCTTGCAAACCCAAGAACAAAGTAAAGACCGTCATGCATGAGAGGTTAACTGATATTGTCATCAGTGCACAGCCGGCCACGCGTTGGGTTTCCATACATCCGCAGGTCACTTCTATTTTGTAAAGAGTGTACACCGACCAACTAGCTATTAATGCTGACACTAATCCCTCAGGTGAGGGGAATAATAATATAGTAGAAGCACGTGATACCACTCAGGTTGAGCCAATTATGCCGCCACCTACCGTTCCCCCAGGAGAGAATAATGGCTCCTAGTGTGCCTCCATTCATCGTCGAACAGATGTCCCCTCTTGATGACTCAAATAATCGTGCATCATCTAGTGAAGAAGTGACGGCGGCGGTCATTCCAGATCAAGTAAATCCTAACATTGATCCGTCTCCATTCGAGGATATGGAGGAAGGTGAAGTGCGGGGACTTCACAGCAACTGGGCCGATATAGTAGAGGAAGAAGAATTTGACGGTCGGGTAGGTGCAGACACGATAGAACAAATCGGGCGAGATTATGGCACGAAGCATGAAGAGAGTGGAGAAGCAAGCAGGGGACTGCCAAAGACACACTAGGAGCCTCAGGTCGACAATGAGACTTAGGTCGAAGTAGGCAATACTCAAAAGCGAGCCAAGAAAGGAAAGAAGGTGGTGGAGCCATCAGATCGAACCATGTGTTCGGCTGCAAGCAAGTCATGCGCTGGTACCTCCCCAACCCTTAATGTTTAATTTCCTTATATGGAACGTCCGAGGAGTTGCCAACCTCATGACATTTAAAAGGCTCAAAACTCTTATAGGAGTTCACAAAGTAAATCTTGTGGCCATCATTGAACCAAAGGTGGATAGTGAGCAACTTCTTTACTATAGAGTTAATCTGGGTTTCTCATCTGCTTTTTCAAATACCAAAGGAAACATCTAGGTCATGGCTAGGTCGTGCTGTACTATTGATATGGTTGACTCGTTTGAGCAGGCCCTATCTATTAGGGTTGTAGATCCCATGCTTTCTGTCGCAACTCTTTTCTCTATTGTTCATGGGGATAATAAGAAGGAGGGGCGTAGGGACTTATGGGACAGATTGTTGGAGCTATAAAGCACTTAGCAGCTTCCTTGGATAGTGGGTGGATATTTCAATGTTGTACTTCGCTTAGAGAAAAAACTTGGGGGCTGACCTGCTAATGCGGTTTCTATACAGGAATTCGCCAACTTCCAACTGGCAGCTAGGGTCTCAGAATTACCTTACACAGGGAGTAATTTCACATGGGTCAAGTCGAACAAATCAGATCATCGTGCCTCTCGACTGGATCGAGTATTCTTAGATAATAGGTGGCATCAAATGGCTCCTTGCTCAGTTGAAGAACACCTGAATAGGACTGAATCAGATCATGCGCATATTCTTATCTGCTTGTTATCCCCACAACAAGGTGGTAAAAAGCAGTTCAGGTTTTTAGACTTCTGGATAGGGCACGATGATTTTCATCATCTGATTCACGAGGCCTGGCAGTCTGTGGATCATCGTCATGGTATCACCATGGTGGCACTTCGTCTTGATGCGTGCAGGAAGGCATTATCGAAGTGGAGTCGAGCTACATATAGGGATATCTTTCAAGTAGTTAGAGAGGCGGAAGATAAGGTGCTAGCAGCTGAATTAGCGTACGAGACAGAGAGTTCAAATGCTAATAGAATGAAGCTTGCTCAAGCTAGTGCTTCTCTCAAACAAAGAGTTAGATTTGAAGAGGCTTATTGGAAGCAGAAGTTCAGGTTGAAATGGGACTTAGTGGGGGATAAAAACACAACATATTTCCATGAATGTGTTAATTATAAGAAGAAGGCGTTGAGGATTCATGCCATCTCCACTTCGGATGATACATTGTCGGTTGACAAAGCTCATATTCAAGCCTATGCATTAGAATATTACTCGGCCTTATATGAGAGGGGTACGATCAAGGAAGACGAAGAATTACTTTCTGTCATCCCCTGTTTAGTTGAGGATGTGGATAATGACAGGTTAATTGCGATCCCGACGAAGCAGGAGTTACTTGAAACGATTAAATCGTTGGATATGAATAGCGCGTCTGGCCCAGATGGGTTTACTGCCAAATTCTTCCTTGCTATTTGGGACATTATAGGAGATGACATTGCTAAGGCGGTTGGTATGTTCTTCGATGGGTTCTCATTACCCAGATCAATTACGAACACCTTACTTGTGCTTATTTCCAAGATCAAGCAGCCTAAATACTTCACATATTATCGTCCTATTAGGTTGTGCTCTGTCCTAAATAAAATTATTTCAAAGACTCTTGCACTGAGGTTGGCTCCGTTGTTGCCCAAGCTAAATCTCTCCTGAACATAGCAGTTTCATTCGAGGGCAAAAAATTGTAGATAACATAGTCCTTGCTCAGGAATTAGTGGCTAAGATGAACAAGAAATACTGGGAGGGAAACATTGCTACAAAATTAGACATGATGAAGGCATATGATAGATTGGACTGGAGGTTTTTGCTCAATGTGTTGAAAGGATTTGGGTTTCACAACAAATGGGTTGATATGATGCTTCGAGTGCAAAACAATGTTTGGTTTTCTCCTCTTATCAATGGTGAATCGGCTAGATATTTTCAATCCTATAGAGGTGTTCGACAAGGCGATCCCCTCTCTCCCGTATTGTTCATTCTAGCTACTGAGACGCTTTCCCGCAGCTTAAATCTCCTTCCGTTTGAGAAAGGATTCACCCCGTTCATTACACCTAGAGGATGCCTCCCTATTACTCATTTATCTTATGCAGATGATGTGCTGCTTTTCTCCGCAGGTGATCTCAGGTCGATTACGTTGATTCAGGAGGTTTTACAGCGATATAAGGAGGCATCTGGGCAGAAAATCAATGTGGCAAAGACATCTCTATATGTAACGAAGAAGGCCCCTGCAGAACAAACAACTGAATTGGCAGCTAGGACGGGGTTTGCCGTTGGAATGCCTCCTTTTACGTACCTTGGATGTCCTATGGCAGTGGGACATCGCAATGCAAGTATGTACGAAGATCTTATCAACAAAATATGGGTGAGAGTTGATGGGTGGCATAATAAAATATTATCACCTGGGGGTAAATTGGTGTTAATCAAATCAGTGCTTACATCCATCCCAGTTTATACGCTGGCAGCCTGTAATCCTCCTTGCACTGTTCTGAGGCGTATAGAAGCCATATTTAGTGACTTCTTTTGGGGTTCTTTTCAAGGGGCTCCTAAACGTAAGTGGTTAGATTGGGAGTTCATAGCTCGCACAAAGGAGGAAGGTGGGCTGGTTATCAAGAGACTAGAAGACATAATGAAGGCTTTTACAATTAAGTTATGGGGGAAGTTTAAAATGCAGGATATGTAGGAACGAAATTGTAAAGCACAATACTCTAGAGGGGGGGTGAATAGAGTTGGCAGCGGAATAATGCTAATTAAAATATGTTAGCAGCAAGATCACAGAATAATAATCATAATAAAAAATGTAAAGGCAGAGATAAGAAAGCAAACGCAAAGACAGCGATGTATACTGGTTTCCCTCTGTTGAGGACTAGTCCAGTCGGTAGAACTCTTGCTATCAGTTGAATCCACTATTGGCAAAACCGCAAGTTTTCTTACGAAGTACTTGCAACTTCTACAACGCAAGCTTTGATACGAAGAACTCGTCCAACTTCAATTGTGAAGAGGTATTCTTCTAATCAAGCCTTCTGATTACAATCACTCAGAAACTTCTAGACCGTACCGTACTGGCAAATCGACTAGAGGATTGTAATTGGCTTGGGATCTAAAATTTAAAGCTCAAAAAAACTCTTTGGAAGACTGAAAGCTTTAGATAGAGAGAAGATTGGAAAGTGAATGAGTGAGTTAAAATGATCAAAATCCTTCTCTATTTATAGGAGTTCCAAAGACAGTATTCTGGCAGAATTCGGGAAGAATTCGATGAGGAAATCTCGGTCAAATCCGCAACTGCAGGAGGACCAAGTTCCAGAGAATTCAAAAATCAAAACAGCCACTAACCGAACTCTGGCCGAGTTCTGTCAGGGTTAGGTTAGGTATTTAAAAATAGTTTTTGGGGATTTTTAAAAACCTTTTTGAAAACCTTTTTGAAGCTTTTGTTAATATGAATGTTTTTCAAAACTAAAGATATTTTAAAAATATTTTAAAATCATTTTGGAATAGCCTATTTGCCAGTACGACTCGGTGTACAACGTATTCCTAGACTCAATAAAATGAAAAATACATTGCTCAAAGAAATACAGACTCAAACAGGCAAACATTGCTTCGGTCTTGAACTGTGTAGATAGCTGTTCTTGATCATGTCCAAGAGTCCGAGATATCCTGACTAGCTTCATATATCGAGACAGAGTTTGATCAATTATTCAAATCAGTTTGACCATATGACCAATGGGCCAACAATCTCCCCCATTTTGATAATTGACAAACTATGAATGATATAACATTTAAGCTTGGAATAAAATCAAAAAATGTTCATGTCTTCTACATTTCAAAAGAATGTTAGATCTTTATTTTTCTCCCCCGTTGTCACTTAGCAAAATAATTGCAAAAGAGAAAAACTCCCCCGCAATCAATGCATAAATAACAAACAGTGAAGAAACATAAGAAAATAATCATGACAAAAGGTAGAAATAGTAAAGAAATTAGAATGACATCACAGGCATGTATTTGTTTCAGGCAGTTTATAATAAAATAGAGAATTATTTCACAGGCAGTTTATAATAGAGAAGCAGATAAAGATGCTATAAATAAGTAAAAAAAACTGATGTGAACCATAAACTAAGCATCTCATAAAAGATAAAAAAGATGTTCAGAAGACATCAATAAAATAAATCCAGTACAAGTCCTTAAAAGAAATACTGATAATAAAGTCTAAAGACTTGGAATATCGGAGCATTTCCAAGTATACAGTAGATAATATCTAAGTCAAAAATCAGATAACATATCATATTTCCTCCTCCTCCTCATCATCATCATCATCAGCATGACCTACATGTCCAGAAGGACCAGCTGCAGAGGTACCAGCGCCAGAAGGGTGAGGAGGGACGCCAGTGTAAAACTCACCGACATAGTCTCGAGGAGGAGAACGATCAGAACGGTACCAATCATATGCGTTACCGGGCTGAAAGTAGGCATGAACAGCCTCATCCTCACAGCGGTAACCAGAGAAAGCTGGATCTCTAGGAATGGAACCGGCAGAATGTCCAGTCTGAGCAAATTGAAGATCAGCAAAAGAATTTGCAATCGCCTGATAACGAGTGACGTCGCAGAACTCACGTTCGCGGGCCATGTCCGTCATCGAGACGTACAAATCTGAAAGGTGCTGGTGTATGCCCTCAAATGTCATGGCATACTGCTGAGGAGGTGGAGGAGGTGGAGCAGTAGCAGGAGCAGTAGGAGGAGCAGCAGCAGTCATACTGCGACGAGATAACTTAAGAAACTTGGGCTCAGGGTCTTGAGTACAAGTTGATAAGTCAATATCGAAACGCTGGAAGATGCGTGGAAGAATCATCGCATAAGAGAGATTTCTATCTCTTGTACGACAACATCCCATCATCTGGATAATGGTCTTAGGGGCAGAAAATGGAATCCCCTTAAGAATGTGATACATAGCAGATAATTCAAGAGACGTGACATCATCCTTTGAAGTAGACTTCGGAAGGAGAGTGGAGTAAATGATACGGTGCAATTCATAATTAAACAAGTTCAAGTTGTTTGCCTTGAACTTTCCAGAGCGAACTCGATCAGGTGCACAGAGTTCTGCTTTGAAACTAGTAAGTGTCGTGCCGTCGGGGAAATCAAATTCAGTGATATCAACAAGCGGTTCAACTTCGTTGGGAATACCAAGGATTTCTGCTAAGATAACATCATTGAAATTGATATCTAATCCTCCAATACGAGTACTTACGTCAAACGTGTTTAATATGATATTACAGTAGAAGAGTCTAATGGCATTAGTTGCTACTGGGAAACAAAGTTTAACAAAATATTGTAACCCTAATGCCTCAAAGTAATGGCGGTGTTCTGGAAACACAGTCCACTTGAATGGAGAGCGTGTGCATATGGATCTCATGGAAAAGTCTCCATACCACAGTAGGGCTTAATCTAGAGTTTGAAAATAAAACCCGTCGAATGCGCCATCGCTCGATTGGACTGGCAAAAAGAGGGAATCCGTGGGTGGATTCGAAGATGAACCTTCCTCACTAGGATTGGTTGTCTTCTTCCTCTTGAAGGGGTTGAATCCCTTAGGTGCCATTTGTGCAATAAAATTAAATATGCACAGAATTGAAAGGAGGGGAAATACGGAGTTATACCTCCCGAAATTTGAGTATGTTGTAGAGAACAACGATCTCCGCACGAATCCGAAGTTTGAATTGATTTCACCACGTAGATTGGAAGAGAAGGAGTGGTGAAGAACTAGGGTTAGGGTGCTCTCGCGCGGCTGCTGTTGCTATTTTGATGAAGTTTAGAAGCAATGAAGAAGAAAGGCTCTCGGGTTCTGGTTATATAACCTGATACCCTAACCGAACTCGGGCCGAATTCGGTCCGAATTCTGGCCGAATTCGCCTGGGGTTGGTTTGGAACACTTTCTTTTTTATTGGCTCATTTTAAATATTTAATTCAAAGATTAGTCATTTCAACCTTCAATTAACATAATTAATATTATTTTATAGATTAAATATCGTTACACAGCAACTGTCTCAGATTAGCTGTAGGAGTACTGTCCCAGCTGGCGGATGTTCACCGGGGAACTCTTAAGTACCGCTTCGCTTCAACCGTAGTTGTGGTGACAGACAGACTCTTTATTGGCTTGTTTCTAACACAGTTTTTGCGTATTGAAATATAATCATAAAACAAAATTAATTAATATTATTGACGTCCAAAATTCCTAATTCTCGACGTAAATAATTGAAATGATCTTCTGCTAGAGGTTTTGTGAAAATGTCAGCTAATTGATTCTCAGTATCTATGTACACAAGGTCAATATCTCCATTTTGATGATAATCTCTAAAAAATGATGTCGAATCTCGATATGTTTAGTACGAGAATGACATACTGGATTCTTAGTCAAATTAATAGTGCTCGTGTTATCACAGAAAATGGGAATATGTGTGTAAAATAAATCATAGTCTTCTAAGGTTTGTTTCATCCACAAAATCTGAGCACAACAATGTCCTGCGGCGATATACTCAACCTCTGTTGTTGATAGGGCTACAGAATTTTGCTTTTTACTAAACCATGAGACTAAAGCCTTGCCTAAGAAATGACATGTGCCACTGGTACTTTTTTTATCAACTTTGCATCCAGCAAAATCTGCATCCGAATAACCAATAAGGTCAAAGGACTTAGTTTTGGGATACCATAAGCCAATAGAAGAAGTGCCCTTAAGGTATCGAAAGATACGCTTAACTGCGCACAGATGTGATTCCTTTAGATTAGCTTGAAAACGTGCACACAGGCAAACACTAAACATAATATCTGGACGACTAGCAGTTAAATAAAGTAAACTACCGATCATACCTCGATACTTACGTGTGTCGACCGGCTTGCCTTGTTCATCAATATCAAGCTTTGTTGAAGTTGCCATCGGAGTGCCAATAGGTTTGACATTGTCCAGATCAAACTTCTTTAGCAAATCTTTCGTGTACTTGGCTTGATTTATGAATGTCCCATTGTCAGTTTGTTTGATTTGTAGTCCGAGAAAGAATTTTAGCTCTCCCATCATGCTCATCTCAAACTCATTCTACATACACTTAGAAAATTCTTGACACAGAGATTCATCAGTAGATCCAAATATAATATCATCAACATAGACTTGTATTAAGAGAAGCTTATCATTAAAGGACTTAATAAAAAGTGTAGTGTCAACCTTGCCTTTTGAAAAACCGTTGTCAAGTAGAAAAGAGCTTAGACGATCATACCAAGCACGAGGGGCTTGGTTCAAACCGTAAAAAGTTTTCTTCAACTTGAAAACATGATCAGAGTTTTTAAAATCTGTGAAACTTGGAGGTTGTGCTACAAAAACTTTTTTTTTTATAAAACTATTTAAAAATGCACTCTTGACATCCATTTGAAATAATTTAAAATTATGAAAACATGCAAATGTACATAACATGCGAATGGATTCTAATCTCGCAACTGGGGCATAAGTCTCATCGTAGTCGATACCTTCTTCCTGATTGTATCCTTTAGCTACGAGTCGAGCCTTATTACGAGTCACTAAACCATTCTCATTAAGTTTATTTCGGAATACCCAACGGGTGCCAATGACCGGATGATCAATAGGCTTGAGAACAAGTTCCCAAACTTGATTCTGTTCAAATTGGTTTAATTCCTCTTGCATAGCATCTATCCAAAAATTATCACTACATGCTTCATCAATAATTTTGGGTTCTAGCTGTGAAATGAATGCAACACTAGAAACAATATCTCTACTGGATGTATGAGTACTTACACCGTTGGTAATGTCACCAATTACCAAATCCTTTGGATGATCAGCCGTAAATTTTAATCTTTTCGGCAGACTCTGAAGGTAGCTGGTTCCTGGATCTTCTCTAGGAGGATCAGCTAGTGCTGAGCTTGGTTGAGAATCAGCTGGTGTTGAGCTTGGTACAGTTGGATCTTCGTCATTGTCATCGATAGTCATTTGATTCAATTCATCAAAGGTGACGTTGATTGATTCTTCGATGATCATAGTTCGTTTGTTGAAGACTCTGTATCCTTTGCTGTTGGCCGCATAACCTAAAAATATACCTTCATCAGCCTTTTCGTTAAACTTTCCCAAATTGTCTTTTGTATTAAGAATAAAGCACTTACAACCAAATTTTCTAAAAAATAAAACAGATGGAATTCTACCAAACCATAACTCAAATGGAGTCTTCTTCGATTTGGGTCGAATTAGAACTCTATTGAGAACAAAACAATCTGTATTGACAGCTTCAGCCCAAAAATATTTGGGTAGACTAAACTGGTTTAACATTACTCTGGCCATTTCGGATAGAGTTCTGTTCTTACGTTCCACAACTCCATTTTGTTGTGGAGTCCTAGGGCAGGAGAACTCGTGTACAAAACCGTGTGTGTCACAAAATTGCTCAAACTCTGTATTCTCGAATTCGCCACCATGATCGCTTCTAATACGAGTGATCATGTAACCTTTTTCATTCTGTACTTTCTTGCAAAAGGCGACAAATTTGGATAATGCATCATTCTTGCGTGTCAAGAAGTATACCCACGTATATCTAGAGTAATCATCTACAATTACAAAAGCATATAGCTTACCTCCGAGACTAGCAACTCTGCTAGGACCAAATTAGTCCATATGTAGCAATTGTAGAGGTCTAGTAGTACATACTGCGTTTACTGACTTGAATGTGGATCTGGTAGCTTTGTTCTTTTCACATTGGCTGCATACCGAATCCTTCTTGAATGTTATGTCCGGTAAACCACGTACTAGCTTCTTCGTGAATAATCTTGAGATTGTGTCCATATTTGCATGACCGAGTCTCATATGCCACAGATGACTCTCATCACAACATCACCGATACCAATGATATACCCTTTCAAGTTATTACCGAAGAAAACATAACCTTCCTTCTTCTTCTTCGACAATGTTGCAAATAATGTAGCATCACCGATCATATGCCGTGAACAATCGCTGTCGAGGATCCATTTGCTTTTAGCATGTGAAGGGTGTTCCACCTACAAAACAATTTACAGATAAAACTTTTGGTACCTATTTCTTGTAGGGTCCTGAACTGTTAGCCTTTGGTATCCAAGCATAAATATTTAAATCAACAAGCTTTCTGATTCTACATGCAGGTGAAATATGACCAATGAGGCCACAATAATGACATTGTACATGTTGAGTGTTGAAAGGTGAGTGGTGTGCATGGTTGGTAGGTTTAGGTTTTCTAGTATAGAAGAAAGCATACCTATAATCCTGTTTGGGCTTGACCTTTTGGGGTAAAGGTTTGATATGGTTAGGTCTGACAGTGTTTGGTTTGGGAATGTTCCGATTTTTTGGTAAGTGACACGTGTTAGGGTAGGAAGCAGCAGTCTCAGGCTGTTTTCCTAACCTAATTTCCAATCTTTTGGAAGTGTTGTACAACTTAGTATAATCAGAAGTGAGTGTTTCCATTCTGATTTGTGCACATTGAAGACTTTTCTTCTCTTTAGATAGTTCTTCTTTCAGTTGGTCAATAACCTTGTCTTTCTCTTTAAATGACTTGGTAGTCTCGTGTAATAAGAGCTTGATTGAAGAAAGCTCACCAGACTCACTAACATTATTTCTAACCTCAGCTAGTAGGTCGGTAAGTCTTCCTATTTCACCTTTGTACTCTTTGAGTACCTTCTTAGAGGTCAGATATTTGCTACGCAGTTTCCTGTAATCACTTATCAGTTCACTAAAGGCATCTCCTAATTGCTCAAAGGTGAAGTGATCATATGTATCAACTACAGGTTCAGTAGGTACCTGATCGGATGCCATAAAGCATACATTTGCAGCATCTTCTGATTGTTCGTCTTTTGAGTCGCTGGTTTCACTTTCATGTCATATGCTGGTATTGGCATACTTCCGTGATGTTGATCTCTTCAGGTTCCCTTTCTCATACCTGTTGCTCTTCTTGCTTGATGATGAGTTTGTAGGACAATCCTTCTTCATGTGTCCCTTCTTCTTGCAGCCATAGCAGACAGCATCATCTTGATACCAGTTGTTGCTGCTGTTGTTTTCTTTGCCTCTCTTCTTATATCTCATGAATCTTTTGAATTTCCTCGCTAGGAGTGCTTGATCTTCAGCATCAGATTCACTGCTGTCTGAGTCACCTTCAGCAGCTTTTCTGTGCTGAGCCTTGAAAGCGATCGTCTTCTTCTTTGGTGCAGGCTATTCAAAATCTTGTAGCTCCAGTTCATGAGTGAGTAGCTTATCCATGAGTACTTCGAGGGACATGGTTGTGAGGTCGTTCCCTTCAATGATTGTAGTAGCCTTTGGAATCCAGTTCTTGGTAAGTGCTCGCAGGAGTTTGCGAATCTTTTCATGGTTACTGTACTCTTTGCCTAGGGAGGACAAAGGATTTACAATATCTAAGAATCTTTCGAACATCTGAGTAACTGTTTCGTTGGGCTTCATCTTGAATACCTCATACTCTTGAGTAAGTCTCCTGACCTTTGATTCTTTGACTTGAGTCGTGCCTTCATGTGTGACTTCAAGAAGCTTCCATACTTCATTTGCCGTTGTGCAGATAGACACCCTGTTAAATTCAGTTCTGTCTAAAGCACAAAAAAGAGCGTTAATAGCACGTGCGTCAAGACTGGCCTTTTTCTTTTCTTCCTCTGTATATCTGTTATGGGGTTTTTCAATTAGAACTCCATCAACATTTATACGAGGTGGCTTTTGATAGCCATCAATAACAATAGACCATAAATCAAAGTCAGGTGATTTCAAGAAGAAACTCATCCGTATTTTCTAATAGGTATAGTTCGTACCATCAAACAGTGGAGGTCTGTTTTTGGCCTAGCCTTCACTTGTGAATTTCACAGTTGCCATGTGTTGTGCTGTGATCTATATAACAATTAGTTAAATGAATAAATAATTGTAATGTTATCTTGCTTTACCTGTAACACCTGCTCTGATACCAATTGTAGGAACGAAATCGTAAAGCACAATACTCTAGAGGGGGGTGAATAGAGTTGGCAGCAGAATAATGCTAATTAAAATATGTTGGCAGCAAGATCACAGAATAATAATCATAATAAAAAATGTAAAGGCAGAGATAAGAAAGCAAACGCAAAGACAGTGATGTATACTGGTTTCCCTCTGTTGAGGACTAGTCCAGTCGGTAGAACTCTTGCTACCAGTTGAATCCACTATTGGAAAAACCGCAAGTTTTCTTACGAAGTCCTTGCAACTTCTACAACGCGAGCTTTGACACGAAGAACTCGTCCAACTTCAATTGTGAAGAGGTATTCTTCTAATCAAGCCTTCTGATTATAATCACTCAGAAACTTCTAGACCATACCGCACTGACAAATCGGCTAGAGGATTGTAATTGGCTTGGGATCTGAAATTTAAAGCTCAAGAAAACTCTTTGGAAGACTGAAAGCTTTAGATAGAGAGAAGATTGAAAGTGAATGAGTGAGTTAAAATAATCGAAATCCTTCTCTATTTATAGGAGTTCCAAAGACAGTATTCTGGCAGAATTCGGGCAGAATTCGGGCAGAATTTGATGAGGAAATCTCGGTCAAATCCGCAACTGCAGGAGTACCAAGTTCCAGAGAATTCAAAAATCAAAACGGCCACTAACCGAACTCTGGCCGAACTCTGGCCTAGCTCTGGCCGAGTTCTGTCAGGGTTAGGTTAGGTATTGAAAAATAGTTTTTGGGGATTTTTGAAAACCTTTTTGAAAACCTTTTTGAAGCTTTTGTTAATATGAATGTTTTTCAAAACTAAGGATATTTTAAAAACATTTTGAAATCATTTTGGAATAGCCTATTTGCCAGTATGACTCGGTGTACAACGTATTCCTAGACTCAATAAAATAAAAAATACATTGCTCAAAGAAATACAGACTCGAACAGACAAACATTGCTTCGGTCTTGAACTGTGTAGATAGCTGTTCTTGATCATGTCTAAGAGTCCGAGATATCCTGATTAGCTTCATATATCGAGACAGAGTTTGATCAATTATTAAAATCAGTTTGACCATATGACCAATGGGCCAACAGGATAGTCTATGGGTTCAGTTTTTTAAAGTGAAATATTGTTCTCAGACAAATGCTAGAGAGGTGATGATTACTTCTAATTCTTCTCATGTTTGGAAGAGGCTGCTTGAAGGATGGGACATAGCTGATCAGCAGATTTTGGAAGAGGACATGGGGTTGCACTGGCGCCAGATATCGGGTAGATTCACAGTGGCATCAGCATGGAACTTTTCCAGAAGGCATTGGCCACTCATTCCTTCATTCATACATATATGGGGAACGTGTATTCCGTACAAATGGTCTATACTAATGTTGCAAATTCTGCATAACAAAGTTCCTACTGATGACAACATTATTAAACTTTGGTTTAGCATGGCTTCTAAATGCCATTGCTGCGAACAAAGCTCAGTGGAAACGATGGAGCATATAATACACTCTGGTGTTTTGGTTGGTGAGGTATGGTCTGCTATGCAAAAAGAATACAGAGTTCATGGTCGGGGTTTTTCATTGCTTCACAGGCTGCACATGTGGTGGTGTGGGAAGAAGCTTCATCAACGGCAAATTGGAGTTGGTGCAACAATATGGGTACTATGGAAAAATTAAAACAAATGGCGATATGAAGGCTACAAATACCCGACAGATATGTTGGTTCTTGAAATCCATAGGCAAATCCACAAAGCTTCTATTAGGTGTTCACATTTGAGGGGCTTCTGGTTCTGTAGTTTGGTTTGGAGTTTTTTGGTTCACTAATTTTGATATGTACTCGGACTTTGTTCTTATATTTGAATAAAATGGCGGTTTCATAATATATATATATATATATATATATATATATATATATATATATATATTTCCAAGAATCCCCTACTTTATTCATCACCAGGCGCAAAATGCCGAAGCCTTTACAAGTAAGCTTAAAAAGAAGACAGGAAAAAACACACAAAAGAAGGCTTCCGACTCTCCCCTGCCAAAGATAAGGAGATCACGGACTGTGAGAAGTTCTCGAGACCGTGATTACAGTGCCTGCTGACCTTATGAGTTTGACGGAGTACCTCTCGGATAAGCTGGTTGGGTGAATATTGATGTCCTTCGTATCTGAATTTGTTAAGTTTTTTCTACATGACTGTCACGAGCCGGTCCCAATTTCTTGGGTCGAATCGGATCATGCCCAGCCTGCACCGTTGTTGAGACGGCGGCAGTAAGCTGTATCACTCATGCAGGTAATTAACAACACAGTCTAATTGCCACAACTTTAATAATTCGAATAGTTTAAAACTTTTTACAACAAAATGAAAGATACATCTGAAATACATTATTTTCCACAAACATCATGAATTATAAAAGAAGAAGAAAATCTAGGCAACCAGCTCATCAGTCTCGAGATCATCGTCCTCTAGTTGGGATCTCGGGAAAAATACCGCGGAACAAAGCATCATCAGTGATACCTAAAAATGTTGGGTCTCCAGTCAGGAGGGAGCAAAGTACAATTCATGCTAATTTGACAATTGAAATAATAATAGAATCATGCACTTTTAAACAATTTGAAATAAACATTTTCCAGCAGTTAAAACATTGTGATGTGAATAGGCAATGAATATGACCGGCTTGGGTTGTACAGTTGTATCCTATTGATACGATATGGCTTATCCCCGTGTGTATGAGGGGTAAGCTAACACAGTCAGTATACTATTTTGGATGTGGTCATACTCATTACACTACTCCCCCAGTCCCCAAACAGTTACAGTAGTTACAGTAGTTACAGTTAGTGCTCTCAGAGAGAGTTCTGTGTTGCATCGTGGTTTAAACTTGCATTAAAACGATTACTAAATAATTGTAAACTAACACAAAATGTACTTGCCTTTGATTATGACTGGATTGGGGAATGTCTCCGAGATTAGAATCAAACTTGTCCTCGAAATCCTACAATCGAGAAGTCTGCCTTAAATTTTCAAAGTTCCCATGTTATATGTGCTAGTTACAATCTCTAAAACAGAACCCTAGTCAAATTTTAGTTTTATTTATTTAATCTACTGAAACACGATTATCAATGTGAGTTACTATCTTTCGAAAAAAAAGTCAATTTAACTTTGTATTTGGAAAAACTCGTAGTTATTGATTTACTTGGTAAAACTTTGTATTTTGTATTATGTATAAAATTAATATTTTTCTTTAAATGAGAAAACGTGAATTTACAATAAACTTGTAATTTCCTAATTATTTTATTGTGAGAAAATTTTATTTAAATTTTTATAAAATAATTATATTATCATTTTTTTTACGTTTTACGTCAATCAAACAACCAGAAATAAAATAAAATTTTAAAATATTACAAAACCACAGATATTAAATAAAAGCTGGGCTTATGCCCTTACAGACCATTTTACATGAATTTAAATAAGAAGAAAAACATTTGTTAGTCTCTAAAATTATCCTATAAATTAATCACAAAATAAAACTAGTAATTAAATTAAATTAAATTAATTTCGAGTCTCAGACTTTGGTCCAGTCATCAAAATAGCTAATGCCTCAACGTCCGGGCAAAACCGGTTTCGTTTGCATTTCGCTAAGAGCCCATGGACCAGTACGGTCGTCGCCCAAAAATTCAATTTATAAATATTTTTGAAAACCGATTTGAAATCTATTTGTATAATTTTTATAAAAATTTGGGCAGCACCTCCTCTATATTTGGGATAACCCAAAACTGGGAAAATACGCCAACAAACACCAATCACAAGTCCCATACCAGGGAAACTCAATTTCCAACCAGAAAATAATAATAATAATATCCAGAACCCGAAAATAATATCCACAGTATGTTTTCGCAATTCGGAAAACCGAAAAGAAACTCGGAAAACCCGAAGTGTACTTCGGAAATTCCAAACCAACAGAACACTCAAAGCCACAGAACCAATTCGGAAATGGAATTTGGAAAAAACCAAACCTATAGAAATATTCCAAAAACTCACAGAATGTTTCCAAAAGGATTTCAGAAAATCCGAAAATGTCTCGATAACAGAATTCTCGGGGAAATTCGTGGACCAAATTCATCACAGACTACTCTAATTGGAGGGACACGGGGACACGAAAAATATACCTCGGTGCTCGGCTAGAGCTCTCAGATGCAATTATAGAGAAAAACCAAATTCCCACGGACTCAGGAAAGCCCAAAACACGTGGACAGCAACAAATTGCACGGAACAGCGTAGAAACCAGCACGCCTACCAGAATAGAGGTTGCTACGGGAATCGAAGCGCCACGGAAACAGCACTGGACAGCGGGACGGCCCACAGAAAACCACGAAAAGCAGATCGGGAATGGCAGAAGAGCAACATGAAACACGGGCGTGTATAAAACACAGGCGCAAAAGCTTTTTAGATAAGATGCACATGAAACACGGGCGTAAAAGCCTTGTTCCACATAAAACATTAGCGTAAAACCTTGTAGATTAGGTGCACATGAATCACTGGTGTAAAAACCTCAGATAAGGTACGCCTGTTGAAGATAAAACAAGATGCGTAAGCATCTGTTTTTAGTTTTAATTGACTGATATGCGTCTGATGATACTTCTGTTTAAAATAATTTTTTTTTGTTTGTTTTCTGCAGAAGCTTGGCTGAAGAGCTTTTCCAGAACCGGTATTGGTGACTTGGATGCTGCGAGGAGCATTCTTCTGACATCAACATCAGGGAGCTCATGCGCTTTTGACGTGCAAATCAAACAACTCAGAACTCTCCGTGGGATGGAAGGGTCTTCCTCTGTTGGTAGGAAGAGCCTTTATACACGGAAAGTTGGATGGTGGAGTCAACTGTATCCTGAGAAATTGGGTAGTAGAGTTCCTTTCACGGCAGAACTAGAAATCGTATCCCAATGCTGGATACATTCCTATCCCCTCTGGAAGGCCGCCACTTCTCCATCTGTTGTATTGGCAGCAACACGTCTTCGGGCTGCCATACTCTGGGATTCTCCTCTCGTCTGAGAGAGAAGACCAGAGTTAATTCCTTCTGTTCTGGTTGCCATTGAGGCTCAGACAGCAAGGAATTGCCACCAACAACGAATCCGATGAAGAAGATCCAAAGAAGTAATAGATCTCCATTAGGTTATCGTTGTGCGTATAGAATGAAAATCCAAGATTGTAATAGATTTCCATTATGATTTGTAAGAAAGTCTAAGAAATGTAATAGACTTTTATGAGGAAATGAGAATGGAAATGATAAGTCTTCTATGCTCAATGATTTATATCTATCCAGTAGTAATATGGACATGATGGATAATAAAATCTTGTTTTCTGTTTAGAGTATACAATACTATCAGAGATAATATGGACATGACAGCATGTAAGAACTCAAAGAAAAGTAGATTAATATCTATGCAGAGGTCAAATGGACATGATAGATAGGAAATACAAGCAAGTAGATTTAATATTTATCCAGAGGTAATATGGACATGATAAATAAGAAATCCAACTTTTTAATCAATTGATAAGATAGAAGATTAATTTTTTTCTCTAAGGAGACGAATAATCAGCTTAACCAAACCTTGGTAGCTGGGGATTAAAAAGACAGATGTCATGAGAGTATACGTCAATATCGATGAAATGATGAACGAACCAACGTATCTTTCAAGAAAAGAAAAAGGTCAATTCAATTCCATAATTAAATGGATGAATCTGATGTAATGAACGGACAGGTCTTTTCGAAAATGAAAAGTTATTTTCAATTTCAAAGACCGATTCATTAATAGATCTCTCCTATAAATGGGTGAGAACTCTTTGTAACATTTCATTCTTATTTCCACCCCTCTATTGGAAATGTCTTCCAAGGATATGCAGCAAAAGAATGAAGTCTCCAGGAAAGTTGAGGACATCATTGAGACGTGCCCCGTTGAGCCAATTGTGACAGGTCCAACCGAAGTAGGCGAAAGCTCTTCTACTCCCAAGCCACCACAAGACATCTTTGCTTTCTTAGTAGAGCCAGGGAAAACTCCTGAAGAAGTGGCGCTGAGGATGGCTGCCTGCAAGTTTTTTATGAACTCAGGCAAGGATGCCTTCGAAGCATTGGCTGACTATGTATTCAATAAGGAAGGCAGTGGTCCTTGTCCTTAATCCTTTATTCAGAACAATAATAAAAGAAATTTTATTTTCATTCTGTCTTTTTTTTTATACATAGTACTTCTTAAGAAATTTGCCATTGATTGGCATCATGAGTAGATCTCCATTAGGCTTTGATAACCGATAGGCGCCATTAGAAAATACGATCTCAATTACATAAGGGCCCTCCCATTTTGCTTGGAATTTCCCTTTGCTTTTGTGAGTCATAATCATCGGTCTTCGAACGGCTAATACCAACTCGTCAATCTTGAATACCCTCTCTTTAACTTTACGATTGAAAGTTCGAGATATGCGGGCTTGATATAGCTCAATATGCTGTTGTGCGTGAAGACGCTTCTCGTCCAATCCTTCAAGTTCTTGGAGTCGTAAGCGATCATTGTTTTCTATAGTTAGCTCATTAGCAATAGCTATTCGTAGAGATAGAATCTGGATTTCCAAGGGAAGAACATCCTCATATCCATAAACCAATAAAAATAGTGTAAAACCAGTAGGAGTCCGGACTGTTGTTCGATAAGCCCATAAATATTCTCCAAGTTTCTCATTCCAATCACGTTTATTAGAAGAGACAAACTTTTTGAGAAGTTTAATGATCGTCTTATTGAAAGCTTCGGCTAAACCATTAGCAGCTGGATTATAAGCCGTAGAAGCCAAATTTTGAATTCGATTCTTATCACAGAACCGATAAAATGCCCGACAAGCAAACTGTGGACCATTGTCATGAATTATTCGTCGAGGAATCCTGAAGCGATAAATGACATAATGTTTGATGAAGCTGATCACGTTAGATGTTTTCACTTCAGCAAGGGGAACTGCTTCTGCCCACATAGAAAAATAATTGGTTATAGCTAATATGAACCGATGTCCTTTAACAGAAGAAGGGTTAATAGGACCAATAACATCCATACTCCAAGCTTCGAAAGGCCAAGAGGCTGCCATAGAATGTAGAAATTTAGACGGTTGATGAATAAAATTAGCATGAATCTGACATGCTTTACACCTTCTGGCATAGTCTACAGCATCTGCTATCATAGAAGGTCAATAATACCCTATTCTTCGAATGCGGTCTTGTAATTTTGGACCCGGTTGATAAGTACCACAAACACCATCATGAGCTTCTCGAAGTGTTTGTTTAGCTTCAATTTCTGAGAGACAGCGCAACAATAGTCCATCATATGAGCGACGATATAACATATGTAAAGATGAATCGTAATAAAATTGAAATGACCGTCTCTTGATTGATGGAGCTTCTTTTGGATCTTCAGGTAAAATCTCATGAACCGCATAATCAATGAATGGAGTTCTCCAATCCCTCTGTTGGGAACTTGACTCTGTAGTATAACTCTGTTCAATATACAGATTATTCTTGACACCGAATAAATCTCGGTCCAACAAAGTAATTGTATTTTGTCTTCGGATTGGAACAGCCAAGTCTGCAGCTAAGCTAGAAAGAGCATCAGCCTCCATATTATAAGAACATGGTACGAACTCAATGAAGAATCCTTTGAATGAAAGGACCAATTCGACTACCACTTGATGATAAGGGATGAGATCAGGATTTCTGACTTCATAAGTCCCTCTAATTTGATTAACAATCAGTTGAAAATCTCCATAAGCTTCTAGGAACTCAATATCCAATTGTTTTGCTACTTGGAGACCAATCAATAGAGCATTATATTCAGCTACATTGTTGGAGCATGGATGATTGAGAGAATAGGCACGATATATGACCATTTTGTCAGGAGAAACCAAGACGATTCCTACCCCAGAAAAAATATTGCCTTTAGGTCCTACCCGTGATGCTCCATCAAAATATAATTGCCATATGTCATTCTTCAAAGTCATGTTACAATCTACGACTTCATCTGGAATGTCCTCGTATAACTTCGATGTTTCAGTTATAGGGTGATTAGCTAAGAAATCAGCTAGCGCTTGGCCCTTCACTAATTTTTGAGGTACGTAAACCATGTCATAAGGAGTGAGTAACATCGCCCAGGTAGCTAACCTGGAATTAAGAATGCTTGGTTTTCTCATCAATACCCGAATGGGATTTATTCTGGAGATGACGTGAATAGTCTGTCCTGTCACATAATGTCTTGTCTTTTGGACAGCAAAAACCAAGGCTAGACATTCTTTTTCTACAGGTGTATACCTGTGTTCAGCTCCAACCATCATTCGGCTAAGATAATAAATTGCATGTTCATGACCCATATCACTTTTCTGTGCAAGCAGAGCGCCAAGTGAATGATCCAAGGCTTGAACATATAGAAAAAATGGTCTTCCTACCACTGGAGGTATCAAAACAGGTGGATTTGTAAGGTATTGCTTAATGTCATTGAAGGCTTTCTGACACGCTTCATCCCAGACAAATGATACACCTTTCTTTAATAGACGGGAGAAAGGTTGACATCTCCCAGAGAGATTAGATATAAATCTCCTGATATAAGCAATACGACCTTGAAAGCCATGGAGTTCTTTCAGATTACGAGGAGGACGCATTTCAAGGATTGCTTTAACTTTATCAGGATCAACATGGATACCCTGAAAAGTAATGACAAATCCTAAAAACTTGCCACTGGAAACCCCCAAGAAAGACTTAGTAGGGTTCATTTTCAATTGATGTTGGCGCATCAATTCAAATACTGTATTTAAGTCTTGAATGTGATCATCCTTTGATCGACTCTTAACAGCAATGTCATCTACGTAACATTCAACTGTCTTCCGTAGATGTTCATAAAAGATGTTGCTCATAGCCCGTTGATACGGGGCACCGGCATTTTTAAGACCAAACGGCATAATCGTATAGCAATAAACCCTAAGGGGTGTTCGAAAAGAAGTATGCTTTTCATCTTATGGATGCATCTTGATCTGATTGTATCCTGAGAATCCATCCATGAAAGACATACGTTCAAAACCGCATGTATTGTCTATCTTGACATCAGTAATGGGAAGTGGGAATTCGTCCTTTGGACAAGCCGTATTAAGATCTCGATAATCTATGCAAACTCGGACTTTTCCGTTCTTCTTCATAACAGGAACAATATTGGCAACCCAATTCGGGTGTTGTTCTTCACGAACAAAGCCACATGTAATCAACTTTTTGACTTATGCTTCAATTACATCCATCATATCTGGTCTAAAACGTCGTTGCTATTGTTTTACAGGCTTGGCATTAGGCAAAATATTTGAGTTTATGAGTAGCATCTTTAGGATCTAAACCCGGCATATCCTCATAACTCCATGCAAAGATATCAATATATTCTTTGATCAGTTTTATCAACTCTTCCTTTTCATCTTCAGAAAAGTTTTTACTGATGAATATTGGTTTGGACGTAGGTCCATCTCCAACATCAATCTGGACAACTTCATCCTCTGTAGGTGGCTGTCGCTGTTCAAAACGAAGTTCCTACTGAGTGTCCATTTGTTGGGCCCAAGTGTCATTCTCAAATGGCTCGGATTCACCATCAATTTGAACCATGTAAGCTAAAAACACTCGCTCAAATTCATCATAATAACCTCCTCTAACATAAGAAGAGTGAAAAATATCGGATTCGATGAATTGGGCTTCTTCTAAATCTGATGATTATGAAGAGCTAGAAGAGAATTCTTCTTGTATATCGTCATTAAACATGTAGGACAGATCATATCCCAATCCATGACGAGTCTTCTGGTAAAACGGATCACCACATAATGGTAGTCGTCTATCCTTGCCTTGATTGAGACCTTGCATAGTCTTCAAATCGTATCCCATATTCTGGATGATCTTGATAGATTGTTGACTATATTTGTCAATTCAGATTCATCCTTTATCTTTATCTTTCAGATCATCTGTCTGAGCAACAGGGATATTTCTAGTCATGCCAAACACAATTTGGCGCTTGTTTTTCTTATCAGACGGAACCACAAAATAAGATTCTTTGTGACGTCTATAAGTTACACAAGCTTGCGATAGAGCAACTACAGGTAGAAGATAGGGAGAAGATGTTAAGAACTTTTGAGCATAAGGTCCAACATCGACATGAGGAGGAAAGGAATTTTCCTTATGATCAATGTATAATGCTTCCTCTGGTTCTATGTCGTCTTTATATTGATGACTTTGATTATCAGAAGATAAAGCCATTCTTTCAATAAACTTGACAGCCATATACTCGAAAAGGAAATCTTCATTGATATCAAAAAGTACAGAATGATCAATATTTACATCATTTACAATCTGATTGCTATGCTTCGGATTAATCACTAATGGATCATTATCCGTCTTCTGCGTAGATTTGCCAAGATTGACAATCAATAGCAGTTCTGGACCATTCGTATAAGAAGTACGCCCTTTGACCTTGATCATAAAAGGTTGAACTTGGCTCTTAGCAGAAATATTTACTGATTCCTCAGATGAAGCTTGAGTTCTTCCTTTAACCTTGATTATCAAAGGTTGATCATTGACAGATTGGGATTGGATTCGTCCCTTGACTATGATCTTCAAAGGTTGCTCTTCTGGCAGATCTTCATTAATAGACTGATCTTCAGTAGATGATTGATCTTCAGCTATGTCTGATATCTCTTTCACATGCTCTTATTTATAAAGCCTTGAATCAGAAAAATAAGCTTCGACACCCTTGAAAGGATTGATATCAGCAAACTCAGTCTTCACAACCCTTTGGGAATCCACATACTTGAAGCATTGATGGAGAGTTGAAGGCACGATGTTATGTTCATGAATCCACGGTCTCTCCAGAAGGATATTGTAGGATACGTCTGAGTTGATAACATAGAAGGTTACCATAGTTCGAAGATCACCAATCTGAATCTTCAGACGAATCTTCCCCAGTGGTTTACTCTTGCCAGAGTTAAAACTAACTATTGTAGTACTAGTGTAAGTCAGATCACTAGTAGTGGATCCGATATACCCAGGATCAATGTAAATCCTGTCAATTTTAGTGGATCCGATATACCCAGTATAGCACAGAGGCCTGTCATGTTTGTTATGCTTCAACAACTTATCTTCTTGTGTAAAGGTGATGTTGAGAATTGCTTCCATCACACTATGACATTGCGGACACGACACTGGAGTATTATCAGGACTCTTGAGTTGAGCCAAGCATGAATCTGCTTGTAGTAAAGCTTCACTCACAGTCTCCCTACTTTCTCTAGAAAGATGAAGCAGCTCAAATATAGATAGTCTAGGCGGAGTATTGGCTAACTGTGCTAGAATATCAAATTTGTAGGGTTTTATTACCACCCCCTGACTAGAAGCAGACTTTAATGGAACGTCAAAGCGTACTGCTTTCTGTTTCTCCTTTTCAACCACAGATGGTTTAGCAGGAATAAGAGAAGGTTGAGCTGGTAGTGTTTCCACTACGTCTTCTGCTTCTTTAGAGGATCTCTCATAATCTTTGTGGTACTCTTTTCCAGATCTTGTACCAGCAAAAGTTTCTTCTTCGGACTCAGGAGAAGGAAGTACCATATTACAGGATTTAGTCTTCCTTTCCTTAGCCTTCTTCTTGTGAGGTTTGTTATGATGAACTTCAGAACCCAATCCAACAGTGGAGTTTTAATTTTGAATTTGTAAAGGAAGTCGTATTCCTTTATTATAATTCAAACCTTCTGCCTTCTGAAAGTCATAGCCCATCTTCTTCATGAGAAGGATTGATTGCTGACTGTATAAATGAATAGGAAGTGGACATTCAACAGGTGGTTCCACAGAGAAAGAAGAAGAGATCTCTGTAACTACAGAAGAATGAAGAATAGACGTTTCTGTAGCTACGGGAGGAGAAGGTTCGGGATACGAGGAAAAATTCCTGTAGGAGCTTTTTTATAAGCAGCGAAGACTTGTTGTGCCCGGTATAAGGGAACACTATTCATGGCTAGCCACTACTGATGAGTAAGCTTGAGCTTGGTAGGAGGAGCTAGACTTGGAGGACATATGTTCAGTCCTCTCAGTCTATATTCTAAAGGAAGGCCATCCCATAGATGATCCGAATCGTCAAGATCTGGAATAACATGAAAAATCATGTTGCAGGTTTTGACTTTCTTACCTTTCTTGGATTTTGAAGTTTTACCTTCATTTTCTATTTCAGGTACTAAGTCAGGATGTACCCACATAATTTCACCATTCTTTAATGTGAGAGGCAACAATCCTTCACTTTCTTTCATGCCAGGCGGGATATTCATAATCTTCATTGTCGCCTTCGGGATTGGGATAATTCCATCTGGGGCTTGCTGTGGAGGAAAATCTCCGAATTGAAGAGAAACCATATTGGTTGTAACCGTATGGTCATCATTGGTTAAAGCGATAGCACCACCATTTATCAGCTCTTGGATTTTCTTCTTCAAGACATAGCAAGCACTGGTAGGATGATTAATGTATCTATGATAGATACAATATTTGGGATTGTCAGTCAGATTCACCTCATTAGGCCTCTTTGGCTCCGGAATCTGGAGTTTGCCACTCTTCATCAGATATTAGAATATCTCTGGGATATCACTTTCGTCAAAAAAGTATTCTTCTTTTGGCCTGGAAGATTCCTGATTATTCGACGTCATTTTATTCTTGGAAAGATTGACCATGAGGGTATCTTTTTCTTTTATATTACGATTACCAGAATTATTACCAGGATTATTTTTCTTTCTTTTATCCTCTGAGGCAAAAATCATCCCATGTTCACGAGCCAACCTACCATTGGTTTCGGCAGAAACTGCTGCTATGATAAATGAAGCCCAATCTGTGAATTGGGAACCCGTGAAGACAGCAATGGATGGTCGCAGATTCATCTTGCATGTGTCAATTAATGCTGAATCTGGCATACCAGGAGGCATCTTTAGAGTAGCCTGTCGGAAACGTTCGATGAACGTCCGAGTATCTTCTTTCTCCTTATGTTTGATTTCTATTAAGGAGGACATGTTCATGTCCATACCTCCTTCATAGAAGCGGAAAAGAAATATTGCCTTAAATTCGTCAAAAGACGAAATACAATTGTCAGGTAAACTACGATACCAGTCGTAAGCTGAACCCGTCAAGCACCCAATGAATACTCGAGTGAGAAGAGCATCATTTTTCTGTAAATGTACAGTCATAATATCAAAGTAATTGATATACTAACTAGGAGAAGCCCTTCCATCAAACAATACCATTGATTGTGGCTTGAATTTCGGTAGAAAGGGTACATCATTCCAATGAGGAGGATAAGGTTGCTTAATCCCTAACCTCTGGAGTTGATCCTTGTGCTTCAAAACTTCAAACTGTGCTTTGAGCTCATGCACTGCTTGAATGGCTTCACTGGTTTGCGGAAGCACATTTGATTGAATGGTTGTTGGATGTACCGTAATCTCCACCAGAGATGGTACATCTTCTGGAATAATAGGATCCGGAGATGCAGAATTTTGATTAACAGCAGGCTCTTGAATATTCAAAGGTATATCAGCCCCTTGACTATCTTGAGTTTGTGCTGCTACTGGTACCGGTGTTATTACTGCCGGCTGAACAGTTTGCTGATTCAATATCATCTGATGCATGCTTTGCACCATGTTAAGCATGTCTTTCAGTGATTGCTCAACGGCAGTGAGACGTTGTTCTGTATTAGCAGATAACGTTTCTGGTTCATCTCCAATAGCGTAGGATTCAACCTCTCTTGAAGATATAGAAGGATTAGTATAAAAGTATGAATCGATACTATCAGTTTCAGACTCAAAAGATTGAGTACCCCCAGCTTCTGAATCAGAAGTCTGCAATTGTCTTTGTCTTCTTGATCGAGTGTTCTGATATACTCCCTCAAAGGAATCAAGAAGTCTGTTGAACTGTTGTTGACCTGGAGTTTGGGACGTATTTCGTCTTGGACGTCGTCCTCTGTTAGTATGAGATGCCATGTTGACTGACACATATGACAGCTCATGTTCTTGGTCATCAGCTTGTTGTTGAGGCACATTAAAACTCAATCGATCAAAAACTGACCGTTTTGAAGCCGAACAACAACAGTTGATTACAACCTGGTGATATTCACAATGGTGTTTCTCTTGGGGGAATGTCACCGGAGATTGTCTGTTCTTACGCTTTTGTATTAGAAATTCACGTAAATCAGAAGGAGTAGAGGGAGTAGTCTTCTTTATTACATTTGGGGTAGAAAAACGTTTAGTCCCCTGTGTATAAAGAAGATTACTGGCTGCATTTGCAGAACCAAACTGTACATTTCTACGCATTTGGAGTTGTGTGCGTAAATCTTAAAATTTTTGAGCACGAAGGACTCCATTTTCATTGCGTGTAATTTGTAGGTTTGGTACTTTGCGTAGAGCAGTATAAGAAGGTTGTTGGTGTAGAATTGAAGCTTTACCAACGATATTTTTGTGATGTATACGTTTAGGTACATTCACATTAGATGTAAAAACATCGTTGTGAATTTTATCTACACTGTCACAGACAAGAGACTTACCTTTACGCATAGAGCGTAAAAATTGATTATCTACCACGTCACAGACGGGAGATTTTCCTTTACGCGAAGAGCGTAATTTATGTGAGTCTACCACGTCACAGACGGAAGACTTATTCTTACACTCAGAAGCACAAACATTGGAGTCTGCCACATTACAAATGGGAGACTCATTCTTATGCATTGAGCATAAAATTTGGTTTTTACCCACTGGGCGTAAAACATTATTTTTACGCAGCGGGCGTAAAACTTGGTTCTTACGCAGTGGGCGTAAAACCTGATTATCTTCACCGTCATGGATGGAAGATAAATTGCCACATTTAGAGTGCAACACTGAAGTAAGGACTGCCTCGTTACGAACAGGAGCCCCTACTACAGGAGTGGGAAGAATTCCCTTGCCATCAGAAGCAACAAAGAGATCAGAAGCTACTTTGGATTTAGGAATCCAAACTTTTTGTGCTTTGCGAGATTTTTGAACATTTGAGCAGCGAGGACCACCCCCAGTTCGAAGCATCTCTTCACAAGCAGTCTGGTCGAAGTGTACAACCAGAGTCTTCTTTGTCGATCCAATCGACACATCATCGTATTGAGCAATTGCCTCCTCGTCAGAGGAGAAGGTCGTCCCCAGCAGAGTCGCCATTTTGTTTTACTTAACAAAATGCCAGAAAAATTGGCTTTTGAAAATAAAACGAGAAAAAGTACAAGAAGTACAAATTTGATTCTGGAAAAGTATTGCTATGGAAGTCTGATCTGTAAATGATCACTTTGTTCCTTGGACCATACGATGATGATGAAGATCACTGCTTGAAGATGAACAACGGAAGAACTATTCACCAGAAAGGTATCGACACACTTGGGCACTGATGGCGAGGCCAAATGCTTTCCTGCTTTGCTTCACTCTGTTCTGAAAGAAAGGTTGAAGAAGAATGCTCTAGGAGAATCAAAATCTCTGAGTTCTAATCTCTCTGTTTTCTCTCCTCGTCTCTGTCCGTTATGTGAAAAATAAGTCTATTTATAGACTTGGGCTCTTGTGCGTAAAAACTCAGCAAAAGTTTCGTCTTTACGCTAGTAACTGCCACCCATGACTGAAGTCATCCTCTGCATACGTTGACACGTGTCCCATCATTTCAGTAAGAATAGGATGCACGTACATACGTTCTTTGAGATGTGTGGCATGAAAGCCATGTAGGCAAACTACGTTCCGAATTGGTGAAGAAGAATAGGGCATAAAAACAACCCCAATATACTCTGAGCGTAAAGTAGTAGACTAGGCGTATAATAGCCCGACATGGACTTCCCGTAAAGTGGTTGTTGAATAACCTTGAGCGTAAAAGTAGCCCAAATAAACTTTATGCACACGTCAACTTTTGAGCGTAAAAACTCGTATAGTCTCTGTGCATAAAAGAAGTCATACTGTGAGCGTAGAATAGCTCAGTCCACATACTAAACGACAACATTGGTCTCTGTGTAAAACAAATCCCTTCAATTCTGTGATATATGCCATCATTAAATCTTCATGTCAGACTTTGCATTAAATGCAAGACTTGACAGCTTTGTCCAGCGTAAAAGTAGCTAGCCTGCCTTAGGCGTAAAACGATTAGCTTTGACCCGGGCGTAAAATGATTAGCATGTCTTAGGCGTAAAGTGATTAGCCTGTCTTAGGCGTAAAGTGGATCAATTTGAGTGGAATGTTTCATCTCTTTGACTCATTCTATGAAGCACTTTTTACGCTCCTACAGTACTACTACATCAGCAAGCACGTAAATCATTATTCCGAAGCTTGTTTTTTATTAGAATCTAGTCCAAGTCATTTATAATTTATTATGTATTTTATCTTTATTGAGTCTAGGATATTAATTATAAGATCGACTGGATAATACTGGCTTAGGTTAAACATAGTCCACTTTCCTATACAGCCTACCTATCCATAGTCCACCTACCAAAAATTTTATTTCCATTGTGCAATAGAATTTGACAAATGTCTTACATTTTTACTGAGACAGAACTCAAACTGAGTTCGGCCCGAGTTTGGTCCGAACTCTGACCTAGTTTGGTCAGTTTGAATTTAAATATTTGTTGCCTCCAAATCTGCATACAACGTTCATTTGTGAAATCTTTGCATCAGAACTCTGCCCGAATTCTGCCCGAGTTCAGTCCTAGAAAACACCTATAAATAGAAGAGAATTTCTTATTTCAAATCAATCAATCAATTTCATCTTCTCTTCTCTCTTTAATAAGTGTTTTCATCCGATCAAAATCTTTCATATCACACATACACTTCTCTTAGCCAAAAGCCAGTAATATCTATTCGAAGTAGAGTCTTTTGATTCTCAAGAGTTGTAAAGAGGTTGTTCAGTACAGAAACTATCTCTGTTGTAGAGCCGATCGTGCGCTCGTCACGAAGCACGGTGTTGTGAAGTTGGTCGTGCACTTGTCACCAAGTACGGTGTTATAAGAGACTGCAAGCTCTCAATTAGCTTGTGCCTTAGTGGATTAACAACGAGCAAGAGTACTCGATACTGGATTAGTCCTCTCAGAGGGATACCAGTATACATCGCTGTGTCACTGAGTTTGTCTCTCTATCTCTTTCTATATTTATTTACTATCTCTTATTCACTGCCATAGTTATCTGTTTATAATTTTAAATTGGTGATTATTTTCTGCTGCACTCGCACTCACTATATTCACCCTCCTCTAGAGGTGCTCAACGGTCCTACATAATATATGGATTTCATAGAGCTAAACGCATGAATGTAATATTATGCAAAGGAGTATATAGGTGCAAGTATATCCAATATACAGTAGGCAATACAAGGTAAGGTAATGCAGTTATTCATGAATGCAGGGTACAATAGCGGACATGTAGAAGGAATAAGGACCAACATATGAACAAGGATGAATTAGAGGATTAGACTCTAAATGAGTTATCTAAACCTATGGTAGCATACAGGACTGACACCTAGTGAATTAGGGCAGAACTAAATAAGGGTGTCTTGAAGGATTGAACATCTAGGTATATGGTGGACTGACCTGCAATGGAACTGGACTATTTGTGAAGTAAGGACTGAATACCCCAGTGACATGGTAAGCCAAATATGGGCTGGACATGAGAGGAAATCTGGACTGTATTATGAAGTTCAGGACTGAGTGTTAGGTTCAAGGGCCAAACACTAGGATATAATGAAGACTGATCTTAATCCTTTCTTAGGATTGATACAATAGAGATCATGGGACTTAGACTGATATTTTAGTTTGGGGAATGAACACTAAGTTAGAGGACTGATACCCAGGGTAGGACATCATCTGTGAAGGGTAGGCACACCATGTTCATATCTGAACATGAAGTAAGCAGGGACTTTATGAAGGCAGGACACTACATGAAGTGTTTGAATATGTTTGAATGACATTGTGGTGAACTCGACTGACAAAATAAGTTAATAATGTATGGTTATGTGAATGCAGTATGAATGATGTGTGCAGACATGTGTCAAGTGAATGAATGCAGTATGGATAGTGTGTGTGCGTACAGAAGTGATAATATGAAAAGCTCAGAGCATTGGGGGTCTCGACTACAAAATGGGGGACTTGCAGATCAAGCCAAGGCTCTAGCTATGGTCATGTGTCAGTCAATGCCCTAACTAAAAAATATGCTTTGGTGAAGAAAAGAGGGTGTGTCGAGTGTGTGCAAATCCTAGTAGTCGACAGCACTGTTTCTGGCTGAACTCAGGGTACAGTATCCCCGTGTCCATGATGACATAGCAAACACACCAAAATTGACTTAGTCGAACACTAATGTAACCTACATATCATAAGCTACCCAAATATATAATTTATTCTGAAATTGGTGAACAAAACACCCTATGGGGCATTTCATCGAACACTTGAGATACGTATTCGATACGGAGCAAAACTCATGATACGTACCTCAAATGGACATGAACTAGACCCGCATCATTCCTAGGGCTAAGGGGACCCAAAATGGATGCATCTACAACAACAAAACTAAAATCTAATACGTTTAGAGGCTCTTACAAATTAGGAGTTGGAATCCTAATGAAAATCCTCCTAAAATGATCTTCCACCAAATCCAACGGTCAAATTGCTCCAAATCCTTCCTAGCTAGCCAATAGAGACCTCCTTTCTTCAAGGAGAAGAGTTTGCAATTGGTTCGGATGAATTTGGAGTTAATTTGGTGAATGGGGGCAAATTTGGGGAAGAACAAAATTAAGGTTAGGGTTTCTATGCAGAGGAAAGAAAGGGGGCTAATGATGAGTTATATAAGGTGAGGGGGCAGCTCTAGGCTGCTATAGCCGCCACATGGTTGGGCTACGATTTAGGTCAAGTCACAATAGTCTAAAGGCATTTCTAATTTGTCAAATCAAGCCCCTTTGCTAAAGGCCCAAACAACCATGTTGTTTATATTCTCTAACTACATTCTAAGTGATTCCTAGCTAGATTAGAGCCTAGTTACTAATCTCAATCCATTAGCTAGGTCTCCATGGTCATGGTTAGTCTCTAGGCAATGTAGTTCAAAGGTTTCACTTGTAAATAACAAAATCACAATACATCAAATTAGATATATTAAAATAATCAAAAATTCACCAATTAATCACTAACATGATTTAAATCCATTATTTAATAACTAACATGATAAATTTTAAAATTTAAAATTACCCGCATTTTAGAAAAGTGGTAGTTATAATCCTTCTCCCTAGAAAAATTTCGTCCTGGAAATTTAAGTTGGTCGTACTCCTCTTAAGGTCATGCTCCCAACAATCATGGTCTAAGAAACTTATATAATCACACAATATTGAAAGATCAACATACAGGGTCTTGACATGCAGTATCAATTGAAGGTCTCATCTAGCTATACTAACCATACTACAGCACACGGCAATCATAAGGTATCAAAAACACACAAGCAATAGTAAGGTGCATCAAATCATCTCAAAAGACATGCTAAGGTCTAGGTCAAACTCACCTCCAACTAGGTCTAGGCTGGAACTTCCTCCTGGAGGCGGGGCCTTGGCTAGGGCAGGTGCAGTAGGACAGTCTCGTATCACATGTGCAGCTGACCGACAGAATATGCACAACTTTCTCTCTCTTCTATAGTCGTCCCATACATGCCCAAGCTTCCTACAATAAGCACAGGTAGGCACTCACTTGACTGGCCTCTATTGGACAGGAATCTGAACTGGAAAGGATGGCCTAGACTACAGGTCTAGATACTCCTGGAGCTCTGGGTGGAACTGGATACTGCTTCTCACTCTCTTAGAACTAGGATCTCCTCCTGAATGCACTAAGTCCCATAATTGTTGAATCCTCTGGCTCTACTCCCTCAGGATCTCGGCCTGATCCCTCTGTGTCTCCAACACATCCCAGAGAAGTCCAAGTATCTGAGCTCCATCATGGGCTAAACCTCCCAAGAATAGGGTATAGGGTACCACTCCAGAAGGTAGAGGAAGACTCTCGGTCTCAGACGAAACTGTTGCTTCTCTGTTGAGGCTGCTACCACCTCCTTAATGGCAGGAGGTACAACTACCCTCTGGTCAGCCGGAGGGGTCACTGAAGTACGTCTAGGCAACTCTAGAGGAGGTGAATAGAGTACTTGTGACAATAATGAACAATTAAAAAAATCAACTCTATTCAATCCCAACTAACAAATTAATCAGAGTATAATTGCGGAATTTAATTAGAGATCAGAAAGCATACGTAGACACAACAATCTTTAACCTGGTTTCCCTCGTGGAGGACTAGTCTAGGCCTGAGAACTCTAGCTCAGGCTTGAAATATACTATTTGTGAAATAGCTTTACAACCACGTGCCTTTACACAGAAGAGCACGCCAACTTGTTGAAAAGATCGTTGAGGCGAACCTTAGAATTTTCCAAGTGACTTCTTGAAGACTCTTGCACAAAACTTCTAATTGACTCGCACCGAGCACCTTGTAGGCTTAGAAGTTTTGTGGCTAGTAGATGAGGAGAGTATGGCTCTTTGGGATGTATAGGCTATAAGAGAGAAGGGTTGAGAAGATGGATGGATTGAAATGAGAAAAAATGTGCCTATATATACTGGTCCTGGGAGGCAGAGTTCGGCCAGAACTCTGTCCAAAATTCAAAAATTATGGCCGTTGGACAACTTGTAATGAGCAATCCCTAAAAATTAGCTCCTAAATTAGGAGACATAGTTCGGCCCAAACTCTGTGTGGGGGCAGAGTTCGGCGCGAACTCTGCCTCCTAGGAGACATAATGCTCATTGGGCTAAATGGGCTTTGGCAGTTTGCCTTTTATTTGTGGAGCTTTTGGTTATCGAGTCTATGGTTGAGGTACTTAGTGTGATTCAACGTACAATAGCCTAGACTCAAATAAAATAAAAATACAGACTTTCGATGACAAGTTCCAGCAGTATTCGTCGAGTAGTCGTCGATGATGATTGTCTGACTTGATATGAGTTAGTCGTCTGATTTGTAGCTTTGATGATGATTTATGTGTCAAGTTGATCATGTCAAATATTGATTTGTTAATTATCAAGATTAGGTTGACTGTGCAGTTTGGGTCAACAATCTCCCCTATTTTGATAATTGACAAAATTACGAGATTTGCGTGTCGCAACATTCATACCTGGACACATATATTGCTCCCCCGTAGATGGACAAGTCGGCTCCCCCGTAAATAGAAGTCCTGATACAAGTACTAGTCCAAACAATATAGCACAAGTGTATCACAATATAGCATAAGTATTTATCCAAAAATGGTTAAGCAAATATCAATATTCTCCTCCTTTGACATTTAGCAAAATAAATAGAAGCTCCCCCATAAAAACATAACCATGGTAAAAATATACAATCACACAACCAAGCTTAAGTCCAACGTAAGAGATAACTTGCAAACAAATAAAAGCCATACAGTCATAAAGTAGTACTAAACAAAGAGTTTTCAACTACATAACCACTGAATGAAAAAGACAAAGTGCATAAACAAAAGACATCCTAAGTATCAGCAGCATCATAAAAATGGACCACGGCCGTCGCGGAGCATAGAAAGGTCCAGCAGAGTCGGATGGGTCGCTGGTAGAGCGACGAGGATCAACAAACGCCGTATCTGGATCGATACCTCCTGACCCAGGTGTCGTCGATACGGTAACCTTTGCGAGAAGGGTCCCGTACCATAGGATAAGACACCGTAGGATGAGTAGCCAGCGAGTACTGGATATTATGTAGGGTGTTGTTAATAGCAGACATCTGTAAGGTGGTGCGATAGTCCATCTAAATCCAGCGATCATCCTTTAAGCGAAAACGATCACGTAGCATGGTCTGAATGGACTCGAGAGTAGCAGGTGGCTCGGGCGCAGGTTGGCCAAGAGCAGGTGGATCAGCCTGAGCATCAGACTCGGAATGCTTTGACTCAGTAGGAGACTCAACAGCTGCGAGAAGCCGTCGTGCCTTAGACAGATTGGCAGGGACAGGAAGGAACTGGCACTCATCAAGAGGAACATGGAACGCACAAAAAATCATCGGCAAATATATGGCGTAGACTAATAATCGAGGTCTCTTCCGTGCACTAATCATCCAGTCCATTATAGTGCACGAAAGGTTAAAAGGGTCATGGAAGTGGAGATGATAAAGTGCAGAGATCTCAATATAAGATACTTCATCGGTCGATCCCGCTTTAGGCAAGATCGTGGAGAAAATGATACGATAAAGTTCATAGAAATACGAGTTAAGAAATTTAGCCCGTAGCTTGCGTAGACGAGTGTATGGAGTACACAAATCATCCTTGAAACTTGCAAGGGACGATCCATCAGGAAATTGAAACTTGCGTTCATCGACAAGTTTCTTCCAAGAATTGGGGTCCGATATCTTGAGATATTCTGCAAGCTCAAAATCATCAAAAGTAATATCGATACCAGCGACACGAGAATAGATTCGTGTGTCGTCAAAGGTTAGATTACAGTAAAACATTTGGATAGCATTCAAATAAATTAGAGATGATGTAGAAACTAACTCATCTAGACAAAGATCATGGAACAATGAGTCATAAGCCAAAATATTATGAAATTGATAGAATGACCCGTATACACACTCCTTGAACGAAAGTCATTGAACCATTCATTGGAAGCCTCCAATGATACAAAAATTTGTTCACTGAATGTGTTGGGGTCATGAGGTGGTGGTGGATTAAAAAGTGGATGGATTGGAGGAGCAGAGAGGAGGAGGATTGGAGGATGAAGCACCTTCACTCCTTCTTCTCTTGCCTCTTCCAAAAAGTCTAGGAGCCATGGAAAATTTGAAAAAAAATTGAAAGGAAATAAAGAGGAATATGAAATTATACCTCACAAAGATGAGAAAAGATGGAAGGGATCTCCCCAAAAGCTTGAAATCTTGAGTTTGGAAAGAAAAGCCCTAAAAACGGAGTTTCTAGGGTTAGGGTTTGAAATTTGTGTTTGGAGGAAGGTAGAAGAAGAATAAAATGAAGAAAGGGTTGTTTCTCGGGTTTAAGGAGTTTGGGAGCAGCCAAGCGGGTGAAATCTGGACCGTCGGATCAAATCAATGGATGGCTGAGCATCAGGGAAGGTTCTGTGACCAGGAACACAAAGTTCGGCCCGAACTCTGTGTGGGACAGAGTTCGGCCCGAACTCTGTCTCCATGGGCACAGAACACAGAAAACTTTAAAAAATGGCTGAAGTGTTGGTTAAAAATGAATAGAATTTTGAAAGTTTAAAAAGTGGCAAATTTTTGAAAAAAATGAAATTTAGAAAATTTGAATTAACTAACTTATAAATGAAATTAAACCATATAATAAACAAGGATTTATGACAACGACCATTATGATAAAATTGCCATGGGTTAGCTGTAGGGGCCGGATCCCAGCTAGCGGTAGTCCGAAGACTAGTGCACCGTGTCGCTTAGGCTTTTACGCCTTGTTGTCAGAAGAACCCTTTCGGCTTGAACCCATAGCAAGGTCACCATAGAGATATATGTCATAATCGTTATTTACGCAGGCTAATTTATTTAATGACTGTTTCATCCAAAATTCCTAATTTACGACAAAGAAAATTGAAGCACTCTTCGGCTCGTAGTTTGGTAAAGAAGTCTGCTAGCTGATGTTCAGTGTCTATAAATTCTAAATTAATCGTGCCTTGTTTTGATGATCACACAAAAGTGATGTCTAATCTCTATGTATTTAGTGCTGAGCGACAAACAGGGTTCTTGGTTAGATTAATGGCACTAGTGTTATCGTAAAAAATAGGTATGTGCTTGAAATATAAGTTGTAGTATTCAAGGTTTGCCGCATCCACAGAATCTGTGCACAACAACGACCAGTGCGATGTATTCAACTTCTGTTGTGGATAGTGCGATAGAGTTCTGCTTCTTGCTAAACCATGAGACTAATGTCTTTTCTTACAATTGACACGTGCCACTGGTACTCTTACGGTCGACTTTGCAACCCGCAAAATCAGCATCAGAATATCAGATTAAATAGAAGGAAGTGGTTTTGGGATACCACAAGCCTACCGTAATAGTTCTTTTAAGGTATCTAAAGATACGCTTAACTGCGGTCATGTGTGATTCCTTAGGCTTGGCTTGGTATCTAGCATATAAGCAAACACTGAACATAATGTCTGGGCACTAGCAGTTAAATATAAAACTACCAATCATACCTTGATACTTACGTTGATCGACTGGTTTGCGCTTTCATCAGGTTCCAGCTTTGTGGTAGTATCCATAGGGGTGCTGATAGGTTTGATGCTGTCAAGCTCAAACTTCTTCAGCATGTCCTTGATATATTTCGATTGACTGATGAAGACGCCTTGTGAAAGTTGTTTGATTTGCAATCCAAGGAAGTAGGTGAGCTCCCCTATCATGCTCATCTCGAACTCATCCTACATACACTTGGCAAATTCCTTGTATAGACCCTCATTAGTAGACCTAAAAATAATGTCATTAGCATATATTTGAACTAACAGAATTATGCCATCAAGAGATTTTATAAATAGTGTAGTATCCACTTTCCATTTTAAAAACCTTTATCTAGTAAGAAAGTACTCAGACGATCATACCAAGCTCGAGGAGCTTGTTTGAGGCCATAGAGAGCTTTTAAGTTAAAAAACATGGTCAAAAATTTGTAATTTTCGAAACCAGGTGGCTGTTTAACAAAAACTTCTTCCTTGATTAAACCGTTTAGAAAAGCACTTTTCACATCCATTTGGAAAAGTTTGAAGTTTTAAAAATTTGTAAATGCACAAAGCATGCCAATGGATTCTAGTCGGGAAACAGGAGCATACGTCTCATCATAATCGATGTCCTCCTCTTGATTGTATCCTTGGGCTACGAGACGAGCTTTGTTGCGAGTGACTGAACCGTCCTCCTTTACTTTGTTACGAAAAACCTATTTAGTGCCAATTATTGAGTGGCCATCAAGTTTCGAACAAGTTTCCAAACTTGGCTTCTCTCAAATTGGTTGAGTTCTTCTTGCATCGCGAAAATCCAAAATTCATCATTAAAAGCTTCTAAAACATTTTTCGGTTCTATTTGAGAATAATATAGTGCTAGCTATAGTGTCTCTTACAAGGATCGAGTGGTTACCCATTTTGATATTTCACCTATTACCAAGTCTTTTGGATGAGAGGGAGTAAATTGGAACTTCTTTGGTAATTCCTTTGGAGAGTTGGTTTCAGACATTGTATTTATTGATGTCGAAGTAGATGGTTCATCATCGTCGTTGTAAATAACAGCTGTACTATTGTCCTTATCAAAAGTTACATTAGTAGACTCTTCAACAATCATGGAGCGCTTATTGAACACTCTATATCCCTTATTCTTGGCCGTATAGCCAGAAAGAATACCTTCGTCAGCTTTGGCGTCAAATTTGCCTAAGTTGTCTTTGGTATTCAGGATAAAACAGCGACAACCAAACACTCTAAAATACGAAACATTAGGAGTCCTACCAAACCAATGCTCATAGGGTGTCTTCTTCGAAATGGGTCGAATCAACACCCTATTTAAAACATGGCATGCTGTGCTGACAACTTCTGCCCAAAAATTTTGGAAGAGAGAATTGATTTAGCATAACTCTAGCCATATCGCCAAGAGTTCTATTCTTCCGCTCCACAACACCATTTTGTTTAGGAGTTCTAGGACACGAAAATTCATGACTAAAACCATTTGAATCACAAAATTTTTCAAAATCAGAATTTTTGAATTCTCCACCATAATCACTTCGGATACGAGTAATCATGTAGCCTTTTTCGGTTTGGACCCATGTAAATCTTAAAATCATCTATAATAAAAGCGTAGAGTTTTCCGCCAAAACTGTCTACTCTACTAGGACCAAATAAGTCTATATGAAGTAATTGCAAAGGTCGGGTAGTACATACAGTGTTTACGGATTTAAATAAAGATTTGGTAGTCTTATTCTTTTCACATTCGTCACATACCGTGTCTTTCTTGAATAAGATATCCGGCAGTCCTCTGACTAACTTCTTGGTGGATTGTTTGGATAGTATCCATGTTGGCATGACCAAGACGCTGCCCATAGGAGTTTTTCGTCTTTGTGAGCGTAAAAGCATCATCATGCACTGTTAGTATCACTAGATAGATAGAAAATATAAATGTTATCTTCCCTTATCCCCTCAAAAGCGATATCTCCAATTGATCGATCATAGATAAAGTATTTAGTTTTTTCGAAGTTAATATCATAACCGTGATTAGCAAGATGACTAATGCTGAGCAAGTTATGCTTTAACTCGGTCACTAAACAGACATCGTTAATGATAGGAGAGGGAGGATAACCAATAGTACCGTTACCTATGATGTAGCCTTTAAGGTTATTGCCGAAGGAAACGTACCCTTCCTTTTTCATCGATAGTGTTGCGAATAGATTTGTATTTCCAGTCATATGGCGTGAACACCCACTATCGAGAATCCACTTGCTTCTAGTTGAGAAGGGAAGGTCCACCTACATCACGAATAGATGTGACCTTTGGTACCCAGATTCTTTTGGGTCCCAAGAGGTTAGACTTTGGTACCCATGCATATATATTTCTATCAACTAATCTCTTAATCCTACATTGTGGAGAAATGCGTCAATATAGGTTACAATATGTACATCTAGCATGCATGTTTATAGAGCATATTGATAGTGGTGTCTATAAGTAGGATGATTACAGCTACGTGCAGCAGTAGTGTGAGTATGGTGACTGTGTGCAGTAGCAGGGTAACTATAATGATTATAATGACTGTGTGCAGTAGCAGGGTAACTATATAATTATAGTGACTGTGTGCAGCAGCATGATGATTATAATGATTACGTGTATGTGTCTTACGTGCTGCATGTGAAATGTGTACATGAAAGCATGATTTTGTTTAGCACGTGAATGAGTGTTCTTGTGGTGACGTGCCTTTTTGTGTTGAGTTGGTACTGTTTGTACGTGTTGTGAATATGAGACTGAACTTGCGGTTGAATAACCTGCTTGTCCAGTTTAATCTCTAATTTCTTAGAGACAGCGTTCAACTCATCGCATTTAGCAGTAAGACCGTATATTCTACCTGTAGAATTTTGAACTTATTTTTCTCTTCAACAAGTTCTTTGTTTAAAGCAGTGATTTCAAGTATTTGTTTCTCAATAATTAATTTAGCATCGTGTAAGCTTAATTTAGGCTTAGATACCTCTTCAGTATTTTCGTGGGTGTAGTATTTCTAACATCTTCTAGTAAACATGAAAGTTTGGATCTCGGTTTTGTAGTACTTGATCTTATCCTTTGCATGTTTATATTTATTGATTACCTTTTTTTGATCATCAAGTAGATCACCAAAGGCATCACCAATTAATCAAAAGTAAAATCATCAAAATAATCTTTTACCTTTTCTGAAGTTGCAATTAGACAGACGTTAGCCGTGTTTTGTGGAGATTCTTCCTCCTCGTCTGAATCACTAGCCTCGCTTTCATGCCAGATGCTAGTGTTGGCATACTTCCTTGTAGTTGACTTTTTGTACGGCTTCTTATATCTGCTTCCCTTCTTTGCTGAGCGACAATCTTTCTTGACATGTCACGTCTTTTTGTATCCGAAGCAGGTGGGTTCTTCCTCATCGTCTCTTTGTTCTCTCTTCTTTTTGTTAAAGCGTAGAAACTTTTTGAAGTTTCGAACTAAGAGAGCTTGATCGTCACCATCGGAGTCGTCGTCATCGGTATCTTTTGAGCTAATTCTTCGACGATGCTCTCAAAGCAATCTCCTTCTCTTTTGGAGCTTTTTCTTCGAAGTCTTTTAGATCGAGCTCATGCGTCATCAACTTGCCCATCAGTGTTTCTAGTGACATTGCCGTGAGATTATTGCCTTCGATGATCGACGTGACTTTGGGGTTCCAAACCTTTGGCAATCCTCGTAGCACTTTGCGTATCTTCTCATGGTTGGAATAATCTTTTCCAAAAGAAGATAGCGGGTTGACGATGTCGAGGAATCTGGTGAACATTTGAGTGATCGTCTCATTAGGCTTCAGCTTGGAAGCCTCGTACTCCTGTGTCAGACGGCTGACTTTTAATTCTTTGACTTGCGTGTCCCTTCATGAGTCACATCCAAAAGCTTCCATACTTCATGCGAGGTGGTGCATGTGGAGACCTGTTGAATTCAGCCATGTCTATGGCACAAAAAAGAGCATTAATAGCCCTAGCGTCTAGACTTGCCTGGTTCTTCTTCTGCTCAGTATACTTATCGTGAGGTTTCTCGACGAGACTTTCCTCGACAGTTATTCTGGAAGGTTTCTTGTAGCCATCAGTGACTACAGTCCACAGGTTAAAGTCTAGAGACTTAAGATAAAAACTTATTCTAGTCTTCCAATATGTATAGTTGGTCTCATCAAATAGGGGTGGCCTATTTATGGATTGACCCTCACCATAGTTGGTAGAGATGGGTTGTATGGTTGCCATGGATCAACTCTAGGATTAAATACTAATCAAGAGACAGGGCTCTGATACCAATTAAGTACGTATAGGCAACTCTAGAGGGGGGGTAAATAGAGTACTTGTGATGATAATGAACAATTAAAAAAATAAACTCTATTCAATCCTAACTAATAAATAATTAATCATAGTATAATTGTGGAGTTTAATTAGAGATCAGAAAGCATATGCAGACACATCAATTTTTAACCTGGTTTCTCTCGTGAAGGACTAGTCCAGGTCTAAGAACTCTAGCTCAGGATTGAAATCCACTATTTGTGAAATAGCTTTACAACCACGTGCCTTTACATAGAAGAACACACCAACTTCTTAAAAGATCGCTGCGACAAACTTGGAATTTTCCAAGTGACTTCTTGAAGACGCTTGCACAAAACTTCTAATTGACTCGCACCGAGCACCTTGTAGGCTTATGAAGTTTTGTGGCTAGTAGATGAGAAGAGTTTGGCTCTTTGGGATGTATAGGCTATAAGAGAGAAGAGATGAGAAGATTGGATGGATTAAAATGAGAAAAAAAGGGTTCCTATATATACTAGTCTGGGAGGCAGAGTTCGGCCAGAACTCTGTCCAAAATTCAAAATTATGGCCGTTGGACAACTTGCAATGAGCAATCCCTAAAAATTAGCTCCTGAAAATTAGAAGACAGAGTTCGGCCTGAACTCTGCCTCCAAGGAGAAAAATGCTCATTGGTAAATGAGCTTTGGCAGTTTGGCTTTTGTTTTTGGGGTTTTTGGTTATCTAGTCTATGGTTGAGGTACTAAGTGCGACTCAACGTATAATAGCCTAGACTTAAAGAAAATATAAAATACAGACTTCCGATGACAAGTTCAAGCAGTATTCGTCGAGCAGTCGTCGATGATGATTGACTGACTTGATATGAGTTAGTCGTCTGATTTGTAGCTTTGATAACGATTTATGTGTCAGTTGGATCATGTCAAATATCGATTTGTTAATTATCAAGATTAGGTTGACTGCGATCCAGTTTGGGTCAACACAAGTAATTGCGCTACCATGACAACGAACTAATGCGAATCTGGACCTGCATGCCACCACTAAAAATGTGTCACGATCCGCACCCAGTAAAAGGGCACGAGACCGTGGGTACGTCCAGTCTACGTCGCAGTATCGACGGTAAGGCTGTCCTAGGTCTCAAACATATAACACAAGTCAATGAACCAGTCTAATATAATATACTCTCCCAACGGAGGACAATGTCAGAAGGATACAACTCAATTACTAAATAACTAAGATGGATATCAGCATGAAATGGGATAGATAGAAGGATCACAAAGTTTAATACAAAACCAGATTTAATGATGTTTAAGTGTTATCATCACTACACACACAAAGTATGAAATAAGTACATCTTATGAAATAATTGAAAACTACAACTAGACAAGAACCTAACAATCTACTCCAAGCTTTACTGGTATCTCCTCTAGGCTGGCTGAAATCCTCCAAGTTATTTGTAAAATTTTCAACGTTATCCTGTCAGGACG
>JANAVB010029819.1:14389712-14456688 GCA_029216955.1 Iris pallida
TGGTAGCTAAGATAATTAGTTTGTGAATCTGATTTGCTATATATATCTATACAAGTCGTTTAACTATATTGGTCTTGGCAGTTTCTCGTGATCATATTCCTCTATATGAGTCTTGGCATTGGATTAATTCAAGATTCTGTAACTACAGTCTTCTCTTTAGCAAAGCTGCGTTGAGGAGGACATAGAGGAAGGGGAGACCAAGCAAGTTATTTCCTATGGATGAGTGGAATTTAACAACAGGAAGCCTGCAGTTTCAAACAAGAAAAAGGCAAACAAAAGTAACGTATAACTATAAGTTGAATAAGGATCCCTCGCTCAAGGTATTCAATAAGACGCCAAGCAGGATTTAATTAGAAATCTTATTCTTATCATCTTGACTATAAATTTAAATATAAATAAACAAAAGGAGTCCTATTTATATTTATTCATAATAAGATAAGCACAATTAAGATCTTCATATAAAATGTATTATCCTATCTCTATGAAATAAAATATTAAGTAGTTTAAAATAAAACATGCACAGGATAATATTATTGTAACCTTTACTATATAAATTAAATTTTAGAAATTGAATATTGTTATGTCAAATTTAAATTCACTTGTGTTTTAAAAATGATCTAATGATCCAAACCTATAAAGTATGCAAACTAAATCACGAAAATCCGTAAATTACATAAGTCGAGATAACTTAAGTAGTATATAATTTAGGATTTAAAACAAATAATTAATATCTTTATATAAGTAATATGAAATGATAATAATATGTTTTATATAATTTTGTTAATAAAATTCGAGGATAATTATTTTTTCCAAACCATAAACTTTAAAATAGTTTTGAAATTAACATTAATCATAAAATATCTTTAACGAAAGTTTCAAAAAAATACAATAATTAAAATAAAAAAATAATAAAAAAATTTAAAATTTGGAAGAGGGTTACAGGACGTGATGTCGTACGAGTCTGGAGTTGTACTCATACGAGTCAAGATAACAAGTTCTCAAAATGGTTATCTCAATTTAATATTAGCAACAGAAGAAACATAGTCACATTGGAGTTACACTGAGTAATATGAAACAAGAGGCTTTCAATAGCCCAAATAAATTTGGCAGATTGGCTTACAACACTCAAGTTCTCTCTTACCCATAAAAGATTCTATTGTTCCATACATCATCTTCTATATCTCGGCCGTATCATTCCGTTACAAGTTCGAGCGTCAATGCGGTCGTATGCCTCAAAATACTATGACATTCCATGCCTCATCGCGTTTAAGCGAATCTCCGCGGTGAACAATCCATTCCTTGTATCAAGTCATTTCTCTCATAAATTAAGTTATTTCTTTTGTATCATACTCGATATGAATCAATATTTATTCCGAACAAGCCACCCCGAGGTGATCATGCCGATAACAAACTGCTTTTGATTAAATCAAAATTAATCCGATACAACTCGACCAACATATATATTTTTCCAACTTAAGTTCGGCGCGCAACCGAACTGATTCGTTCCTATCGATTTACGATTTTGGTTCCACCCGTTGTTTCTCGTGCAACATTTCAATTCTAACATTCAAGTCATTATTTGAATTTGTTCTACGCATTTGATATCAACTTGCATGTTCATATGCAAGTATCATTCATAATCAACTCGTTGCAGTTTATGCAACAAAATCCAACGAATTTTGTTATATCTATGCAACCAATATTTCTCATATCGACTTGTTGCATTGAAATAAAAAAAATCTCAATTTACAAATAGCGATTTGTTGCACTTCCAACAACAATATTTCACGGCTCGTTGCACTTAATGCAACCAACATTTCATGACTTTACTCGGCAACATCATATAAATTTTGAAACGCTTGTGGAAAAATACACAACTTTGTATTAGTCTTATTGTATGGAACATCCAGTACGGCATCGCGTAGGGACAAGATTCATTTGATCATGATCCTTGTTAGCAATTAGGCAAACGAAAAAATTTGGAACGACAAAAGTATGAGTATAATTCGGCACAATATAAGTAAAATACGGTCAAAAATTCGTCTAACGAAAAACGTTCGAATCAGATTTAATTCGTGTTTACTACGTTTCATATGAACTAATTCGGCACTAAAAATTCGGCATATATATAGGGCCCAGCCACCTCTACTCCTTCATAAACAAGGGTTCAATGTGAGAATAAGAAGAGGTTGGATGATAGAAAACCGAAAAGTTTTTCTTTGATTGTTGCAAGCAATATGTGCAAAGATTCTTGGGTTTCTTTTTTTTGGTTATTGTGACACTTTTTCTTCTTTTCTTTTGATAATTTTTAAGAATTGTGCCAGTCTTAATATCTAATAGCAGCAAGAGTCAAGAAAGTTCAGACTGTTAGGTTTCTTGGTCACATTTTTTTGGCCAATTTTTTTTAAAATTCGTACGGTACGCGTTTAAAACGCCACATGCTTAAAATTTGCATACAAATCCAAAATTTTCAAAAGTACGTAAGTTTTATACGTTTATGTAAGATACGAAAAAATTCGCATAAATACGCATTTTAGTCGGGTGATTGCTAACAAGGATCATGATAAGCAATTTTTGGAATTAAAACGAAGCAAAGCGTCCTGAACAAATTGAGCCTAGAGCTCTGATACCACTTTCACGCCCCGACCCAGGAATTCGCTCATCCTCATATCGATTTTACCGAATCGATCATCCTTGCTAGGGCATGATGTCGTTCAAGTCTGAAGTTACATTCGTACGAGGCAAGATGACTGGTTCTCAAAATGGTTATCTCAATTTGATATTAGGAACGGAAGAAACAAAGTCATATTAGAGTTACATAAAGTAATATGAAACAATTCTTTTTATTCAATAATCAGCAGAATTATAAAGGCTTTCAATAGTCCAAATGAATTTGCCAGATTGTCTTACAATAGCAAAATTCTCTCTTGCCCACAAAGGATTTCATCGTTACATACATCATGTCTTCTATATCTCGGCCACATCATCATGATGCAAATTCGAACGTCAATGTGGTCGCACGCCTCAATACGCTATGGCATTCCATGCCTCAGCACATTCAAGCGAAGCTCTACAGCGAGCAATCCATTCCCTGCATCCTGCAAGCAATCTGGTGGAAGATCAGTATTAATCCTCTCGCGTACTGATACGACCAACTTTACTAAATCGATATTAGGTAAATGTATGAATCATGCATCTTACCTTGTGATCTTTCTATATTTGCTTGAGGATCGATTTCATGGCACATTGTAAATAGTAAATCATGTATTTTATGGCAAGCATGTTATCATTGATTTATGTAAGTAAGCAGACAACATATATCAATCTCATATTATCTCGTGGAGACTTCTTACTGATGTCGACGCACTCATCCTTGTACCGATGTAAGGTGAGTATGCCTACCATCTTTCCATGTCATGTTATAAGTGATCTTTGTGCAGGATCTCTGTGTGCCTGTACTTTCAGCCACCGGCCCCTGTCTATATAAAAGTCACTGGCATTCATCAAGCTAGAATGGACTCTACCATGGTATGAAGGCAATTTTGCTAACCCTATTTTTTTGAAGCTCTCCCGAACATTAGCTATATTTATGGCGCTCTTTTTTTTGTCACTACCACATTTAAATAGGGATATTTTTGTCAATTTATTATTTATATTACTTGAATATTGCTAACTCATTTATTGAGAAGGTTTTATTCATTATTAGCTTAGCCTATTAATTGAACCTTGACTTGAACTCTATGAGACTAGACATGACCACATGAGCCCACAACCTAGGATGAACATAATTAGCTTCATTTAAGTAATGTTAGACTTAGTTTAGACTAGGTTTGAATCCCACACTTAGTGCACCATTAACCCTTTGATTATGAGATGATTCATGATGACTTTAGAGGGTAAATTAGACTTTTTAGAGGGGTTTTAGGGCTCCCTCTCTTGGCTAGTATTAGAGGCCTTTAATTCATCTTCTTCTCACTAACGAGCCTCCACAAAGCCCTAGAATAGTACCTTTTCATTTCCACTCATCTCCACCATCAAAACTCTCCCAAATTTTCCTAAACTCCGCCATAACCTTCATTCTTCAAGGCTAGGAGCTTGAGATCCAAGGAGCTCGTGGGGAAGTGTCCAAGGAGGAGTAAATCGTGTCTAACTTGACACAAGAGCATTACACAAGAGATTTCATTAGGAAATCAACCACCCAATAGGTAAAACATTGAATTCTCATAGTTTTAGATCCTTCTTCCTACATGACACCTTTTAGATGGTTAGGGATACCCACGGGGAGGTGAGAAAGGCTCAAACCTTCCTTTTTGTGCATTTCACATGGGTTTTTGAGCCATCCTTGGAGAAATCCGAGGAGGGCCCCCAAGTGTTTGATGAAATGCCCTATAGGCTAGTTTGAGCTTTGTTTTCAGTTTTGATGCTATGTTTGGATAGGTGATTTATTGTGTAGGTTTTTTATGTACAATTCCTAATAATTTCATATATATATATATATATATGTCTGTGTGTGTGTGTGTGTGTGTGTGTGTGTGTGTGTGCGCGCGTGTGTGTGTATATTGAGCTACATTCATGTATTAATTTGTATATTATTATAGATGTATGTTTTGTGTGTGTGTTTTGTTTGAGGGTGTGGCTCGAGTGCTCTGTCCATAGAGCAGAGGGAGTTTCGATCTGTGAGTGTGTTATTTGAGAGAAAGGTTGGTTTACTGTCAAATGAACATGAGAAGGGGGGCTTGAATTGGGTTCTGCGAACAGAACTGCAGCTGGGCATGGCCCATGCTGTGCAACAGATCAATGCTACATGTGGTTGGCCATTGGTTTTGGGCTTAGGATATCTAGAGTGGGGTTTGAGTTTTAGAGATTGGTTTTAGGTGTTAGGTGTGTGTATCAGATTTGGTTTGGTTTCAAGTATAGGGCTTGGTATCAGAGTTATGTAGTATCGAAGGTTGTAAGGGATTAAGAATTTGAGTTTGGATGAATCTTAGTATATTTAGTTTCAGTAGACTACATATTAGTTAGATGTTAGTGTTAGAGTCTTAGGATGTAATACCAAAGTTAGATATTAGAGTTTAGTCATACCTTGACTTAGTATCTTAGAGTGCTAGGATATTAGTTGGCTTGGGCTAGCATTGTAAGCATCTAACATCTGCAAGTAGAGTTGCAGGCATGGCAAATGCAGGCTTGGCTTTACATGTCAAAGGCTTGGCCTTGCTTGCAAAGGCACTATAGCAGTAGAGGATCCTACTCCCCATATGCAGCAGGTAGTAGCATTTGTTATGCAGCAGCACTTGAGTTTGCAGCATATGCAGTGGCAGCATAGGTGCTGGGCCACATGGCCATGTTACCTGCAGGTAACATATGGCTTTGGGCCAGTAGTATGTTAGCTAGAGGATATGGTGGTGTTAATGTGTTAGGATTTGTGAGTTGGTATCCTTAGATGTTGGTATCTTGGTCGAGTTTAGTGTTGTATCCTAGTGGTTAGGATTAAGTGTTATGTAGGGGTCGGACCAAGGATACTGTGGGTGTTTTGTAGGCTTGACCTTGCTGTAGTAGGCAGTCAGAGTGAGGTCTGGGACAGCACTGCTTAGGCAGCAGGTGGCTCGGGTTAAGCTCTATCTGCAGAGCTATGCAACAGTGGAGATGGCCATTTGAGCCATTCGCCATTTGCCTTTGTAGCTTGGGGCATTGGCCATCTCATATGTGATTGAGTGTGTGTTAGTAAGTGAGTTAGGATTCTCAATAGAGTATATTCATGTATCAGATATGTTAGGTTATCTTGGTGTGTTAGAGTAAGTGTTTCGGTATTAGGGTGATTGTTAGTGTATCAGAGTATCAAATGTTAGATAGGATATTTAGATAGTTGTTTGTTAGTTCATGTTAGGATGTATTAGTTGGTTCAGAGATTTAGAGGTTAGTGATGTATGTTAGTATTAAGTTATTCAATATGTTAGATCTGTTAGTGAGTTTTGAAGAGTGTTGAGTGTTAGAGTGTTAGGTGTTGGGATAAAATAGAGTCTTGGCTTTCTTTGGCTTGCACCTGCAGACTTTACAGCATGCAACAGTAGCAGCTATAGCTTGTAGGTAGCATGACAACAGTAGCTTTGCGTAGCAACAATAGTAACGCAAAGCCAATTGCAGCAGCAGCTAATGCATGAGTAGTTAGCTCAGCATAGGCCACTTTGACCTTGGTTGAGCCAAGTGTTAAGTATTTGTAGTGGGTGTAAGGTTTTTTGTGAAATAGTGCAATAAGAGTTGGTGTCAGTCTAGATACCAAGTAGTGTCAGTAGAAAATGGCTTGAGTGTGTGGTTAGAGCCATCATTGTAAGGATTTTTCCTTGGATTGGCTAGTTCCATTTGGCCACAGGCAGTGTACTTGGCAACTGCTGTAACCAGGTCTGGCTTGGCCTTGGGATGGCCATTTGGCCACTGTCTAGGCCATAGGCAGTAGGCCATGTGGCCTTGGGGCATGCCCAGGCCATACGTGGTTTTGTTTTGGCAAGAGAAGAGCCACATTGGCCATAGGCCAATGAGTTTAGGGTGGGTATAAGAAATTAGTGAGCAGAAGGGATCTAGAGAGAGTAGTGTTAATTAAGTGAAAGTTTTATGTAAGTTAGTTATATAGTAAGGGAGAACCATATGTGTGTGAGGATGAGAGCTAGTATAGATATTGAGACTTACCTACAATTAGTATGGGCTATATATATTGATAGGGACTACCTATCCAAGTAGATGATTAGGCAATGAATTACCTAATTAAGTTAATGTAAAATCTATGATAGGTAATCGGTATATCTAATCTAAGGCATAGGTAAAGATTACCTTGGATAGTTAAGTAGGTATCTCATATATAGGTATTTGGTAAAGTTAGGCTAAGGGATATCTAAGTTAGGCTGTATAGGTGGGTATTGACTTAGATTTGACTAGTTTGACCAGGATTGACCGGTTGACTAAAAATTAACTTTGAGTCAATATTGACATAGGATGGACCTAGATTGCATATCACACACTAGAAAACTGTCTAACACTGTTAAACCCTATTTAACACATGTATACTCATCTATAGGTCTGTGACTCCACTTTGAGCCTCGATTCATATTGACAGCTCAGGACTGCAAGCGAGTACATTCTCTGATAGTTTTCATTGCTTTGATATTTACTACATCTGTTCAGTTTTAGTATTTTACTTGATTCTCGAAACGAGGATATACGAACTAGTATACATAGGATCCCGTCATGAGATGTTATTCCTGGTTTACGTGGTATATTGGCACATTGTTCGATCTTGTTTTTGTACTTGTATAGACACCGATTTGGGAGTGGGTATGGCCCCATTCTTTTGAATCCTATGTCATGACGTGTTATGGTTTGATCCATTATACTATTCGGGGGATTGGGGAGTTGTTAGAGGTTATGTGATCAATACCCCTCATGTAACTACTTGTGCATAGCTTCACCCTCGTCGCACGTAGGGTGTAGCCTGACCTGATACTACTTGAGTAATAGCTTTCCATTTTGGCCGGCCTGATCTCCAGGTTTACTTGTGCTTGTTCTTGTGCATAGACGATCAAATGGAACAGCCTGATCTCGATCCAAGCTGATCACATAACGCTCTAATATCTCAAGGTACCGTTTATATTTACATTGTACGTCAGATTTACCTGTACTGCTTACATTCCAGTTTTACTTTATATCTCACACCATGACATGATATTCAGTCTATCTTGTATTGTTTTACTTCAATCTTGATATTCTATCTTGTATTCCCTTATAACTGTTTCTTATAGTATTTGTCAATTCATTGGAACTGCTGTTGGTGTTTGTACTTCGCTCCAATCCTGACTGGATAACCAATATTTTTTAGATGATTTAGATGATTGTCCAACCTACTATGAGCAGGGTATACGAGGGGTGTACACAGGAGTCTGAGGAGGATCCTGCTCAATAGAGAGTGCCCTAGATATAGTTTAGAGTATTTAGTATTCATATTATATCGGACTGTTCCGATTGTGAGTTGAGACTTATTTTTATATTCAGGATATGTATTTATTGTGTTGGACATCTAAACTTATGTGTTGTGATAACTTTACTCTTTATTCAATTATCTTCGATTATCTATTTCATATCGTGCTCTATCTGCCTTTAGACTTGTGATTGAGATTATATAGTTCAGATGTCATATTATTCCTCCGTACGGAGATGATAGTTTATACTTTATATTGTTAGATAATATATATTAGATGACCTATACAGCATTCTACCGCCGACACTGTGGCATAGGCTGGACGTAACCACGTCCTCGTGCCCCTAAATAGGGTACAGATCGTGACAATTTTCGATCGTAGGTCGCAAGCCTCGCAAATGAAATGTCCCACATAATAGCTATCTCAAATTCCTTCTAGATCGAACGGTCTCGGCGCCCCGGCGTACTACGTTTGAGGGATAAACCCATGCACGGGCTATATATCTCAAGTCCATTTGACCAACACGCACATCAAATTTATACAATCCAAACATAGTCCGAGTCGAAACCCAGTAATCACATCATCTCAACATTCATCTCTATTTCCATTGGCACAATGTCATAACTCAATGTTCATCAAACGAGTGCCCCAAAGCCTATGAATATTTTGAGGCATCATGCCGTATTTGATAGTTATTCGATATCCTTCGACTCGTGCATTTGATGTACACTTCGATTCAGTATTTCAATGTTCTATGCCTTAGTGTTCATTATTCTCCTACTCGTGCATTTGATGCATGTATCGACACGATATATTAATGTATTAGACTTATGCTCATTCCCTCCGACTCATGCTCTGAGGCATGGGATAGAGTATTCAATGTTCTACAGTTCGTGTACTGAGACACTTGCGTCGATATAGTCTTTCAATCTTCTAGGCCTTTAATTTGTGCACGGAGGCACGAACGACTCGTGCACTGAGGCACTTGTTGACACAGTTATCCCATGTTCTTATGGCTAGCGCACCGAGGCGTACGTCGTTGCAGTATTTTGATGTTCTATGGCGACTCGTAATTTGATGTACATTTCAATTCAATTGTTCTTAGTGTTCGACACACACCTACGATATCCCTCCTTCAGGCCACGTTCGTGGACTCGATAGGATAACTTAGCATACAACGTATATTTTAATAAGGCATGACGGACTTGAAAAGTAGGGTCAAAGCCCTTCCACCTTAGCTGATACGCCTTGTCGTTTCGCGAACCGATGCGGCTCGATCACATAAATTTTGATTACATAACTTTGTTGTACGGCCTACTCTTCCGACTTAGCTATTTGAGCACTTTGTGCTTTGTTAAACTACTTGATTGATTCGGCCTATCGTGCCCATGCCTCAGTCCATTGCGATGTAATACTTTGGTTTGGCGGACTCCGTTACAAATGAGGCAAAATGTCGACCTCTTAATTCAGTGTAAAAGTTAAGCTGCACATAAAAAACTAAAATCAGTACTTGTTGTTGGCCCATTGGTCATATGGTCAACCTGATTTTAATAATTGATTAAACTCTGTCTGGATATACGAAGCTAGTCGGGACATCTCGGATTCTTGGACATGATCAAGATTGGCTATTCACTCCATTCAAGACCGAAGATCTGTTTGCCTACTCGAGTCTGTAATTCCTTATGTATGTTTTTTCATTTTATTTGAGTCTAGGAATATGTTGTACACCGAGTCGTACTGGCAAATAGGCTACCCTCAAATGAGTTCAAAATTTTTAAAATGACCTCTCAAAAAGATTTTCAAAAATCACAAAAGCTTTTTCAAAAACCCTAACTAAACCCTGACTTAACCCTGACAGAACTCGGACCGAGTTCGGCCAGAGTTCGACCAGAGTTCGGTTGGTGGCCATTGTGATTTTGAATCTTTGGAACTTGGTCCTCCTGCAGTTGCGGATTTGACCGAGATTTGCTCAAAGAGTTCTGCCCAATTCTGCCCGAATTCTGACAGAAGTCTGCCTTTGGAACTCCTATAAATAGAGAAGGATTTCGATCATTTCAATTCACTCATTCACTTTCAATCTTCTTCTATCTAAAGCTTTCAGTCTTCCAAAGAGTTTTCTAGAGCTTTCAATTTCAGATCCAAGCCAGTTACAATCCTCTAGTCAATTTGCCAGTGCGGTACGGTCTAGAAGTTTCTGAGAGATTGTAATCAGAAGGCTTGATTGAAGAATACCTCTTCACATTTGAAGTTGGACGAGTTCTTCGTATCAAAGCTCGCGTTGTAGAAGTTGCAAGGACTTCGTAAGAAAACTTGCGATTTTTCCAATAGTGGATTCAACTGGTAGCAAGAGTTCTACCGACTGGATTAGTCCTCAACAGAGGGATACCAGTATACATCGCTGTCTTTGCGTTTGCTCTCTTAACTTTGCTTTACATTATTTCAGTTGTGATTAATATTCTGTGATTGTGCTACTAACATTTTTAATTAGCATTTTTCCGCTGCCAACTCTATTCACCCCCCTCTAGAGTATTACTTTACTATTTCGTTCCTACAATTGGTATCAGAGCGGGTGTTACAGGTAAAGCAAAGGTAACAGTGCAATTATTTATTCATTTTAATTAACTGTTATATAGATCACAGCACAACACATGGCAACTGTGAAATTCACAAGTGAAGGCCAGGCCACAAACAGACCCCCACTGTTTGATGGTACGAATTATACATATTGGAAAACACGGATGAGTTTCTTCTTGAAATCTCTTGACTTTGATTTATGGTCCATTGTTCTTGATGGCTATCAGAAGCCACCTCGTATAAATGTTGATGGAGTTTTAGTTAAAAACCCATAGCAGATATACAGAGGAAGAAAAGAAAAGGGCCAGTCTTGACGCACGTGCCATTAATGCTCTTTTTTGTGCTAGACAGAACTGAATTTAACAGGGTGTCTATCTGCACAACGGCTAATGAAGTATGAAGCTACTCGAAGTCACATGAAGGCGCGACTCAAGTTAAGGAATCTAAAGTCAGCAGACTTACTCAAGAGTACGAGGCGTTCAAAATGAAGCCCAACGAAACAGTTACACAAATGTTCGAGAGGTTCTTGGATATTGTAAATCCTTTGTCTTCCCTAGGCAAAGATTACAGTAACCATGAAAAGATTCGCAAACTCCTGCGAGCTCTCACCAAGAACTGGATTCCAAAGGCTACTGCAATCATTGAAGGAACGACCTCACAACTATGTCCCTCGAAGTACTCATGGGTAAGCTACTCACTCATGAACTGGAGCTACAAGATTTTGAAGAGCCTGCACCAAAGGAGAAGACTATCGCCTCAAGGCTGCACAAAAAGCTGCTGAAGATGACTCAGACAGCAGTAGATCTGACGCTGAAGATCAAGCACTCCTAGCAAGGAAGTTCAAAAGATTCATGAGACATGAGAAGATAGTCAAAGAAAACAACAGCAAAACTGGTACCAAGAAGATGCTGTCTGCTATGTTACAAGAAGAAGGGACACATGAAGAAGGATTGTCCCACAAACTCATCATCAAGCAAGAAGAGCAACAGGTATGAAAAAGGAACCTGAACGATCAACATCACGGAAGTATGCCAACACCAGCATATGGCATGAAAGTGAAGCCAGCGACTCAGAAGACGAACAATCAGAAGACGCTGCAAATGTATGCTTTATGGCATCCGATCAGGTACCTACTGAACCTGTAGTTGATACTTATGATGACTTCACTTTGAGCAATTAGGAGATGCCTTCAGTGACCTGATGACTGATTACAGAAAACTGCGTAGTAAGTATCAGACCTTAAGAAGGTACTCAAAGAGTACAATGGTAAATAGGTAGACTTACCGACCTACTAGCTGAGGTTAGAAATAATGTTAGTGAGTCTGGTGAGCTTTCTTCAATAAAGCTCTTATTACACGAGACTACCAAGTCATCTGAAGAGAAAGACAAAGTTATCGACCAACTGAAAGAAGAACTTTCCATAGAGAAGAAAAGTCTTCGATGTGCACAAATCAGAATGGAATCACTCACTTCTGATTATACTAAGTTGTATGACACTTCCAAAAGATTGGAAATTAGGTTAGGAAAAAGCTGAGCCTGCTGCTTCCTTCCCTAACACGTGTCACTTACCGAGAAATCGGAACATTCCCAAGCCAAACACTGTCAGACCTAACCCTATCAAACCTTTACCCCAAAAGGTTAAGCCCAAACAAGATTATAGGTATGCTTTCTTCTATACTAGAAAACCAAACCTACCAACCATGTACACCACTCAGCTTTCAACACTCGACATGCACAATGTCATTATTGTGGCCTCATTGGTCATATATCATCTGCATGTAGAATGAGAAAGCTTGTTGATTTAAATGTTTATGCTTGGATACCTAAAGCTAACAATTTAGGACCCTACAAGAAGTGGGTACCAAAGGTTTCATCTGCAAACTGTTTTGTAGGTGGAACACCCTTCACATGCTAGAAGCAAATGGATCCTCGACAGCGGTTGCTCACGGCATATGACCGGTGATGCTACCCTATTTGTAACACTGTCGAAAAAAAGAAGGAAGGCTATGTCTCCTTCGGTAATAACTTGAAAGGGTATATTATTGGTATCGGTGATGTTGGTAAGTCTCCCTATCCTGTGATTAAGGATGTCTGTCTGGTTACCGAGTTGAAACATAACCTACTCAGCATAAGTCACCTAGCTGATCATGGTTATGGAATCAACTTTGGCAAAGACAAATGTACTATAGTTGATAGCTCAACTGGTAGTACTATCTTTGAAGGTATCAGGGAAGACAATATATATGTTTTCTATTTGTTAGAAGAAACTAACATTTCAGGTAGATGCTTAATGGCCAAAAGTGATGAGAGTCATCTGTGGCATATGAGACTCGGTCACGCTAATATGGATACAATATCAAGATTATCCACAAAGAAGCTAGTACGCGGTTTACCGGATATTACATTCAAGAAGGATTCGGTATGCAGCCAATGTGAAAGGAACAAAGCTACCAGATCCACATTCAAGTCAGTAAACACAGTATGTACTACTAGACCTCTACAATTGCTTCATATGGACTTATTTGGTCCTAGCAGAGTTGCTAGACTCGGAGATAAACTTTATGCTTTTGTAATTGTAGATGATTTCTCTATATACACGTGGGTATATTTCTTGACACGCAAGAATGATGCATTATCCGAATTTGTCACCTTTTGCAAGAAAGTTCAGAATGAAAAAGGTTACATGATCACTCGCATTAGAAGCGATCATGGTGGCGAATTCGAGAATGCTGATTTTGAGCAATTTTGTGACACACACGATTTTATACACGAGTTCTCCTGCCCTAGGACTCCACAAAATGGAGTTGTGCAACGTAAGAACCGAACTCTAACCGAAATGGCAGAGTGATGTTAAACCAGTTTAGTCTACCCAAATATTTCTGGACTGAAGCTGTCAATACAGCTTGTTTGTTCTCAATAGAGTTCTAATTCGACCCAAATCGAAGAAGACTCCATTTGAGTTATGGTTTGATAGAATTCCTTCAGTTTCATACTTTAGAATGTTTGGTTGTAAATGTTTTATTCTTAATACAAAAGACAATTTGGGAAAATTTGATAAAAGGCCGATGAAGGTATATTTTTAGGTTATGCAGCCAAGAGCAAAGGATAAAGTCTTCAACAAACGTACCATGATCATCGAAGAGTCAATCAATATCACTTTTGATGAATTGAATCAAATGACAATTGATGACAATGACAAAGATACATCTGTACCAAGCTCAACTCCAGCTGATTCTCAACCAAGCTCTGCACTAGCTGAACCTCCTAGAGAAGATCCAGGAACCAGCTACCTTCAGAATCAAACGAAAAGGTTGAAATTTACAGCTAATCATCCAAAGGATTTGGTAATTGGTGATATTACCAAGGGAGTAAGTACTCGTACATCCTATAGAGATATTGTTTCTAGTGTTACATTATTTCACAGCTAGAACCCAAAACTATTGATGAAGCATGTAGTGATAGTTTTTGGATAGATGCTATGCAAGAGGAATTAAACCAATTTGAACGGAATCAAGTTTAGGAACTTGTTCCCAGGCCTGTTGATCATCCGGTCATTGGCACCCGTTGGGTATTCCGAAACAAACTGAATGAGAATGGTTTAGTGACTCGTAATAAGGCTCGTCTCGTAGCTCAAGGATACAATCAAGAAGAAGGTATCGACTACGATGAGATGCCCCAGTTGCGAGATTAGAATCTATTCGCATGTTATGTGCATTTGCATGTTTTCATGATTTCAAACTTTTTCAAATGGATGAAGAGTGCTTTTTTAAATGGCTTTATAAAGAAGTTTTTGTAGCTCAACCTCCAGGTTTTACGGATTTCAAAAACCCAGATCATGTTTTCAAGTTGAAGAAAGCCTTATACGGTTTAAAACAACACCTCGTGCTTGGTATGATCGTTTAAGTTCTTTTCTACTTGACAACGGTTTTTCAAAAGGCAAGGTTGACACTACACTGTTTATTAAATCTTTTAATGGCAAGCTGCTTTTAATTCAAATCTATGTTGATGATATTATATTTGGATCCACTGATGAATCTCTGTGTCAAGAATTTTCTAAGTGTATGCAGAATGAGTTTGAGATGAGCATGATGGGAGAGCTGAAATTCTTTTCGGATTGCAAATCAAATAAACTGATAATGGGATTCATAAATCAAGCCAAGTACACAAAAGACTTGCTAAAGAAGTTCGATCTGGACAATGTCAAACCTATTGGCACTCCAATGGAAACTTCAACAAAGCTTGATTCAGATGAACAAGGCAAGCCAGTCGACACACGTAAGTATCGAGGTATGATTGGTAGTTTACTTTATTTGACTGCTAGTCGTCCAGATATAATGTTTAGTGTTTGCCTGTGTGCACATTTTTAAGCTAACCCAAAGGAATCACATGTCCGCAGTTAAGCGTATCTTTCGATACCTTAAAGGCACTTCTTCTGTTGGCTTGTGGTATCCCAAAACTAAGTCCTTTGACCTTATTGGTTATTCAGACGCAAATTTTGCTGGATGCAAAGTTGATAGAAAAAGTACCAGCGGCACTTGTCATTTCTTAGAAAGGCTTTAGTCTCATGGTTTAGTAAAAAGCAAAATTCTGTAGCCCTATCAACAACGAGGCTGAGTACATCGCCGCAGGACGTTGTTGCGCTCAGATTTTATGGATGAAACAAACCCTAGAAGACTATGATTTATTTTACACACTATTCCTATTTTCTGTGATAACACGAGCATTATTAATTTGACTAAGAATCGAGTATGTCACTCTCGTACTAAACATATCGAGATTCGACATCACTTTCTTAGAGATCATCATCAAAATGGAGATATAAACCTTGTGTACATAGATACTGAAAATCAACTAGCTGACATCTTCACTAAACCTCTAGCGGAAGATCGTTTCAATTATTTACGTCGAGAATTAGGAATTTTGGACGTCAATAATACTAATTGATTTTGTTTTATGATTATATATCATTATGCAAAACTGTGTTAGAAACAAGCCAATAAAGAGTCTGTTTGTCACAACAACTACGGTTGAAGCGAAGCGGTACTTAAGAGTTCCCCGGTGAACCTCCGCCAGATGGGACAGTACTCCTACAGCTAATCTGAGACAGTCGCTGTGTAACGACATTTAATTCATAAAATAATATTAATTATGTTAATTGAAGGCTAAAATAACTAATCTTTGAATTAAATATTTGAAATGAGACAATGAAAAAGAATGGAAAAAATCAACTTTATAGAACCCTAGGCGAATTCGGCCCGAGTTCGGTTGTCTGGTTATATATACAGAACCCGAACACCTTCTTCTTCATTACTTCCAAACTATTTCAAACAGCAGCAGCAGCCGACCCGAGCATCAAAACCCTAGTTCTTACCACCCTATTCCCCAATCCAAGTGGTGAAATCTTTCCAAAATTTGGAATCGTGCGGAGATCGTCATTCTCTACGATATATCTTGATTTCGTGAGGTATAACTCCATCTCTCCACCTTTCAATTAGTGCATTTTTATTCCAATTTGCACATATGGCACCTAAATTCAATCCATCTAAGAGGAAGAAGACGACACCTAGTGAGGAAGGGTCATCTTCGCATCCACATACGGATTCACTCTTTTTGCCGATCCAAACGAGCGACGGTACGTTCGACGGGTTTTTCTTTCAAACCCTCGACCAAGCCCTACTGTGGTATGGTGATTTTTCTATACGATCCATATGCACAGGCGCTCCAGTCAAATGGACTATTTTTTCTGATCATCGTCATTTATTTGAGGCATTAGGGTTACACTTATTTGTTAAAATCTGCTTCCCTATAGCAACTAATGCCATTAGATTATTCTATTAATCTCATATTAGACACTTTCGATGTGAGCACACGTGTTGGAGGTATTGATATCAATTTCGATGATAGCCTCTTAGCGGAGATCCTTGGTATCCCTAACGAAGGTGAACCGCTAGTCGATATCACTGATTTTGACTTTCCCGAAGGCACGACACTCGTAAGTTTCAAAGCGAAACTCTGTGCACCTGATAGAGTACGCTCAGAAAGTTCAAGGCTAACAACCTGAACTTGTTTAACTATGAATTGCATCGCATCATCTATTCCACTATTCTTCCTAAATCTACTTCAAAGGATGATGTGTTCTCTTGAGCTGTCCGCCATGTACCATTCTTAAGGGGATTCCATTTTCTGCCCCTAAGACCATGATTCAGATGATGGGTCGTTGTCGTGCAAGAGATAGAAATCTCTCATACGCGATGATTCTCCCACGTATCTTTAGCGCTTCGATATCGATCTGTCGACTTGTACTCAGGACCCTGAGCCCAAGTTTCTTCAGTTATCTCGTCGTAGCCTGACTGCTACAGCTCCACCTACTGCTCCTCCTACTGCACCTCCTCCACCACCTCATCAGTATGCCATGACATTTGAGGGCATACATCAGCATTTATCTGCTTTGTACGTCTCGAAGACGGACATGGCTCGCGAGCGTGAGTTCCGTGATGTCACCCATTATCAGGCGATGGCAACTCCTTGGCTGATCTTCGTTTCACTCAGACTGGTCATTCAGCCGGTTCCATCCCTCGAGATCCAGCTTTTTTGGGTTACCGCTGTGAGGATGAGGCTGTCCATGCCTACTTCCAGCCAGGTAACGCCTATGATTGGTATCGTGCACCTCGTGACTACGTTGGTGAGTTCTATGCTGGCGCCCTATTCATTCCTCTGGCGCTGGTACTTCTGGTGCTGGTCCTTCAGGACATGCTGGTCGAGCTGATGTTGGTGAGACGAGGATAGTGATGAGGAGATGTGATTTGATTTTTTAGTGACATTTTATTGTACACTTAGAATGCTCCAACATTCCAAGTTTTTATCAGTATTTCTTTTATTTTTATCAGTATTTTCTAGTTATTATCAGCACTTTGTAGTTTGCTTCAGTACTATTATCATTCATGGACATGTTTATGGTGTTTCAGTTATGGCATTTCGGTTTATTTCAGCACTTTGTTTTAATTATTAGCACTATCTCTTATTACTGCTTCTTCATTACAAACTGTCTGTGAAATAGCATGCCTGAGCTTCTTTTTTTCTTGAAACAATACATGCCTGTAATGATAATCTGTAACAATACATGCTGTAATATATTTCTCAAATTTTTATGCCTTTTATATGTTTTCTCACTACTTGTTACTTATGCATTGATTGCGGGGGAGCCTTCTCTTTTGCAATTATTTTGCTAAGTGACAAAGGGGGAGAAAATTAAAGATCTAACATTTCTTTTGAGATAATACAGGACATGAACAATTTCTACTTTTTGATATTTTTTGAACAAGCTTAGCTTAATGTTATATCATTCATAGTTTGTTAATTATCAAAATGGGGGAGATTGTTGGCCCATTGGTCATATGGTCAACCTGATTTTAATAATTGATCAAACTTTGTCTGGATATACGAAGCTAGTCTGGATATACGAAGCTAGTCGGGACATCTCGGATTCTTGGACATGATCAAGATTGGCTATTCACTCCATTCAAGACCGAAGATCTGTTTACCTACTCGAGTCTGTAATTCCTTATGCAATATATTTTTCATTTTATTTGAGTCTAGGAATAAGTTGTACACCGAGTCGTACTGGCAAATAGGCTACCCTCAAATGAGTTCAAAATGTTTTTAAAATGACCTCTCAAAAAGGTTTACAAAAGGTTTCAAAAAGGTTTTCAAAAATCACCAAAAGCTTTTTCAAAAACCCTAACTAAACCCTGACTTAACCCTGACAGAACTCGGACCGAGTTCGGCCAGAGTTTGGTTGGTGGCCGTTGTGATTTTGAATCTTTGGAACTTGGTCCTCCTGCAGTTGCAAATTTGACCGAGATTTGCTCAAAGAGTTCTGCCCGAATTCTGCCCGAATTCTGACAGAAGTCTGCCTTTGGAACTCCTATAAATAGAGAAGGATTTTGATCATTTCAATTCACTCATTCACTTTCAATCTTCTCTCTATCTAAAACTTTCAGTCTTCCAAAGAGTTTTCTAGAGCTTTCAATTTCAGATCCCAAGCCAGTTACAATCTTCTAGTCAATTTGCCAGTGCGGTACGGTCTAGAAGTTTCTGAGAGATTGTAATCAGAAGGCTTGATTGAAGAATACCTCTTCACATTTGAAGTTGGACGAGTTCTTCGTATCAAAGCTCGCGTTTTAGAAGTTGCAAGGACTTCATAAGAAAACTTGCGGTTTTTCCAATAGTGGATTCAACTGGTAGCAAGAGTTCTACCGACTGGATTAGTCCTCAACAGAGGGATACCAGTATACATCGCTGTCTTTGCGTTTGCTCTCTTAACTTTGCCTTTACATTATTTCAGTTGTGATTAATATTCAGTGATTGTGCTGCTAACATTTTTAATTAGCATTTTTCCGCTGCCAACTCTATTCACCCCCCCTCTAGAGTATTACGCTTTACTATTTCGTTCCTACACTTGTTTGAATCGGACTTATGCTTTGCATCCCTTCAATTTATAGATCTTCGAACCGACTCAATGCTTTCTCTTTGTGGCTAACGTAACTCTTACATCGGTTCACATCGATACTTCATCGGGTCAACGCAACTCTTCGAGTTAACGACTCATTATAATGCATACGGAGTGGGGCATTACATAATATACCACTCAAAACAACGTTCGAGTAAACCCCCAAATTTTGTGGGATTTTTGTTTGTTTTATGTAAAGTTTTGAAGTTATTTTTTTAAGCATTCCTTAAATTTCTTACATAGCTTACATTGTGTTAGCAGACTGCTACAATTTTTATAATAGTACATAACACTGTGCAAAATTTATTAGATTATTTTAGAAAATATTTGAATTTTATGAATTTTATTACTTTTTAAATTATTAAACATCAAATGATTTTTAGTATTTTCATTTATATTAAACTGTTTAAAGGGTAATTTCAATACAAAGGTTTTTATTATATATACACACACACACGCATATATATATATATATATATATATATAGTGCAGCCCTAGAGCGCCGTGCTGGTGATTCTTAAGATTTCATCGTCCCCCCCGACTCCGGCTTGGCCCTTGGCCAGGCCGACGCCAATATGGTTGTGACCAAGTCCTTTGCGGATGCGGTCGCAGGTTGGGTTGAGGCTCCTCCTCGCCTTGCTGCTCGAGCGGTGACTTCTTTCAAAGGAGCGCCTGCGATCTCGGTTACAGAACAAGAAAAAAGAATCCCTTTCTGCTCCTCTCAAATTTGCTTTCATTGGAAAGTTCTCACATAGTAAACCCCCGATTGAGGTAATTCGTAAAGTGCTACAAGGATTTGAATTCAAGGGTTCCATCAAAGCCGGCGTCATTGATCGTAAACTATCTTGATTAGACCATCCATCGAAGAAGATTATCTCAGACTTTGCTCGAAAGATATGTGGTTCATTGCGCGTGCACCCATACGCATATTCAAGTGGGAATCGGACTTCATGCCATTGATTGAATCTGCCTTCATGCCTGTTTGGGTAAACCTCCCAAATCTGCCGCACCGTCTATATGCTAAAGATGCACTTTTTGCTATTACATCAGCGATTGGGACTCCCCTCAAGATAGATCGTGCCACGGAAGAACAGGCCCGCCCTAGTATGGCTCGGATCTTTGTTGAGATTGACGCAGGGAAGCCCCTTCAACGACGAATTCGAATTAATTTAGCAAAGGAAAGAAGCTTTTGGCAAAATGTTGAATATGAAAACACCCCTTTATATTGCACTCACTGCTTTCATTAAGGCCATACAGTAGAATCTTGCAAACCAAGAACAAAGTAAAGACCGTCATGCATGAGAGGTTAACTGATATTGTCATCAGTGCACAGCCGGCCACGCGTTGGGTTTCCATACATCCGCAGGTCACTTCTATTTTGCAAAGAGTGTACACCGACCAACTAGCTATTAATGCTGACACAATCCCTCAGGTGAGGGGAATAATAATATAGTAGAAGCACGTGATACCACTCAGGTTGAGCCAATTATGCCGCCACCTACCGTTCCCCAGGAGAGAATAATGGCTCCTAGTGTGCCTCATTCATCGTCGAACAGATGTCCCCTCTTGATGACTCAAATAATCGTGCATCATCTAGTGAAGAAGTGACGGCGGCGGTCATTCCAGATCAAGTAAATCCTAACATTGATCCGTCTCCATTCGAGGATATGGAGAAGGTGAAGTGCGGGGACTTCACAGCAACTGGGCCGATATGTAGAGGAAGAAGAATTTGACGGTCGGGTAGGTGCAGACACGATAGAACAAATCGGGCGAGATTATGGCACGAAGCATGAAGAGAGTGGAGAAGCAAGCAGGGGACTGCCAAAGACACACTAGGAGCCTCAGGTCGACAATGAGACTTAGGTCGAAGTAGGCAATACTCAAAAGCGAGCCAAGAAAGGAAAGAAGGTGGTGAGCCATCAGATCGAACCATGTGTTCGGCTGCAAGCAAGTCATGCGCTGGTACCTCCCCAACCCTTAATGTTTAATTTCCTTATATGGAACGTCCGAGGAGTTGCCAACCTCATGACATTTAAAAGGCTCAAAACTCTTATAGGTTCACAAAGTAAATCTTGTGGCCATCATTGAACCAAAGGTGGATAGTGAGCAACTTCTTTACTATAGAGTTAATCTGGGTTTCTCATCTGCTTTTTCAAATACCAAAGGAAACATCTAGGTCATGGCTAGGTCGTGCTGTACTATTGATATGGTTGACTCGTTTGAGCAGGCCCTATCTATTAGGGTTGTAGATCCCATGCTTTCTGTCGCAACTCTTTTCTCTATTGTTCATGGGGATAATAAGAAGGAGGGGCGTAGGGACTTATGGGACAGATTGTTGGAGCTATAAAGCACTTAGCAGCTTCCTTGGATAGTGGGTGGATATTTCAATGTTGTACTTCGCTTAGAGAAAAAACTTGGGGGCTGACCTGCTAATGCGGTTTCTATACAGAATTCGCCAACTTCCAACTGGCAGCTAGGGTCTCAGAATTACCTTACACAGGGAGTAATTTCACATGGGTCAAGTCGAACAAATCAGATCATCGTGCCTCTCGACTGGATCGAGTATTCTTAGATAATAGGTGGCATCAAATGGCTCCTTGCTCAGTTGAAGAACACCTGAATAGGACTGAATCAGATCATGCGCATATTCTTATCTGCTTGTTATCCCCACAACAAGGTGGTAAAAAGCAGTTCAGGTTTTTAGACTTCTGGATAGGGCACGATGATTTTCATCTGATTCACGAGGCCTGGCAGTCTGTGGATCATCGTCATGGTATCACCATGGTGGCACTTCGTCTTGATGCGTGCAGGAAGGCATTATCGAAGTGGAGTCGAGCTACATATAGGGATATCTTTCAAGTAGTTAGAGAGGCGGAGATAAGGTGCTAGCAGCTGAATTAGCGTACGAGACAGAGAGTTCAAATGCTAATAGAATGAAGCTTGCTCAAGCTAGTGCTTCTCTCAAACAAAGAGTTGATTTGAAGAGGCTTATTGGAAGCAGAAGTTCAGGTTGAAATGGGACTTAGTGGGGGATAAAAACACAACATATTTCCATGAATGTTTTTAAGAAGAAGGCGTTGAGGATTCATGCCATCTCCACTTCGGATGATACATTGTCGGTTGACAAAGCTCATATTCAAGCCTATGCATTAGAATATTACTCGGCCTTATATGAGAGGGGTACGATCAAGGAGACGAAGAATTACTTTCTGTCATCCCCTGTTTAGTTGAGGATGTGGATAATGACAGGTTAATTGCGATCCCGACGAAGCAGGAGTTACTTGAAACGATTAAATCGTTGGATATGAATAGCGCGTCTGGCCCAGATGGGTTTACTGCCAAATTCTTCCTTGCTATTTGGGACATTATAGGAGATGACATTGCTAGGCGGTTGGTATGTTCTTCGATGGGTTCTCATTACCCAGATCAATTACGAACACCTTACTTGTGCTTATTTCCAAGATCAAGCAGCCTAAATACTTCACATATTATCGTCCTATTAGGTTGTGCTCTGTCCTAAAAAATTATTTCAAAGACTCTTGCACTGAGGTTGGCTCCGTTGTTGCCCAAGCTAAATCTCTCCTGAACATAGCGTTTCATTCGAGGGCAAAAATTGTAGATAACATAGTCCTTGCTCAGGAATTAGTGGCTAAGATGAACAAGAAATACTGGGGGAAACATTGCTACAAAATTAGACATGATGAAGGCATATGATAGATTGGACTGGAGGTTTTTGCTCAATGTGTTGAAAGGATTTGGGTTTCACAACAATGGGTTGATATGATGCTTCGAGTGCAAAACAATGTTGGTTTTCTCCTCTTATCAATGGTGAATCGGCTAGTATTTTCCTATAGAGGTGTTCGACAAGGCGATCCCCTCTCTCCGTATTGTTCATTCTAGCTACTGAGACGCTTTCCCCCAGCTTAAATCTCCTTCCGTTTGAGAAAGGATTCACCCCGTTCATACACCTAGAGGATGCCTCCCTATTACTCATTTATCTTATGCAGATGATGTGCTGCTTTTCTCGCAGGTGATCTCAGGTCGATTACGTTGATTCAGGAGGTTTTACAGCGATATAAGGAGGCATCTGGGCAGAAAATCAATGTGGCAAAGACATCTCTATATGTGAAGAAGGCCCCTGCAGAACAAACAACTGAATTGGCAGCTAGGACGGGGTTTTGCCGTTGGAATGCCTCCTTTTACGTACCTTGGATGTCCTATGGCAGTGGGACATCGCAATGCAAGTATGTACGAAGATCTTATCAACAAAATATGGGTGAGAGTTGATGGGTGGCATAATAAAATATTATCACCTGGGGGTAAATTGGTGTAATCAAATCAGTGCTTACATCCATCCCAGTTTATACGCTGGCAGCCTGTAATCCTCCTTGCACTGTTCTGAGGCGTATAGAAGCCATATTTAGTGACTTCTTTTGGGGTTCTTTTCAAGGGGCTCCTAAACGTAAGTGGTTAGATTGGGAGTTCATAGCTCGCACAAAGGAGGAAGGTGGGCTGGTTATCAAGAGACTAGAAGACATAATGAAGGCTTTTACAATTAAGTTATGGGGGAAGTTTAAAATGCAGGATATGTAGGAACGAAATTGTAAAGCACAATACTCTAGAGGGGGGGTGAATAGAGTTGGCAGCGGAATAATGCTAATTAAATATGTTAGCAGCAAGATCACAGAATAATAATCATAATAAAAAATGTAAAGGCAGAGATAAGAAAGCAAACGCAAAGACAGCGATGTATACTGGTTTCCCTCTGTTGAGGACTAGTCCAGTCGGTAGAACTCTTGCTATCAGTTGAATCCACTATTGGCAAAACCGCAAGTTTTCTTACGAAGTACTTGCAACTTCTACAACGCAAGCTTTGATACGAAGAACTCGTCCAACTTCAATTGTGAAGAGGTATTCTTCTAATCAAGCCTTCTGATTACAATCACTCAGAAACTTCTAGACCGTACCGTACTGGCAAATCGACTAGAGGATTGTAATTGGCTTGGGATCTAAAATTTAAAGCTCAAAAAAACTCTTTGGAAGACTGAAAGCTTTAGATAGAGAGAAGATTGGAAAGTGAATGAGTGAGTTAAAATGATCAAAATCCTTCTCTATTTATAGGAGTTCCAAAGACAGTATTCTGGCAGAATTCGGGAAGAATTCGATGAGGAAATCTCGGTCAAATCCGCAACTGCAGGAGGACCAAGTTCCAGAGAATTCAAAAATCAAAACAGCCACTAACCGAACTCTGGCCGAGTTCTGTCAGGGTTAGGTTAGGTATTTAAAAATAGTTTTTGGGGATTTTTAAAAACCTTTTTGAAAACCTTTTTGAAGCTTTTGTTAATATGAATGTTTTTCAAAACTAAAGATATTTTAAAAATATTTTAAAATCATTTTGGAATAGCCTATTTGCCAGTACGACTCGGTGTACAACGTATTCCTAGACTCAATAAAATGAAAAATACATTGCTCAAAGAAATACAGACTCAAACAGGCAAACATTGCTTCGGTCTTGAACTGTGTAGATAGCTGTTCTTGATCATGTCCAAGAGTCCGAGATACCTGACTAGCTTCATATATCGAGACAGAGTTTGATCAATTATTCAAATCAGTTTGACCATATGACCAATGGGCCAACAATCTCCCCCATTTTGATAATTGACAAACTATGAATGATATAACATTTAAGCTTGGAATAAAATCAAAAAATGTTCATGTTCTACATTTCAAAAGAATGTTAGATCTTTATTTTTCTCCCCCGTTGTCACTTAGCAAAATAATTGCAAAAGAAAAACTCCCCCGCAATCAATGCATAAATAACAAACAGTGAAGAAACATAAGAAAATAATCATGACAAAAGGTAGAAATAGTAAAGAAATTAGAATGACATCACAGGCATGTATTTGTTTCAGGCAGTTTATAATAAAATAGAGAATTATTTCACAGGCAGTTTTAATAGAGAAGCAGATAAAGATGCTATAAATAAGTAAAAAAAAACTGATGTGAACCATAAACTAAGCATCTCATAAAAGATAAAAAAGATGTTCAGAAGACATCAATAAAATAAATCCAGTACAAGTCCTTAAAGAAATACTGATAATAAAGTCTAAAGACTTGGAATATCGGAGCATTTCCAAGTATACAGTAGATAATATCTAAGTCAAAAATCAGATAACATATCATATTTCCTCCTCCTCCTCATCATCATCATCATCAGCATGACCTACATGTCCAGAAGGACCAGCTGCAGAGGTACCAGCGCCAGAAGGGTGAGGAGGGACGCCAGTGTAAAACTCACCGACATAGTCTCGAGGAGGAGAACGATCAGAACGGTACCAATCATATGCGTTACCGGGCTGAAAGTAGGCATGAACAGCCTCATCCTCACAGCGGTAACCAGAGAAAGCTGGATCTCTAGGAATGGAACCGGCAGAATGTCCAGTCTGAGCAAATTGAAGATCAGCAAAAGAATTTGCAATCGCCTGATAACGAGTGACGTCGCAGAACTCACGTTCGCGGGCCATGTCCGTCATCGAGACGTACAAATCTGAAAGGTGCTGGTGTATGCCCTCAAATGTCATGGCATACTGCTGAGGAGGTGGAGGAGGTGGAGCAGTAGCAGGAGCAGTAGGAGGAGCAGCAAGCAGTCATACTGCGACGAGATAACTTAAGAAACTTGGGCTCAGGGTCTTGAGTACAAGTTGATAAGTCAATATCGAAACGCTGGAAGATGCGTGGAAGAATCATCGCATAAGAGAGATTTCTATCTCTTGTACGACAACATCCATCATCTGGATAATGGTCTTAGGGGCAGAAAATGGAATCCCCTTAAGAATGTGATACATAGCAGATAATTCAAGAGACGTGACATCATCCTTTGAAGTAGACTTCGGAAGGAGAGTGGAGTAAATGATACGGTGCAATTCATAATTAAACAAGTTCAAGTTGTTTGCCTTGAACTTTCCAGAGCGAACTCGATCAGGTGCACAGAGTTCTGCTTTGAAACTAGTAAGTGTCGTGCCGTCGGGGAAATCAAATTCAGTGATATCAACAAGCGGTTCAACTTCGTTGGGAATACCAAGGATTTCTGCTAAGATAACATCATTGAAATTGATATCTAATCCTCCAATACGAGTACTTACGTCAAACGTGTTTAATATGATATTACAGTAGAAGAGTCTAATGGCATTAGTTGCTACTGGGAAACAAAGTTTAACAAAATATTGTAACCCTAATGCCTCAAAGTAATGGCGGTGTTCTGGAAACACAGTCCACTTGAATGGAGAGCGTGTGCATATGGATCTCATGGAAAAGTCTCCATACCACAGTAGGGCTTAATCTAGAGTTTGAAAATAAAACCCGTCGAATGCGCCATCGCTCGATTGGACTGGCAAAAAGAGGGAATCCGTGGGTGGATTCGAAGATGAACCTTCCTCACTAGGATTGGTTGTCTTCTTCCTCTTGAAGGGGTTGAATCCCTTAGGTGCCATTTGTGCAATAAATTAAATATGCACAGAATTGAAAGGAGGGGAAATACGGAGTTATACCTCCCGAAATTTGAGTATGTTGTAGAGAACAACGATCTCCGCACGAATCCGAAGTTTGAATTGATTTCACCACGTAGATTGGAAGAGAAGGAGTGGTGAAGAACTAGGGTTAGGGTGCTCTCGCGCGGCTGCTGTTGCTATTTTGATGAAGTTTAGAAGCAATGAAGAAGAAAGGCTCTCGGGTTCTGGTTATATAACCTGATACCCTAACCGAACTCGGGCCGAATTCGGTCCGAATTCTGGCCGAATTCGCCTGGGGTTGGTTTGGAACACTTTCTTTTTTATTGGCTCATTTTAAATATTTAATTCAAAGATTAGTCATTTCAACCTTCAATTAACATAATTAATATTATTTTATAGATTAAATATCGTTACACAGCAACTGTCTCAGATTAGCTGTAGGAGTACTGTCCCAGCTGGCGGATGTTCACCGGGGAACTCTTAAGTACCGCTTCGCTTCAACCGTAGTTGTGGTGACAGACAGACTCTTTATTGGCTTGTTTCTAACACAGTTTTTGCGTATTGAAATATAATCATAAAACAAAATTAATTAATATTATTGACGTCCAAAATTCCTAATTCTCGACGTAAATAATTGAAATGATCTTCTGCTAGAGGTTTTGTGAAAATGTCAGCTAATTGATTCTCAGTATCTATGTACACAAGGTCAATATCTCCATTTTGATGATAATCTCTAAAAAATGATGTCGAATCTCGATATGTTTAGTACGAGAATGACATACTGGATTCTTAGTCAAATTAATAGTGCTCGTGTTATCACAGAAAATGGGAATATGTGTGTAAAATAAATCATAGTCTTCTAAGGTTTGTTTCATCCACAAAATCTGAGCACAACAATGTCCTGCGGCGATATACTCAACCTCTGTTGTTGATAGGGCTACAGAATTTTGCTTTTTACTAAACCATGAGACTAAAGCCTTGCCTAAGAAATGACATGTGCCACTGGTACTTTTTTTATCAACTTTGCATCCAGCAAAATCTGCATCCGAATAACCAATAAGGTCAAAGGACTTAGTTTTGGGATACCATAAGCCAATAGAAGAAGTGCCCTTAAGGTATCGAAAGATACGCTTAACTGCGCACAGATGTGATTCCTTTAGATTAGCTTGAAAACGTGCACACAGGCAAACACTAAACATAATATCTGGACGACTAGCAGTTAAATAAAGTAAACTACCGATCATACCTCGATACTTACGTGTGTCGACCGGCTTGCCTTGTTCATCAATATCAAGCTTTGTTGAAGTTGCCATCGGAGTGCCAATAGGTTTGACATTGTCCAGATCAAACTTCTTTAGCAAATCTTTCGTGTACTTGGCTTGATTTATGAATGTCCCATTGTCAGTTTGTTTGATTTGTAGTCCGAGAAAGAATTTTAGCTCTCCCATCATGCTCATCTCAAACTCATTCTACATACACTTAGAAAATTCTTGACACAGAGATTCATCAGTAGATCCAAATATAATATCATCAACATAGACTTGTATTAAGAGAAGCTTATCATTAAAGGACTTAATAAAAAGTGTAGTGTCAACCTTGCCTTTTGAAAAACCGTTGTCAAGTAGAAAAGAGCTTAGACGATCATACCAAGCACGAGGGGCTTGGTTCAAACCGTAAAAAGTTTTCTTCAACTTGAAAACATGATCAGAGTTTTTAAAATCTGTGAAACTTGGAGGTTGTGCTACAAAAACTTTTTTTTTATAAAACTATTTAAAAATGCACTCTTGACATCCATTTGAAATAATTTAAAATTATGAAAACATGCAAATGTACATAACATGCGAATGGATTCTAATCTCGCAACTGGGGCATAAGTCTCATCGTAGTCGATACCTTCTTCCTGATTGTATCCTTTAGCTACGAGTCGAGCCTTATTACGAGTCACTAAACCATTCTCATTAAGTTTATTTCGGAATACCCAACGGGTGCCAATGACCGGATGATCAATAGGCTTGAGAACAAGTTCCCAAACTTGATTCTGTTCAAATTGGTTTAATTCCTCTTGCATAGCATCTATCCAAAAATTATCACTACATGCTTCATCAATAATTTTGGGTTCTAGCTGTGAAATGAATGCAACACTAGAAACAATATCTCTACTGGATGTATGAGTACTTACACCGTTGGTAATGTCACCAATTACCAAATCCTTTGGATGATCAGCCGTAAATTTTAATCTTTTCGGCAGACTCTGAAGGTAGCTGGTTCCTGGATCTTCTCTAGGAGGATCAGCTAGTGCTGAGCTTGGTTGAGAATCAGCTGGTGTTGAGCTTGGTACAGTTGGATCTTCGTCATTGTCATCGATAGTCATTTGATTCAATTCATCAAAGGTGACGTTGATTGATTCTTCGATGATCATAGTTCGTTTGTTGAAGACTCTGTATCCTTTGCTGTTGGCCGCATAACCTAAAAATATACCTTCATCAGCCTTTTCGTTAAACTTTCCCAAATTGTCTTTTGTATTAAGAATAAAGCACTTACAACCAAATTTTCTAAAAAATAAAACAGATGGAATTCTACCAAACCATAACTCAAATGGAGTCTTCTTCGATTTGGGTCGAATTAGAACTCTATTGAGAACAAAACAATCTGTATTGACAGCTTCAGCCCAAAAATATTTGGGTAGACTAAACTGGTTTAACATTACTCTGGCCATTTCGGATAGAGTTCTGTTCTTACGTTCCACAACTCCATTTTGTTGTGGAGTCCTAGGGCAGGAGAACTCGTGTACAAAACCGTGTGTGTCACAAAATTGCTCAAACTCTGTATTCTCGAATTCGCCACCATGATCGCTTCTAATACGAGTGATCATGTAACCTTTTTCATTCTGTACTTTCTTGCAAAAGGCGACAAATTTGGATAATGCATCATTCTTGCGTGTCAAGAAGTATACCCACGTATATCTAGAGTAATCATCTACAATTACAAAAGCATATAGCTTACCTCCGAGACTAGCAACTCTGCTAGGACCAAATTAGTCCATATGTAGCAATTGTAGAGGTCTAGTAGTACATACTGCGTTTACTGACTTGAATGTGGATCTGGTAGCTTTGTTCTTTTCACATTGGCTGCATACCGAATCCTTCTTGAATGTTATGTCCGGTAAACCACGTACTAGCTTCTTCGTGAATAATCTTGAGATTGTGTCCATATTTGCATGACCGAGTCTCATATGCCACAGATGACTCTCATCACAACATCACCGATACCAATGATATACCCTTTCAAGTTATTACCGAAGAAAACATAACCTTCCTTCTTCTTCTTCGACAATGTTGCAAATAATGTAGCATCACCGATCATATGCCGTGAACAATCGCTGTCGAGGATCCATTTGCTTTTAGCATGTGAAGGGTGTTCCACCTACAAAACAATTTACAGATAAAACTTTTGGTACCTATTTCTTGTAGGGTCCTGAACTGTTAGCCTTTGGTATCCAAGCATAAATATTTAAATCAACAAGCTTTCTGATTCTACATGCAGGTGAAATATGACCAATGAGGCCACAATAATGACATTGTACATGTTGAGTGTTGAAAGGTGAGTGGTGTGCATGGTTGGTAGGTTTAGGTTTTCTAGTATAGAAGAAAGCATACCTATAATCCTGTTTGGGCTTGACCTTTTGGGGTAAAGGTTTGATATGGTTAGGTCTGACAGTGTTTGGTTTGGGAATGTTCCGATTTTTTGGTAAGTGACACGTGTTAGGGTAGGAAGCAGCAGTCTCAGGCTGTTTTCCTAACCTAATTTCCAATCTTTTGGAAGTGTTGTACAACTTAGTATAATCAGAAGTGAGTGTTTCCATTCTGATTTGTGCACATTGAAGACTTTTCTTCTCTTTAGATAGTTCTTCTTTCAGTTGGTCAATAACCTTGTCTTTCTCTTTAAATGACTTGGTAGTCTCGTGTAATAAGAGCTTGATTGAAGAAAGCTCACCAGACTCACTAACATTATTTCTAACCTCAGCTAGTAGGTCGGTAAGTCTTCCTATTTCACCTTTGTACTCTTTGAGTACCTTCTTAGAGGTCAGATATTTGCTACGCAGTTTCCTGTAATCACTTATCAGTTCACTAAAGGCATCTCCTAATTGCTCAAAGGTGAAGTGATCATATGTATCAACTACAGGTTCAGTAGGTACCTGATCGGATGCCATAAAGCATACATTTGCAGCATCTTCTGATTGTTCGTCTTTTGAGTCGCTGGTTTCACTTTCATGTCATATGCTGGTATTGGCATACTTCCGTGATGTTGATCTCTTCAGGTTCCCTTTCTCATACCTGTTGCTCTTCTTGCTTGATGATGAGTTTGTAGGACAATCCTTCTTCATGTGTCCCTTCTTCTTGCAGCCATAGCAGACAGCATCATCTTGATACCAGTTGTTGCTGCTGTTGTTTTCTTTGCCTCTCTTCTTATATCTCATGAATCTTTTGAATTTCCTCGCTAGGAGTGCTTGATCTTCAGCATCAGATTCACTGCTGTCTGAGTCACCTTCAGCAGCTTTTCTGTGCTGAGCCTTGAAAGCGATCGTCTTCTTCTTTGGTGCAGGCTATTCAAAATCTTGTAGCTCCAGTTCATGAGTGAGTAGCTTATCCATGAGTACTTCGAGGGACATGGTTGTGAGGTCGTTCCCTTCAATGATTGTAGTAGCCTTTGGAATCCAGTTCTTGGTAAGTGCTCGCAGGAGTTTGCGAATCTTTTCATGGTTACTGTACTCTTTGCCTAGGGAGGACAAAGGATTTACAATATCTAAGAATCTTTCGAACATCTGAGTAACTGTTTCGTTGGGCTTCATCTTGAATACCTCATACTCTTGAGTAAGTCTCCTGACCTTTGATTCTTTGACTTGAGTCGTGCCTTCATGTGTGACTTCAAGAAGCTTCCATACTTCATTTGCCGTTGTGCAGATAGACACCCTGTTAAATTCAGTTCTGTCTAAAGCACAAAAAAGAGCGTTAATAGCACGTGCGTCAAGACTGGCCTTTTTCTTTTCTTCCTCTGTATATCTGTTATGGGGTTTTTCAATTAGAACTCCATCAACATTTATACGAGGTGGCTTTTGATAGCCATCAATAACAATAGACCATAAATCAAAGTCAGGTGATTTCAAGAAGAAACTCATCCGTATTTTCTAATAGGTATAGTTCGTACCATCAAACAGTGGAGGTCTGTTTTTGGCCTAGCCTTCACTTGTGAATTTCACAGTTGCCATGTGTTGTGCTGTGATCTATATAACAATTAGTTAAATGAATAAATAATTGTAATGTTATCTTGCTTTACCTGTAACACCTGCTCTGATACCAATTGTAGGAACGAAATCGTAAAGCACAATACTCTAGAGGGGGGTGAATAGAGTTGGCAGCAGAATAATGCTAATTAAAATATGTTGGCAGCAAGATCACAGAATAATAATCATAATAAAAAATGTAAAGGCAGAGATAAGAAAGCAAACGCAAAGACAGTGATGTATACTGGTTTCCCTCTGTTGAGGACTAGTCCAGTCGGTAGAACTCTTGCTACCAGTTGAATCCACTATTGGAAAAACCGCAAGTTTTCTTACGAAGTCCTTGCAACTTCTACAACGCGAGCTTTGACACGAAGAACTCGTCCAACTTCAATTGTGAAGAGGTATTCTTCTAATCAAGCCTTCTGATTATAATCACTCAGAAACTTCTAGACCATACCGCACTGACAAATCGGCTAGAGGATTGTAATTGGCTTGGGATCTGAAATTTAAAGCTCAAGAAAACTCTTTGGAAGACTGAAAGCTTTAGATAGAGAGAAGATTGAAAGTGAATGAGTGAGTTAAAATAATCGAAATCCTTCTCTATTTATAGGAGTTCCAAAGACAGTATTCTGGCAGAATTCGGGCAGAATTCGGGCAGAATTTGATGAGGAAATCTCGGTCAAATCCGCAACTGCAGGAGTACCAAGTTCCAGAGAATTCAAAAATCAAAACGGCCACTAACCGAACTCTGGCCGAACTCTGGCCTAGCTCTGGCCGAGTTCTGTCAGGGTTAGGTTAGGTATTGAAAAATAGTTTTTGGGGATTTTTGAAAACCTTTTTGAAAACCTTTTTGAAGCTTTTGTTAATATGAATGTTTTTCAAAACTAAGGATATTTTAAAAACATTTTGAAATCATTTTGGAATAGCCTATTTGCCAGTATGACTCGGTGTACAACGTATTCCTAGACTCAATAAAATAAAAAATACATTGCTCAAAGAAATACAGACTCGAACAGACAAACATTGCTTCGGTCTTGAACTGTGTAGATAGCTGTTCTTGATCATGTCTAAGAGTCCGAGATATCCTGATTAGCTTCATATATCGAGACAGAGTTTGATCAATTATTAAAATCAGTTTGACCATATGACCAATGGGCCAACAGGATAGTCTATGGGTTCAGTTTTTTAAAGTGAAATATTGTTCTCAGACAAATGCTAGAGAGGTGATGATTACTTCTAATTCTTCTCATGTTTGGAAGAGGCTGCTTGAAGGATGGGACATAGCTGATCAGCAGATTTTGGAAGAGGACATGGGGTTGCACTGGCGCCAGATATCGGGTAGATTCACAGTGGCATCAGCATGGAACTTTTCCAGAAGGCATTGGCCACTCATTCCTTCATTCATACATATATGGGGAACGTGTATTCCGTACAAATGGTCTATACTAATGTTGCAAATTCTGCATAACAAAGTTCCTACTGATGACAACATTATTAAACTTTGGTTTAGCATGGCTTCTAAATGCCATTGCTGCGAACAAAGCTCAGTGGAAACGATGGAGCATATAATACACTCTGGTGTTTTGGTTGGTGAGGTATGGTCTGCTATGCAAAAAGAATACAGAGTTCATGGTCGGGGTTTTTCATTGCTTCACAGGCTGCACATGTGGTGGTGTGGGAAGAAGCTTCATCAACGGCAAATTGGAGTTGGTGCAACAATATGGGTACTATGGAAAAATTAAAACAAATGGCGATATGAAGGCTACAAATACCCGACAGATATGTTGGTTCTTGAAATCCATAGGCAAATCCACAAAGCTTCTATTAGGTGTTCACATTTGAGGGGCTTCTGGTTCTGTAGTTTGGTTTGGAGTTTTTTGGTTCACTAATTTTGATATGTACTCGGACTTTGTTCTTATATTTGAATAAAATGGCGGTTTCATAATATATATATATATATATATATATATATATATATATATATATATATTTCCAAGAATCCCCTACTTTATTCATCACCAGGCGCAAAATGCCGAAGCCTTTACAAGTAAGCTTAAAAAGAAGACAGGAAAAAACACACAAAAGAAGGCTTCCGACTCTCCCCTGCCAAAGATAAGGAGATCACGGACTGTGAGAAGTTCTCGAGACCGTGATTACAGTGCCTGCTGACCTTATGAGTTTGACGGAGTACCTCTCGGATAAGCTGGTTGGGTGAATATTGATGTCCTTCGTATCTGAATTTGTTAAGTTTTTTCTACATGACTGTCACGAGCCGGTCCCAATTTCTTGGGTCGAATCGGATCATGCCCAGCCTGCACCGTTGTTGAGACGGCGGCAGTAAGCTGTATCACTCATGCAGGTAATTAACAACACAGTCTAATTGCCACAACTTTAATAATTCGAATAGTTTAAAACTTTTTACAACAAAATGAAAGATACATCTGAAATACATTATTTTCCACAAACATCATGAATTATAAAAGAAGAAGAAAATCTAGGCAACCAGCTCATCAGTCTCGAGATCATCGTCCTCTAGTTGGGATCTCGGGAAAAATACCGCGGAACAAAGCATCATCAGTGATACCTAAAAATGTTGGGTCTCCAGTCAGGAGGGAGCAAAGTACAATTCATGCTAATTTGACAATTGAAATAATAATAGAATCATGCACTTTTAAACAATTTGAAATAAACATTTTCCAGCAGTTAAAACATTGTGATGTGAATAGGCAATGAATATGACCGGCTTGGGTTGTACAGTTGTATCCTATTGATACGATATGGCTTATCCCCGTGTGTATGAGGGGTAAGCTAACACAGTCAGTATACTATTTTGGATGTGGTCATACTCATTACACTACTCCCCCAGTCCCCAAACAGTTACAGTAGTTACAGTAGTTACAGTTAGTGCTCTCAGAGAGAGTTCTGTGTTGCATCGTGGTTTAAACTTGCATTAAAACGATTACTAAATAATTGTAAACTAACACAAAATGTACTTGCCTTTGATTATGACTGGATTGGGGAATGTCTCCGAGATTAGAATCAAACTTGTCCTCGAAATCCTACAATCGAGAAGTCTGCCTTAAATTTTCAAAGTTCCCATGTTATATGTGCTAGTTACAATCTCTAAAACAGAACCCTAGTCAAATTTTAGTTTTATTTATTTAATCTACTGAAACACGATTATCAATGTGAGTTACTATCTTTCGAAAAAAAAGTCAATTTAACTTTGTATTTGGAAAAACTCGTAGTTATTGATTTACTTGGTAAAACTTTGTATTTTGTATTATGTATAAAATTAATATTTTTCTTTAAATGAGAAAACGTGAATTTACAATAAACTTGTAATTTCCTAATTATTTTATTGTGAGAAAATTTTATTTAAATTTTTATAAAATAATTATATTATCATTTTTTTTACGTTTTACGTCAATCAAACAACCAGAAATAAAATAAAATTTTAAAATATTACAAAACCACAGATATTAAATAAAAGCTGGGCTTATGCCCTTACAGACCATTTTACATGAATTTAAATAAGAAGAAAAACATTTGTTAGTCTCTAAAATTATCCTATAAATTAATCACAAAATAAAACTAGTAATTAAATTAAATTAAATTAATTTCGAGTCTCAGACTTTGGTCCAGTCATCAAAATAGCTAATGCCTCAACGTCCGGGCAAAACCGGTTTCGTTTGCATTTCGCTAAGAGCCCATGGACCAGTACGGTCGTCGCCCAAAAATTCAATTTATAAATATTTTTGAAAACCGATTTGAAATCTATTTGTATAATTTTTATAAAAATTTGGGCAGCACCTCCTCTATATTTGGGATAACCCAAAACTGGGAAAATACGCCAACAAACACCAATCACAAGTCCCATACCAGGGAAACTCAATTTCCAACCAGAAAATAATAATAATAATATCCAGAACCCGAAAATAATATCCACAGTATGTTTTCGCAATTCGGAAAACCGAAAAGAAACTCGGAAAACCCGAAGTGTACTTCGGAAATTCCAAACCAACAGAACACTCAAAGCCACAGAACCAATTCGGAAATGGAATTTGGAAAAAACCAAACCTATAGAAATATTCCAAAAACTCACAGAATGTTTCCAAAAGGATTTCAGAAAATCCGAAAATGTCTCGATAACAGAATTCTCGGGGAAATTCGTGGACCAAATTCATCACAGACTACTCTAATTGGAGGGACACGGGGACACGAAAAATATACCTCGGTGCTCGGCTAGAGCTCTCAGATGCAATTATAGAGAAAAACCAAATTCCCACGGACTCAGGAAAGCCCAAAACACGTGGACAGCAACAAATTGCACGGAACAGCGTAGAAACCAGCACGCCTACCAGAATAGAGGTTGCTACGGGAATCGAAGCGCCACGGAAACAGCACTGGACAGCGGGACGGCCCACAGAAAACCACGAAAAGCAGATCGGGAATGGCAGAAGAGCAACATGAAACACGGGCGTGTATAAAACACAGGCGCAAAAGCTTTTTAGATAAGATGCACATGAAACACGGGCGTAAAAGCCTTGTTCCACATAAAACATTAGCGTAAAACCTTGTAGATTAGGTGCACATGAATCACTGGTGTAAAAACCTCAGATAAGGTACGCCTGTTGAAGATAAAACAAGATGCGTAAGCATCTGTTTTTAGTTTTAATTGACTGATATGCGTCTGATGATACTTCTGTTTAAAATAATTTTTTTTTGTTTGTTTTCTGCAGAAGCTTGGCTGAAGAGCTTTTCCAGAACCGGTATTGGTGACTTGGATGCTGCGAGGAGCATTCTTCTGACATCAACATCAGGGAGCTCATGCGCTTTTGACGTGCAAATCAAACAACTCAGAACTCTCCGTGGGATGGAAGGGTCTTCCTCTGTTGGTAGGAAGAGCCTTTATACACGGAAAGTTGGATGGTGGAGTCAACTGTATCCTGAGAAATTGGGTAGTAGAGTTCCTTTCACGGCAGAACTAGAAATCGTATCCCAATGCTGGATACATTCCTATCCCCTCTGGAAGGCCGCCACTTCTCCATCTGTTGTATTGGCAGCAACACGTCTTCGGGCTGCCATACTCTGGGATTCTCCTCTCGTCTGAGAGAGAAGACCAGAGTTAATTCCTTCTGTTCTGGTTGCCATTGAGGCTCAGACAGCAAGGAATTGCCACCAACAACGAATCCGATGAAGAAGATCCAAAGAAGTAATAGATCTCCATTAGGTTATCGTTGTGCGTATAGAATGAAAATCCAAGATTGTAATAGATTTCCATTATGATTTGTAAGAAAGTCTAAGAAATGTAATAGACTTTTATGAGGAAATGAGAATGGAAATGATAAGTCTTCTATGCTCAATGATTTATATCTATCCAGTAGTAATATGGACATGATGGATAATAAAATCTTGTTTTCTGTTTAGAGTATACAATACTATCAGAGATAATATGGACATGACAGCATGTAAGAACTCAAAGAAAAGTAGATTAATATCTATGCAGAGGTCAAATGGACATGATAGATAGGAAATACAAGCAAGTAGATTTAATATTTATCCAGAGGTAATATGGACATGATAAATAAGAAATCCAACTTTTTAATCAATTGATAAGATAGAAGATTAATTTTTTTCTCTAAGGAGACGAATAATCAGCTTAACCAAACCTTGGTAGCTGGGGATTAAAAAGACAGATGTCATGAGAGTATACGTCAATATCGATGAAATGATGAACGAACCAACGTATCTTTCAAGAAAAGAAAAAGGTCAATTCAATTCCATAATTAAATGGATGAATCTGATGTAATGAACGGACAGGTCTTTTCGAAAATGAAAAGTTATTTTCAATTTCAAAGACCGATTCATTAATAGATCTCTCCTATAAATGGGTGAGAACTCTTTGTAACATTTCATTCTTATTTCCACCCCTCTATTGGAAATGTCTTCCAAGGATATGCAGCAAAAGAATGAAGTCTCCAGGAAAGTTGAGGACATCATTGAGACGTGCCCCGTTGAGCCAATTGTGACAGGTCCAACCGAAGTAGGCGAAAGCTCTTCTACTCCCAAGCCACCACAAGACATCTTTGCTTTCTTAGTAGAGCCAGGGAAAACTCCTGAAGAAGTGGCGCTGAGGATGGCTGCCTGCAAGTTTTTTATGAACTCAGGCAAGGATGCCTTCGAAGCATTGGCTGACTATGTATTCAATAAGGAAGGCAGTGGTCCTTGTCCTTAATCCTTTATTCAGAACAATAATAAAAGAAATTTTATTTTCATTCTGTCTTTTTTTTATACATAGTACTTCTTAAGAAATTTGCCATTGATTGGCATCATGAGTAGATCTCCATTAGGCTTTGATAACCGATAGGCGCCATTAGAAAATACGATCTCAATTACATAAGGGCCCTCCCATTTTGCTTGGAATTTCCCTTTGCTTTTGTGAGTCATAATCATCGGTCTTCGAACGGCTAATACCAACTCGTCAATCTTGAATACCCTCTCTTTAACTTTACGATTGAAAGTTCGAGATATGCGGGCTTGATATAGCTCAATATGCTGTTGTGCGTGAAGACGCTTCTCGTCCAATCCTTCAAGTTCTTGGAGTCGTAAGCGATCATTGTTTTCTATAGTTAGCTCATTAGCAATAGCTATTCGTAGAGATAGAATCTGGATTTCCAAGGGAAGAACATCCTCATATCCATAAACCAATAAAAATAGTGTAAAACCAGTAGGAGTCCGGACTGTTGTTCGATAAGCCCATAAATATTCTCCAAGTTTCTCATTCCAATCACGTTTATTAGAAGAGACAAACTTTTTGAGAAGTTTAATGATCGTCTTATTGAAAGCTTCGGCTAAACCATTAGCAGCTGGATTATAAGCCGTAGAAGCCAAATTTTGAATTCGATTCTTATCACAGAACCGATAAAATGCCCGACAAGCAAACTGTGGACCATTGTCATGAATTATTCGTCGAGGAATCCTGAAGCGATAAATGACATAATGTTTGATGAAGCTGATCACGTTAGATGTTTTCACTTCAGCAAGGGGAACTGCTTCTGCCCACATAGAAAAATAATTGGTTATAGCTAATATGAACCGATGTCCTTTAACAGAAGAAGGGTTAATAGGACCAATAACATCCATACTCCAAGCTTCGAAAGGCCAAGAGGCTGCCATAGAATGTAGAAATTTAGACGGTTGATGAATAAAATTAGCATGAATCTGACATGCTTTACACCTTCTGGCATAGTCTACAGCATCTGCTATCATAGAAGGTCAATAATACCCTATTCTTCGAATGCGGTCTTGTAATTTTGGACCCGGTTGATAAGTACCACAAACACCATCATGAGCTTCTCGAAGTGTTTGTTTAGCTTCAATTTCTGAGAGACAGCGCAACAATAGTCCATCATATGAGCGACGATATAACATATGTAAAGATGAATCGTAATAAAATTGAAATGACCGTCTCTTGATTGATGGAGCTTCTTTTGGATCTTCAGGTAAAATCTCATGAACCGCATAATCAATGAATGGAGTTCTCCAATCCCTCTGTTGGGAACTTGACTCTGTAGTATAACTCTGTTCAATATACAGATTATTCTTGACACCGAATAAATCTCGGTCCAACAAAGTAATTGTATTTTGTCTTCGGATTGGAACAGCCAAGTCTGCAGCTAAGCTAGAAAGAGCATCAGCCTCCATATTATAAGAACATGGTACGAACTCAATGAAGAATCCTTTGAATGAAAGGACCAATTCGACTACCACTTGATGATAAGGGATGAGATCAGGATTTCTGACTTCATAAGTCCCTCTAATTTGATTAACAATCAGTTGAAAATCTCCATAAGCTTCTAGGAACTCAATATCCAATTGTTTTGCTACTTGGAGACCAATCAATAGAGCATTATATTCAGCTACATTGTTGGAGCATGGATGATTGAGAGAATAGGCACGATATATGACCATTTTGTCAGGAGAAACCAAGACGATTCCTACCCCAGAAAAAATATTGCCTTTAGGTCCTACCCGTGATGCTCCATCAAAATATAATTGCCATATGTCATTCTTCAAAGTCATGTTACAATCTACGACTTCATCTGGAATGTCCTCGTATAACTTCGATGTTTCAGTTATAGGGTGATTAGCTAAGAAATCAGCTAGCGCTTGGCCCTTCACTAATTTTTGAGGTACGTAAACCATGTCATAAGGAGTGAGTAACATCGCCCAGGTAGCTAACCTGGAATTAAGAATGCTTGGTTTTCTCATCAATACCCGAATGGGATTTATTCTGGAGATGACGTGAATAGTCTGTCCTGTCACATAATGTCTTGTCTTTTGGACAGCAAAAACCAAGGCTAGACATTCTTTTTCTACAGGTGTATACCTGTGTTCAGCTCCAACCATCATTCGGCTAAGATAATAAATTGCATGTTCATGACCCATATCACTTTTCTGTGCAAGCAGAGCGCCAAGTGAATGATCCAAGGCTTGAACATATAGAAAAAATGGTCTTCCTACCACTGGAGGTATCAAAACAGGTGGATTTGTAAGGTATTGCTTAATGTCATTGAAGGCTTTCTGACACGCTTCATCCCAGACAAATGATACACCTTTCTTTAATAGACGGGAGAAAGGTTGACATCTCCCAGAGAGATTAGATATAAATCTCCTGATATAAGCAATACGACCTTGAAAGCCATGGAGTTCTTTCAGATTACGAGGAGGACGCATTTCAAGGATTGCTTTAACTTTATCAGGATCAACATGGATACCCTGAAAAGTAATGACAAATCCTAAAAACTTGCCACTGGAAACCCCCAAGAAAGACTTAGTAGGGTTCATTTTCAATTGATGTTGGCGCATCAATTCAAATACTGTATTTAAGTCTTGAATGTGATCATCCTTTGATCGACTCTTAACAGCAATGTCATCTACGTAACATTCAACTGTCTTCCGTAGATGTTCATAAAAGATGTTGCTCATAGCCCGTTGATACGGGGCACCGGCATTTTTAAGACCAAACGGCATAATCGTATAGCAATAAACCCTAAGGGGTGTTCGAAAAGAAGTATGCTTTTCATCTTATGGATGCATCTTGATCTGATTGTATCCTGAGAATCCATCCATGAAAGACATACGTTCAAAACCGCATGTATTGTCTATCTTGACATCAGTAATGGGAAGTGGGAATTCGTCCTTTGGACAAGCCGTATTAAGATCTCGATAATCTATGCAAACTCGGACTTTTCCGTTCTTCTTCATAACAGGAACAATATTGGCAACCCAATTCGGGTGTTGTTCTTCACGAACAAAGCCACATGTAATCAACTTTTTGACTTATGCTTCAATTACATCCATCATATCTGGTCTAAAACGTCGTTGCTATTGTTTTACAGGCTTGGCATTAGGCAAAATATTTGAGTTTATGAGTAGCATCTTTAGGATCTAAACCCGGCATATCCTCATAACTCCATGCAAAGATATCAATATATTCTTTGATCAGTTTTATCAACTCTTCCTTTTCATCTTCAGAAAAGTTTTTACTGATGAATATTGGTTTGGACGTAGGTCCATCTCCAACATCAATCTGGACAACTTCATCCTCTGTAGGTGGCTGTCGCTGTTCAAAACGAAGTTCCTACTGAGTGTCCATTTGTTGGGCCCAAGTGTCATTCTCAAATGGCTCGGATTCACCATCAATTTGAACCATGTAAGCTAAAAACACTCGCTCAAATTCATCATAATAACCTCCTCTAACATAAGAAGAGTGAAAAATATCGGATTCGATGAATTGGGCTTCTTCTAAATCTGATGATTATGAAGAGCTAGAAGAGAATTCTTCTTGTATATCGTCATTAAACATGTAGGACAGATCATATCCCAATCCATGACGAGTCTTCTGGTAAAACGGATCACCACATAATGGTAGTCGTCTATCCTTGCCTTGATTGAGACCTTGCATAGTCTTCAAATCGTATCCCATATTCTGGATGATCTTGATAGATTGTTGACTATATTTGTCAATTCAGATTCATCCTTTATCTTTATCTTTCAGATCATCTGTCTGAGCAACAGGGATATTTCTAGTCATGCCAAACACAATTTGGCGCTTGTTTTTCTTATCAGACGGAACCACAAAATAAGATTCTTTGTGACGTCTATAAGTTACACAAGCTTGCGATAGAGCAACTACAGGTAGAAGATAGGGAGAAGATGTTAAGAACTTTTGAGCATAAGGTCCAACATCGACATGAGGAGGAAAGGAATTTTCCTTATGATCAATGTATAATGCTTCCTCTGGTTCTATGTCGTCTTTATATTGATGACTTTGATTATCAGAAGATAAAGCCATTCTTTCAATAAACTTGACAGCCATATACTCGAAAAGGAAATCTTCATTGATATCAAAAAGTACAGAATGATCAATATTTACATCATTTACAATCTGATTGCTATGCTTCGGATTAATCACTAATGGATCATTATCCGTCTTCTGCGTAGATTTGCCAAGATTGACAATCAATAGCAGTTCTGGACCATTCGTATAAGAAGTACGCCCTTTGACCTTGATCATAAAAGGTTGAACTTGGCTCTTAGCAGAAATATTTACTGATTCCTCAGATGAAGCTTGAGTTCTTCCTTTAACCTTGATTATCAAAGGTTGATCATTGACAGATTGGGATTGGATTCGTCCCTTGACTATGATCTTCAAAGGTTGCTCTTCTGGCAGATCTTCATTAATAGACTGATCTTCAGTAGATGATTGATCTTCAGCTATGTCTGATATCTCTTTCACATGCTCTTATTTATAAAGCCTTGAATCAGAAAAATAAGCTTCGACACCCTTGAAAGGATTGATATCAGCAAACTCAGTCTTCACAACCCTTTGGGAATCCACATACTTGAAGCATTGATGGAGAGTTGAAGGCACGATGTTATGTTCATGAATCCACGGTCTCTCCAGAAGGATATTGTAGGATACGTCTGAGTTGATAACATAGAAGGTTACCATAGTTCGAAGATCACCAATCTGAATCTTCAGACGAATCTTCCCCAGTGGTTTACTCTTGCCAGAGTTAAAACTAACTATTGTAGTACTAGTGTAAGTCAGATCACTAGTAGTGGATCCGATATACCCAGGATCAATGTAAATCCTGTCAATTTTAGTGGATCCGATATACCCAGTATAGCACAGAGGCCTGTCATGTTTGTTATGCTTCAACAACTTATCTTCTTGTGTAAAGGTGATGTTGAGAATTGCTTCCATCACACTATGACATTGCGGACACGACACTGGAGTATTATCAGGACTCTTGAGTTGAGCCAAGCATGAATCTGCTTGTAGTAAAGCTTCACTCACAGTCTCCCTACTTTCTCTAGAAAGATGAAGCAGCTCAAATATAGATAGTCTAGGCGGAGTATTGGCTAACTGTGCTAGAATATCAAATTTGTAGGGTTTTATTACCACCCCCTGACTAGAAGCAGACTTTAATGGAACGTCAAAGCGTACTGCTTTCTGTTTCTCCTTTTCAACCACAGATGGTTTAGCAGGAATAAGAGAAGGTTGAGCTGGTAGTGTTTCCACTACGTCTTCTGCTTCTTTAGAGGATCTCTCATAATCTTTGTGGTACTCTTTTCCAGATCTTGTACCAGCAAAAGTTTCTTCTTCGGACTCAGGAGAAGGAAGTACCATATTACAGGATTTAGTCTTCCTTTCCTTAGCCTTCTTCTTGTGAGGTTTGTTATGATGAACTTCAGAACCCAATCCAACAGTGGAGTTTTAATTTTGAATTTGTAAAGGAAGTCGTATTCCTTTATTATAATTCAAACCTTCTGCCTTCTGAAAGTCATAGCCCATCTTCTTCATGAGAAGGATTGATTGCTGACTGTATAAATGAATAGGAAGTGGACATTCAACAGGTGGTTCCACAGAGAAAGAAGAAGAGATCTCTGTAACTACAGAAGAATGAAGAATAGACGTTTCTGTAGCTACGGGAGGAGAAGGTTCGGGATACGAGGAAAAATTCCTGTAGGAGCTTTTTTATAAGCAGCGAAGACTTGTTGTGCCCGGTATAAGGGAACACTATTCATGGCTAGCCACTACTGATGAGTAAGCTTGAGCTTGGTAGGAGGAGCTAGACTTGGAGGACATATGTTCAGTCCTCTCAGTCTATATTCTAAAGGAAGGCCATCCCATAGATGATCCGAATCGTCAAGATCTGGAATAACATGAAAAATCATGTTGCAGGTTTTGACTTTCTTACCTTTCTTGGATTTTGAAGTTTTACCTTCATTTTCTATTTCAGGTACTAAGTCAGGATGTACCCACATAATTTCACCATTCTTTAATGTGAGAGGCAACAATCCTTCACTTTCTTTCATGCCAGGCGGGATATTCATAATCTTCATTGTCGCCTTCGGGATTGGGATAATTCCATCTGGGGCTTGCTGTGGAGGAAAATCTCCGAATTGAAGAGAAACCATATTGGTTGTAACCGTATGGTCATCATTGGTTAAAGCGATAGCACCACCATTTATCAGCTCTTGGATTTTCTTCTTCAAGACATAGCAAGCACTGGTAGGATGATTAATGTATCTATGATAGATACAATATTTGGGATTGTCAGTCAGATTCACCTCATTAGGCCTCTTTGGCTCCGGAATCTGGAGTTTGCCACTCTTCATCAGATATTAGAATATCTCTGGGATATCACTTTCGTCAAAAAAGTATTCTTCTTTTGGCCTGGAAGATTCCTGATTATTCGACGTCATTTTATTCTTGGAAAGATTGACCATGAGGGTATCTTTTTCTTTTATATTACGATTACCAGAATTATTACCAGGATTATTTTTCTTTCTTTTATCCTCTGAGGCAAAAATCATCCCATGTTCACGAGCCAACCTACCATTGGTTTCGGCAGAAACTGCTGCTATGATAAATGAAGCCCAATCTGTGAATTGGGAACCCGTGAAGACAGCAATGGATGGTCGCAGATTCATCTTGCATGTGTCAATTAATGCTGAATCTGGCATACCAGGAGGCATCTTTAGAGTAGCCTGTCGGAAACGTTCGATGAACGTCCGAGTATCTTCTTTCTCCTTATGTTTGATTTCTATTAAGGAGGACATGTTCATGTCCATACCTCCTTCATAGAAGCGGAAAAGAAATATTGCCTTAAATTCGTCAAAAGACGAAATACAATTGTCAGGTAAACTACGATACCAGTCGTAAGCTGAACCCGTCAAGCACCCAATGAATACTCGAGTGAGAAGAGCATCATTTTTCTGTAAATGTACAGTCATAATATCAAAGTAATTGATATACTAACTAGGAGAAGCCCTTCCATCAAACAATACCATTGATTGTGGCTTGAATTTCGGTAGAAAGGGTACATCATTCCAATGAGGAGGATAAGGTTGCTTAATCCCTAACCTCTGGAGTTGATCCTTGTGCTTCAAAACTTCAAACTGTGCTTTGAGCTCATGCACTGCTTGAATGGCTTCACTGGTTTGCGGAAGCACATTTGATTGAATGGTTGTTGGATGTACCGTAATCTCCACCAGAGATGGTACATCTTCTGGAATAATAGGATCCGGAGATGCAGAATTTTGATTAACAGCAGGCTCTTGAATATTCAAAGGTATATCAGCCCCTTGACTATCTTGAGTTTGTGCTGCTACTGGTACCGGTGTTATTACTGCCGGCTGAACAGTTTGCTGATTCAATATCATCTGATGCATGCTTTGCACCATGTTAAGCATGTCTTTCAGTGATTGCTCAACGGCAGTGAGACGTTGTTCTGTATTAGCAGATAACGTTTCTGGTTCATCTCCAATAGCGTAGGATTCAACCTCTCTTGAAGATATAGAAGGATTAGTATAAAAGTATGAATCGATACTATCAGTTTCAGACTCAAAAGATTGAGTACCCCCAGCTTCTGAATCAGAAGTCTGCAATTGTCTTTGTCTTCTTGATCGAGTGTTCTGATATACTCCCTCAAAGGAATCAAGAAGTCTGTTGAACTGTTGTTGACCTGGAGTTTGGGACGTATTTCGTCTTGGACGTCGTCCTCTGTTAGTATGAGATGCCATGTTGACTGACACATATGACAGCTCATGTTCTTGGTCATCAGCTTGTTGTTGAGGCACATTAAAACTCAATCGATCAAAAACTGACCGTTTTGAAGCCGAACAACAACAGTTGATTACAACCTGGTGATATTCACAATGGTGTTTCTCTTGGGGGAATGTCACCGGAGATTGTCTGTTCTTACGCTTTTGTATTAGAAATTCACGTAAATCAGAAGGAGTAGAGGGAGTAGTCTTCTTTATTACATTTGGGGTAGAAAAACGTTTAGTCCCCTGTGTATAAAGAAGATTACTGGCTGCATTTGCAGAACCAAACTGTACATTTCTACGCATTTGGAGTTGTGTGCGTAAATCTTAAAATTTTTGAGCACGAAGGACTCCATTTTCATTGCGTGTAATTTGTAGGTTTGGTACTTTGCGTAGAGCAGTATAAGAAGGTTGTTGGTGTAGAATTGAAGCTTTACCAACGATATTTTTGTGATGTATACGTTTAGGTACATTCACATTAGATGTAAAAACATCGTTGTGAATTTTATCTACACTGTCACAGACAAGAGACTTACCTTTACGCATAGAGCGTAAAAATTGATTATCTACCACGTCACAGACGGGAGATTTTCCTTTACGCGAAGAGCGTAATTTATGTGAGTCTACCACGTCACAGACGGAAGACTTATTCTTACACTCAGAAGCACAAACATTGGAGTCTGCCACATTACAAATGGGAGACTCATTCTTATGCATTGAGCATAAAATTTGGTTTTTACCCACTGGGCGTAAAACATTATTTTTACGCAGCGGGCGTAAAACTTGGTTCTTACGCAGTGGGCGTAAAACCTGATTATCTTCACCGTCATGGATGGAAGATAAATTGCCACATTTAGAGTGCAACACTGAAGTAAGGACTGCCTCGTTACGAACAGGAGCCCCTACTACAGGAGTGGGAAGAATTCCCTTGCCATCAGAAGCAACAAAGAGATCAGAAGCTACTTTGGATTTAGGAATCCAAACTTTTTGTGCTTTGCGAGATTTTTGAACATTTGAGCAGCGAGGACCACCCCCAGTTCGAAGCATCTCTTCACAAGCAGTCTGGTCGAAGTGTACAACCAGAGTCTTCTTTGTCGATCCAATCGACACATCATCGTATTGAGCAATTGCCTCCTCGTCAGAGGAGAAGGTCGTCCCCAGCAGAGTCGCCATTTTGTTTTACTTAACAAAATGCCAGAAAAATTGGCTTTTGAAAATAAAACGAGAAAAAGTACAAGAAGTACAAATTTGATTCTGGAAAAGTATTGCTATGGAAGTCTGATCTGTAAATGATCACTTTGTTCCTTGGACCATACGATGATGATGAAGATCACTGCTTGAAGATGAACAACCGGAAGAACTATTCACCAGAAAGGTATCGACACACTTGGGCACTGATGGCGAGGCCAAATGCTTTCCTGCTTTGCTTCACTCTGTTCTGAAAGAAAGGTTGAAGAAGAATGCTCTAGAGAATCAAAATCTCTGAGTTCTAATCTCTCTGTTTTCTCTCCTCCTGTCTCTGTCCGTTATGTGAGAAAAATAAGTCTATTTATAGACTTGGGCTCTTGTGCGTAAAAACTCAGCAAAAGTTTCGTCTTTACGCTAGTAACTGCCACCCATGACTGAAGTCATCCTCTGCATACGTTGACACGTGTCCCATCATTTCAGTAAGAATAGGATGCACGTACATACGTTCTTTGAGATGTGTGGCATGAAAGCCATGTAGGCAAACTACGTTCCGAATTGGTGAAGAAGAATAGGGCATAAAAACAACCCCAATATACTCTGAGCGTAAAGTAGTAGACTAGGCGTATAATAGCCCGGACATGGACTTCCCGCGTAAAGTGGTTGTTGAATAACCTTGAGCGTAAAAGTAGCCCAAATAAACTTTATGCACACGTCAACTTTTGAGCGTAAAAACTCGTATAGTCTCTGTGCATAAAAGAAGTCATACTGTGAGCGTAGAATAGCTCAGTCCACATACTAAACGACAACATTGGTCTCTGTGTAAAACAAATCCCTTCAAATTCTGTGATATATGCCATCATTAAATCTTCATGTCAGACTTTGCATTAAATGCAAGACTTGACAGCTTTGTCCAGCGTAAAAGTAGCTAGCCTGCCTTAGGCGTAAAACGATTAGCTTTGACCCGGGCGTAAAATGATTAGCATGTCTTAGGCGTAAAGTGATTAGCCTGTCTTAGGCGTAAAGTGGATCAATTTGAGTGGAATGTTTCATCTCTTTGACTCATTCTATGAAGCACTTTTTACGCTCCTACAGTACTACTACATCAGCAAGCACGTAAATCATTATTCCGAAGCTTGTTTTTTATTAGAATCTAGTCCAAGTCATTTTATAATTTATTATGTATTTTATCTTTATTGAGTCTAGGATATTAATTATAAGATCGACTGGATAATACTGGCTTAGGTTAAACATAGTCCACTTTCCTATACAGCCTACCTATCCATAGTCCACCTACCAAAAATTTTATTTCCATTGTGCAATAGAATTTGACAAATGTCTTACATTTTTACTGAGACAGAACTCAAACTGAGTTCGGCCCGAGTTTGGTCCGAACTCTGACCTAGTTTGGTCAGTTTGAATTTAAATATTTGTTGCCTCCAAATCTGCATACAACGTTCATTTGTGAAATCTTTGCATCAGAACTCTGCCCGAATTCTGCCCGAGTTCAGTCCTAGAAAACACCTATAAATAGAAGAGAATTTCTTATTTCAAATCAATCAATCAATTTCATCTTCTCTTCTCTCTTTAATAAGTGTTTTCATCCGATCAAAATCTTTCATATCACACATACACTTCTCTTAGCCAAAAGCCAGTAATATCTATTCGAAGTAGAGTCTTTTGATTCTCAAGAGTTGTAAAGAGGTTGTTCAGTACAGAAACTATCTCTGTTGTAGAGCCGATCGTGCGCTCGTCACGAAGCACGGTGTTGTGAAGTTGGTCGTGCACTTGTCACCAAGTACGGTGTTATAAGAGACTGCAAGCTCTCAATTAGCTTGTGCCTTAGTGGATTAACAACGAGCAAGAGTACTCGATACTGGATTAGTCCTCTCAGAGGGATACCAGTATACATCGCTGTGTCACTGAGTTTGTCTCTCTATCTCTTTCTATATTTATTTACTATCTCTTATTCACTGCCATAGTTATCTGTTTATAATTTTAAATTGGTGATTATTTTCTGCTGCACTCGCACTCACTATATTCACCCTCCTCTAGAGGTGCTCAACGGTCCTACATAATATAGTGGATTTCATAGAGCTAAACGCATGAATGTAATATTATGCAAAGGAGTATATAGGTGCAAGTATATCCAATATACAGTAGGCAATACAAGGTAAGGTAATGCAGTTATTCATGAATGCAGGGTACAATAGCGGACATGTAGAAGGAATAAGGACCAACATATGAACAAGGATGAATTAGAGGATTAGACTCTAAATGAGTTATCTAAACCTATGGTAGCATACAGGACTGACACCTAGTGAATTAGGGCAGAACTAAATAAGGGTGTCTTGAAGGATTGAACATCTAGGTATATGGTGGACTGACCTGCAATGGAACTGGACTATTTGTGAAGTAAGGACTGAATACCCCAGTGACATGGTAAGCCAAATATGGGCTGGACATGAGAGGAAATCTGGACTGTATTATGAAGTTCAGGACTGAGTGTTAGGTTCAAGGGCCAAACACTAGGATATAATGAAGACTGATCTTAATCCTTTCTTAGGATTGATACAATAGAGATCATGGGACTTAGACTGATAGATTTCTAGTTTGGGGAATGAACACTAAGTTAGAGGACTGATACCCAGGGTAGGACATCATCTGTGAAGGGTAGGCACACCATGTTCATATCTGAACATGGAAGTAAGCAGGGACTTTATGAAGGCAGGACACTACATGAAGTGTTTGAATATGTTTGAATGACATTGTGGTGAACTCGACTGACAAAATAAAGTTAATAATGTATGGTTATGTGAATGCAGTATGAATGATGTGTGCAGACATGTGTCAAGTGAATGAATGCAGTATGGATAGGTGTGTATGCGTACAGAAGTGGATAATATGAAAAGCTCAGAGCATTGGGGGTCTCGACTACAAAATGGGGGACTTGCAGATCAAGCCAAGGCTCTAGCTATGGTCATGTGTCAGTCAATGCCCTAACTAAAAAATATGCTTTGGTGAAGAAAAGAGGGTGTGTCGAGTGTGTGCAAACATCCTAGTAGTCGGACAGCACTGTTTCTGGCTGAACTCAGGGTACAGTATCCCCGTGTCCATGATGACATAGCAAAACACACCAAAATTGACTTAGTCGAACACTAATGTAACCTACATATCATAAGCTACCCAAATATATAATTTATTCTGAAATTGGTGAACAAAACACCCTATGGGGCATTTCATCGAACACTTGAGATACGTATTCGATACGGAGCAAAACTCTCATGATACGTACCTCAAATGGACATGAACTAGACCCGCATCATTCCTAGGGCTAAGGGGACCCAAAATGGATGCATCTACAACAACAAAACTAAAATCTAATACGTTTAGAGGCTCTTACAAATTAGGAGTTGGAATCCTAATGAAAATCCTCCTAAAATGATCTTCCACCAAATCCAACGGTCAAATTGCTCCAAATCCTTCCTAGCTAGCCAATAGAGACCTCCTTTCTTCAAGGAGAAGAGTTTGCAATTGGTTCGGATGAATTTGGAGTTAATTTGGTGAATGGGGGCAAATTTGGGGAAGAACAAAAATTAAGGTTAGGGTTTCTATGCAAGAGGAAAGAAAGGGGGCTAATGATGAGTTATATAAGGTGAGGGGGCAGCTCTAGGCTGCTATAGCCGGCCACATGGTTGGGCTACGATTTAGGTCAAGTCACAATAGTCTAAAGGCATTTCTAATTTGTCAAATCAAGCCCCTTTGCTAAAGGCCCAAACAACCATGTTGTTTATATTCTCTAACTACATTCTAAGTGATTCCTAGCTAGATTAGAGCCTAGTTACTAATCTCAATCCATTAGCTAGGTCTCCATGGTCATGGTTAGTCTCTAGGCAATGTAGTTCAAAGGTTTCACTTGTAAATAACAAAATCACAATACATCAAATTAGATAATATTAAAATAATCAAAAATTCACCAATTAATCACTAACATGATTTAAATCCATTATTTAATAACTAACATGATAAATTTTATAAAATTTAAAATTACCCGCATTTTAGAAAAGTGGTAGTTATAATCCTTCTCCCTAGAAAAATTTCGTCCTGGAAATTTAAGTTGGTCGTACTCCTCTTAAGGTCATGCTCCCAACAATCATGGTCTAAGAAACTTATATAATCACACAATATTGAAAGATCAACATACAGGGTCTTGACATGCAGTATCAATTGAAGGTCTCATCTAGCTATACTAACCATACTACAGCACACGGCAATCATAAGGTATCAAAAACACACAAGCAATAGTAAGGTGCATCAAATCATCTCAAAAGACATGCTAAGGTCTAGGTCAAACTCACCTCCAACTAGGTCTAGTGGCTGGAACTTCCTCCTGGAGGCGGGGCCTTGGCTAGGGCAGGTGCAGTAGGACAGTCTCGTATCACATGTGCAGCTGACCGACAGAATATGCACAACTTTCTCCTCTTTCTATAGTCGTCCCATACATGCCCAAGCTTCCTACAATAAGCACAGGTAGGCACTCACTTGACTGGCCTCTATTGGACAGGAATCTGAACTGGAAAGGATGGCCTAGACTACAGGTCTAGATACTCCTGGAGCTCTGGGTGGAACTGGATACTGCTTCTCACTCTCTTAGAACTAGGATCTCCTCCTGAATGCACTAAGTCCCATAATTGTTGAATCCTCTGGCTCTACTCCCTCAGGATCTCGGCCTGATCCCTCTGTGTCTCCAACACATCCCAGAGAAGTCCAAGTATCTGAGCTCCATCATGGGCTAAACCTCCCAAGAATAGGGTATAGGGTACCACTCCAGAAGGTAGAGGAAGACTCTCGGTCTCAGACGAAACTGTTGCTTCTCTGTTGAGGCTGCTACCACCTCCTTAATGGCAGGAGGTACAACTACCCTCTGGTCAGCCGGAGGGGTCACTGAAGTACGTCTAGGCAACTCTAGAGGGAGGTGAATAGAGTACTTGTGACAATAATGAACAATTAAAAAAATCAACTCTATTCAATCCCAACTAACAAATAATTAATCAGAGTATAATTGCGGAATTTAATTAGAGATCAGAAAGCATACGTAGACACAACAATCTTTAACCTGGTTTCCCTCGTGGAGGACTAGTCTAGGCCTGAGAACTCTAGCTCAGGCTTGAAATATACTATTTGTGAAATAGCTTTACAACCACGTGCCTTTACACAGAAGAGCACGCCAACTTGTTGAAAAGATCGTTGAGGCGAACCTTAGAATTTTCCAAGTGACTTCTTGAAGACTCTTGCACAAAACTTCTAATTGACTCGCACCGAGCACCTTGTAGGCTTAGAAAGTTTTGTGGCTAGTAGATGAGGAGAGTATGGCTCTTTGGGATGTATAGGCTATAAGAGAGAAGGGTTGAGAAGAATGGATGGATTGAAATGAGAAAAAATGTGCCTATATATACTGGTCCTGGGAGGCAGAGTTCGGCCAGAACTCTGTCCAAAATTCAAAAATTATGGCCGTTGGACAACTTGTAATGAGCAATCCCTAAAAATTAGCTCCTGGAAATTAGGAGACATAGTTCGGCCCAAACTCTGTGTGGGGGCAGAGTTCGGCGCGAACTCTGCCTCCTAGGAGACATAATGCTCATTGGGCTAAATGGGCTTTGGCAGTTTGCCTTTTATTTGTGGAGCTTTTGGTTATCGAGTCTATGGTTGAGGTACTTAGTGTGATTCAACGTACAATAGCCTAGACTCAAATAAAATATAAAAATACAGACTTTCGATGACAAGTTCCAGCAGTATTCGTCGAGTAGTCGTCGATGATGATTGTCTGACTTGATATGAGTTAGTCGTCTGATTTGTAGCTTTGATGATGATTTATGTGTCAAGTTAGATCATGTCAAATATTGATTTGTTAATTATCAAGATTAGGTTGACTGTGATACAGTTTGGGTCAACAATCTCCCCTATTTTGATAATTGACAAAATTACGAGATTTGCGTGTCGCAACATTCATACCTGGACACATATATTGCTCCCCCGTAGATGGACAAGTCGGCTCCCCCGTAAATAGAGAAGTCCTGATACAAGTACTAGTCCAAACAATATAGCACAAGTGTATCACAATATAGCATAAGTATTTATCCAAAAATGGTTAAGCAAATATCATATATTCTCCTCCTTTGACATTTAGCAAAATAAAATAGAAGCTCCCCCATAAAAACATAACCATGGTAAAAATATACAATCACACAACCAAGCTTAAGTCCAACGTAAGAGATAACTTGCAAACAAATAAAAGCCATACAGTCATAAAGTAGTACTAAACAAAGAGTTTTCAACTACATAACCACTGAATGAAAAAGACAAAGTGCATAAACAAAAGACATCCTAAGTATCAGCAGCATCATAAAAATGGACCACGGCCGTCGCGGAGCATAGAAAGGTCCAGCAGAGTCGGATGGGTCGCTGGTAGAGCGACGAGGATCAACAAACGCCGTATCTGGATCCAGATACCTCCTGACCCAGGTGTCGTCGATACGGTAACCTTTGCGAGAAGGGTCCCGTACCATAGGATAAGACACCGTAGGATGAGTAGCCAGCGAGTACTGGATATTATGTAGGGTGTTGTTAATAGCAGACATCTGTAAGGTGGTGCGATAGTCCATCTAAATCCAGCGATCATCCTTTAAGCGAAAACGATCACGTAGCATGGTCTGAATGGACTCGAGAGTAGCAGGTGGCTCGGGCGCAGGTTGGCCAAGAGCAGGTGGATCAGCCTGAGCATCAGACTCGGAATGCTTTGACTCAGTAGGAGACTCAACAGCTGCGAGAAGCCGTCGTGCCTTAGACAGATTGGCAGGGACAGGAAGGAACTGGCACTCATCAAGAGGAACATGGAACGCACAAAAAATCATCGGCAAATATATGGCGTAGACTAATAATCGAGGTCTCTTCCGTGCACTAATCATCCAGTCCATTATAGTGCACGAAAGGTTAAAAGGGTCATGGAAGTGGAGATGATAAAGTGCAGAGATCTCAATATAAGATACTTCATCGGTCGATCCCGCTTTAGGCAAGATCGTGGAGAAAATGATACGATAAAGTTCATAGAAATACGAGTTAAGAAATTTAGCCCGTAGCTTGCGTAGACGAGTGTATGGAGTACACAAATCATCCTTGAAACTTGCAAGGGACGATCCATCAGGAAATTGAAACTTGCGTTCATCGACAAGTTTCTTCCAAGAATTGGGGTCCGATATCTTGAGATATTCTGCAAGCTCAAAATCATCAAAAGTAATATCGATACCAGCGACACGAGAATAGATTCGTGTGTCGTCAAAGGTTAGATTACAGTAAAACATTTGGATAGCATTCAAATAAATTAGAGATGATGTAGAAACTAACTCATCTAGACAAAGATCATGGAACAATGAGTCATAAGCCAAAAATATTATGAAATTGATAGAATGACCCGTATACACACTCCTTGAACGAAAGTCATTGAACCATTCATTGGAAGCCTCCAATGATACAAAAATTTGTTCACTGAATGTGTTGGGGTCATGAGGTGGTGGTGGATTAAAAAGTGGATGGATTGGAGGAGCAAGAGGAGGAGGAGGATTGGAGGATGAAGCACCTTCACTCCTTCTTCTCTTGCCTCTTCCAAAAAGTCTAGGAGCCATGGAAAATTTGAAAAAAAATTGAAAGGAAATAAAGAGGAATATGAAATTATACCTCACAAAGATGAGAAAAGATGGAAGGGATCTCCCCAAAAGCTTGAAATCTTGAGTTTGGAAAGAAAAAGTGCCCTAAAAACGGAGTTTCTAGGGTTAGGGTTTGAGAAATTTGTGTTTGGAGGAAGGTAGAAGAAGAATAAAATGAAGAAAGGGTTGTTTCTCGGGTTTAAGGAGTTTGGGAGCAGCCAAGCGGGTGAAATCTGGACCGTCGGATCAAATCAATGGATGGCTGAGCATCAGGGAAGGTTCTGTGACCAGGAACACAAAGTTCGGCCCGAACTCTGTGTGGGACAGAGTTCGGCCCGAACTCTGTCTCCATGGGCACAGAACACAGAAAACTTTAAAAAATGGCTGAAGTGTTGGTTAAAAATGAATAGAATTTTGAAAGTTTAAAAAGTGGCAAATTTTTGAAAAAAATGAAATTTAGAAAATTTGAATTAACTAACTTATAAATGAAATTAAACCATATAATAAACAAGGATTTATGACAACGACCATTATGATAAAATTGCCATGGGTTAGCTGTAGGGGCCGGATCCCAGCTAGCGGTAGTCCGAAGACTAGTGCACCGTGTCGCTTAGGCTTTTACGCCTTGTTGTCAGAAGAACCCTTTCGGCTTGAACCCATAGCAAGGTCACCATAGAGATATATGTCATAATCGTTATTTACGCAGGCTAATTTATTTAATGACTGTTTCATCCAAAATTCCTAATTTACGACAAAGAAAATTGAAGCACTCTTCGGCCAGTAGTTTGGTAAAGAAGTCTGCTAGCTGATGTTCAGTGTCTATAAATTCTAAATTAATCGTGCCTTGTTATTGATGATCACACAAAAAGTGATGTCTAATCTCTATGTATTTAGTGCGTGAGCGACAAACAGGGTTCTTGGTTAGATTAATGGCACTAGTGTTATCGTAAAAAAATAGGTATGTGCTTGAAATATAAGTTGTAGTATTCAAAGGTTTGCCGCATCCACAGAATCTGTGCACAACAACGACCAGCTGCGATGTATTCAACTTCTGTTGTGGATAGTGCGATAGAGTTCTGCTTCTTGCTAAACCATGAGACTAATGTCTTTTCTTACAATTGACACGTGCCACTGGTACTCTTACGGTCGACTTTGCAACCCGCAAAATCAGCATCAGAATATCAGATTAAATAGAAGGAAGTGGTTTTGGGATACCACAAGCCTACCGTAATAGTTCTTTTAAGGTATCTAAAGATACGCTTAACTGCGGTCATGTGTGATTCCTTAGGCTTGGCTTGGTATCTAGCATATAAGCAAACACTGAACATAATGTCTGGGCAACTAGCAGTTAAATATAATAAACTACCAATCATACCTTGATACTTACGTTGATCGACTGGTTTGTCGCTTTCATCAGGTTCCAGCTTTGTGGTAGTATCCATAGGGGTGCTGATAGGTTTGATGCTGTCAAGCTCAAACTTCTTCAGCATGTCCTTGATATATTTCGATTGACTGATGAAGACGCCTTGTGAAAGTTGTTTGATTTGCAATCCAAGGAAGTAGGTGAGCTCCCCTATCATGCTCATCTCGAACTCATCCTACATACACTTGGCAAATTCCTTGTATAGACCCTCATTAGTAGACCTAAAAATAATGTCATTAGCATATATTTGAACTAACAGAATTATGCCATCAAGAGATTTTATAAATAGTGTAGTATCCACTTTCCATTTTAAAAAACCTTTATCTAGTAAGAAAGTACTCAGACGATCATACCAAGCTCGAGGAGCTTGTTTGAGGCCATAGAGAGCTTTTCTAAGTTAAAAAACATGGTCAAAAAATTTGTAATTTTCGAAACCAGGTGGCTGTTTAACAAAAACTTCTTCCTTGATTAAACCGTTTAGAAAAGCACTTTTCACATCCATTTGGAAAAGTTTGAAGTTTTAAAAATTTGTAAATGCACAAAGCATGCCAATGGATTCTAGTCGGGAAACAGGAGCATACGTCTCATCATAATCGATGTCCTCCTCTTGATTGTATCCTTGGGCTACGAGACGAGCTTTGTTGCGAGTGACTGAACCGTCCTCCTTTACTTTGTTACGAAAAACCTATTTAGTGCCAATTATTGAGTGGCCATCAAGTTTCGGAACAAGTTTCCAAACTTGGCTTCTCTCAAATTGGTTGAGTTCTTCTTGCATCGCGAAAATCCAAAATTCATCATTAAAAGCTTCTAAAACATTTTTCGGTTCTATTTGAGAAATAAATATAGTGCTAGCTATAGTGTCTCTTACAAAGGATCGAGTGGTTACCCATTTTGATATTTCACCTATTACCAAGTCTTTTGGATGAGAGGGAGTAAATTGGAACTTCTTTGGTAATTCCTTTGGAGAGTTGGTTTCAGACATTGTATTTATTGATGTCGAAGTAGATGGTTCATCATCGTCGTTGTAAATAACAGCTGTACTATTGTCCTTATCAAAAGTTACATTAGTAGACTCTTCAACAATCATGGAGCGCTTATTGAACACTCTATATCCCTTATTCTTGGCCGTATAGCCAGAAAGAATACCTTCGTCAGCTTTGGCGTCAAATTTGCCTAAGTTGTCTTTGGTATTCAGGATAAAACAGCGACAACCAAACACTCTAAAATACGAAACATTAGGAGTCCTACCAAACCAATGCTCATAGGGTGTCTTCTTCGAAATGGGTCGAATCAACACCCTATTTAAAACATGGCATGCTGTGCTGACAACTTCTGCCCAAAAATATTTTGGAAGAGAGAATTGATTTAGCATAACTCTAGCCATATCGCCAAGAGTTCTATTCTTCCGCTCCACAACACCATTTTGTTTAGGAGTTCTAGGACACGAAAATTCATGACTAAAACCATTTGAATCACAAAATTTTTCAAAATCAGAATTTTTGAATTCTCCACCATAATCACTTCGGATACGAGTAATCATGTAGCCTTTTTCGGTTTGGACCCATGTAAATCTTAAAAATCATCTATAATAAGAAAAGCGTAGAGTTTTCCGCCAAAACTGTCTACTCTACTAGGACCAAATAAGTCTATATGAAGTAATTGCAAAGGTCGGGTAGTACATACAGTGTTTACGGATTTAAATAAAGATTTGGTAGTCTTATTCTTTTCACATTCGTCACATACCGTGTCTTTCTTGAATAAGATATCCGGCAGTCCTCTGACTAACTTCTTGGTGGATTGTTTGGATAGTATCCATGTTGGCATGACCAAGACGCTGATGCCATAGGAGTTTTTCGTCTTTGTGAGCGTAAAAGCATCATCATGCACTGTTAGTATCACTAGATAGATAGAAAATATAAATGTTATCTTCCCTTATCCCCTCAAAAGCGATATCTCCAATTGATCGATCATAGATAAAGTATTTAGTTTTTTCGAAGTTAATATCATAACCGTGATTAGCAAGATGACTAATGCTGAGCAAGTTATGCTTTAACTCGGTCACTAAACAGACATCGTTAATGATAGGAGAGGGAGGATAACCAATAGTACCGTTACCTATGATGTAGCCTTTAAGGTTATTGCCGAAGGAAACGTACCCTTCCTTTTTCATCGATAGTGTTGCGAATAGATTTGTATTTCCAGTCATATGGCGTGAACACCCACTATCGAGAATCCACTTGCTTCTAGTTGAGAAGGGAAGGTCCACCTACATCACGAATAGATGTGACCTTTGGTACCCAGATTCTTTTGGGTCCCAAGAGGTTAGACTTTGGTACCCATGCATATATATTTCTATCAACTAATCTCTTAATCCTACATTGTGGAGAAATGCGTCAATATAGGTTACAATATGTACATCTAGCATGCATGTTTATATAAGAGCATATTGATAGTGGTGTCTATAAGTAGGATGATTACAGCTACGTGCAGCAGTAGTGTGAGTATGGTGACTGTGTGCAGTAGCAGGGTAACTATAATGATTATAATGACTGTGTGCAGTAGCAGGGTAACTATAATAATTATAGTGACTGTGTGCAGCAGCATGATGATTATAATGATTACGTGTATGTGTCTTACGTGCTGCATGTGAAAATGTGTACATGAAAGCATGATTTTGTTTAGCACGTGAATGAGTGTTCTTGTGGTGACGTGCCTTTTTGTGTTGAGTTGGTACGTGTTTGTACGTGTTGTGAATATGAGACTGAACTTGCGGTTGAATAACCTGCTTGTCCAGTTTAATCTCTAATTTCTTAGAGACAGCGTTCAACTCATCGCATTTAGCAGTAAGACCGTATATTCTACCTGTAGAATTTTGAACTTATTTTTCTCTTCAACAAGTTCTTTGTTTAAAGCAGTGATTTCAAGTATTTGTTTCTCAATAATTAATTTAGCATCGTGTAAGCTTAATTTAGGCTTAGATACCTCTTCAGTATTTTTCGTGGGTGTAGTATTTCTAACATCTTCTAGTAAACATGAAAGTTTATGGATCTCGGTTTTGTAGTACTTGATCTTATCCTTTGCATGTTTATATTTATTGATTACCTTTTTTTGATCATCAAGTAGATCACCAAAGGCATCACCAAATTAATCAAAAGTAAAATCATCAAAATAATCTTTTACCTTTTCTGAAGTTGCAATTAGACAGACGTTAGCCGTGTTTTGTGGAGATTCTTCCTCCTCGTCTGAATCACTAGCCTCGCTTTCATGCCAGATGCTAGTGTTGGCATACTTCCTTGTAGTTGACTTTTTGTACGGCTTCTTATATCTGCTTCCCTTCTTTGCTGAGCGACAATCTTTCTTGACATGTCACGTCTTTTTGTATCCGAAGCAGGTGGGTTCTTCCTCATCGTCTCTTTGTTCTCTCTTCTTTTTGTTAAAGCGTAGAAACTTTTTGAAGTTTCGAACTAAGAGAGCTTGATCGTCACCATCGGAGTCGTCGTCATCGGTATCTTTTGAGCTAATTCTTCGACGATGAGCTCTCAAAGCAATCTCCTTCTCTTTTGGAGCTTTTTCTTCGAAGTCTTTTAGATCGAGCTCATGCGTCATCAACTTGCCCATCAGTGTTTCTAGTGACATTGCCGTGAGATTATTGCCTTCGATGATCGACGTGACTTTGGGGTTCCAAACCTTTGGCAATCCTCGTAGCACTTTGCGTATCTTCTCATGGTTGGAATAATCTTTTCCAAAAGAAGATAGCGGGTTGACGATGTCGAGGAATCTGGTGAACATTTGAGTGATCGTCTCATTAGGCTTCAGCTTGGAAGCCTCGTACTCCTGTGTCAGACGGCTGACTTTTAATTCTTTGACTTGCGTCGTCCCTTCATGAGTCACATCCAAAAGCTTCTATACTTCATGCGAGGTGGTGCATGTGGAGACCCTGTTGAATTCAGCCATGTCTATGGCACAAAAAAGAGCATTAATAGCCCTAGCGTCTAGACTTGCCTGGTTCTTCTTCTGCTCAGTATACTTATCGTGAGGTTTCTCGACGAGACTTTCCTCGACAGTTATTCTGGAAGGTTTCTTGTAGCCATCAGTGACTACAGTCCACAGGTTAAAGTCTAGAGACTTAAGATAAAAACTTATTCTAGTCTTCCAATATGTATAGTTGGTCTCATCAAATAGGGGTGGCCTATTTATGGATTGACCCTCACCATAGTTGGTAGAGATGGGTTGTATGGTTGCCATGGATCAACTCTAGGATATAAATACTATATCAAGAGAACAGGGCTCTGATACCAATTGAAGTACGTATAGGCAACTCTAGAGGGGGGGTAAATAGAGTACTTGTGATGATAATGAACAATTAAAAAAATAAACTCTATTCAATCCTAACTAATAAATAATTAATCATAGTATAATTGTGGAGTTTAATTAGAGATCAGAAAGCATATGCAGACACATCAATTTTTAACCTGGTTTCTCTCGTGAAGGACTAGTCCAGGTCTAAGAACTCTAGCTCAGGATTGAAATCCACTATTTGTGAAATAGCTTTACAACCACGTGCCTTTACATAGAAGAACACACCAACTTCTTGAAAAGATCGCTGCGACGAAACTTGGAATTTTCCAAGTGACTTCTTGAAGACGCTTGCACAAAACTTCTAATTGACTCGCACCGAGCACCTTGTAGGCTTATGAAGTTTTGTGGCTAGTAGATGAGAAGAGTTTGGCTCTTTGGGATGTATAGGCTATAAGAGAGAAGAGATGAGAAGATTGGATGGATTAAAATGAGAAAAAAAGGGTGCCTATATATACTAGTCCTGGGAGGCAGAGTTCGGCCAGAACTCTGTCCAAAATTCAAAAATTATGGCCGTTGGACAACTTGCAATGAGCAATCCCTAAAAATTAGCTCCTGAAAATTAGAAGACAGAGTTCGGCCTGAACTCTGCCTCCAAGGAGAAAAAATGCTCATTGGACTAAATGAGCTTTGGCAGTTTGGCTTTTGTTTTTGGGGTTTTTGGTTATCTAGTCTATGGTTGAGGTACTAAGTGCGACTCAACGTATAATAGCCTAGACTTAAAGAAAATATAAAAATACAGACTTCCGATGACAAGTTCAAGCAGTATTCGTCGAGCAGTCGTCGATGATGATTGACTGACTTGATATGAGTTAGTCGTCTGATTTGTAGCTTTGATAACGATTTATGTGTCAAGTTGGATCATGTCAAATATCGATTTGTTAATTATCAAGATTAGGTTGACTGCGATCCAGTTTGGGTCAACACAAGTAATTGCGCTACCATGACAACGAACTAATGCGAATCTGGACCTGCATGCCACCACTAAAAATGTGTCACGATCCGCACCCAGTAAAAGGGCACGAGACCGTGGGTACGTCCAGTCTACGTCGCAGTATCGACGGTAGAAGGCTGTCCTAGGTCTCAAAACATATAACACAAGTCAATGAACCAGTCTAATATAAATATACTCTCCCAACGGAGGACAATGTCAGAAGGATACAACTCAATTACTAAATAACTAAGATGGATATCAGCATGAAATGGGATAGATAGAAGGATCACAAAGTTTAATACAAAACCAGATTTAATGATGTTTAAGTGTTATCATCACTACACACACAAAGTATGAAATAAGTACATCTTATGAAATAATTGAAAACTACAACTAGACAAGAACCTAACAATCTACTCCAAGCTTTACTGGTATCTCCTCTAGGCTGGCTGAAATCCTCCAAGTTATTTGTAAAATTTTCAACGTTATCCTGTCAGGACGAAAATGAGCACATATCTCTCAAAGCAGTTCCAAAACATGGTAGAAAATATAGAGCTAAAAGTAGAATAAAATACATGACGTGCTGTAAGATAAGTACAAAAATACAAGAGATATGGATAAGTAAACTGAGCACATGAAATATAATAAAGAAACTATAAACTATAATAAATATAAACATTTTAGAGCATAAGATGATTATATGATTGGTTTAGGTTTGTACACGATGTATTCTACAGAGTCTCCATTATACCTTAGGGTATAATCGACGTGTACATGTGTTACACTAAGGGGTTTAATCACATGACCACTTCTACTCCCCTGCCCTGATCAATACAGAAGGACACGACCAAGTTATGTTACGTACACAATGGTTAGTTTTGCACAATAAGCACATGTGAGCAAACGAGAGTACATGAGAGCACACGATTTATACACGAATAATACGAATATAAGGAGTACACGATGCATATGGTAAATTACATGAACATGATCCGCTGAGGGAATAACATCGCATGATAAGATCCATAGCGTACTGGTCCGTTTGAACAATGTGTCAGCATCAAGTAAAGTAGTCTAAAGCAGGAAATATAGATACTATCATAAATGAAAACTAACAGAGAATGTACTCGCCTGATAACCTAAGCAACAGATGTGTATAGATGTCAAAATTGGAGTCACATAGTCCTATTTAGAGCAACACAGGTTATGATGGGTTCAATATTGAATAATTGAAGTTTACAATACAATCTACATGATACTAGGTCATTCTAGGTCAAAGTCAACTCTTGGTCAACTCTGGTCAACTAAGGGTCAAGGGTCAAACTATCTAGGGTGTTGGCAATGAGGCTATTGGTCAACCTTTTATCAAGACTAGCTCCTAAGCTAACCCAAAAACCATATACCATAGTATATGGTATAACACCTATATGATGTATATCACCCTAAGACTTATCACCTTACCTTCATACTCACACAAGGCCATCTCCAACCTTATCCATATCCTATATGCCAATAACACATATAACATATCTACATACCATAATATATTTATCCAGATATGACATACACCCATACATACATATACCCATATCATCTATCATCCCACATATATATATATTTATCCTCAAATACATATATATGTATCCACATCTCATAGGACTAATACAAGCTAGACACAAGGGCCCTTTACTACTGCTGCTCTCTTCTATATTCCTATTACACTACCACCATTTTCACATTCTAAACAGAGTGCACTAACCAAATCCCTTCATCCACTGCTGCTCTCTTCTATATTCCTATTACACTACCACCATTTTCACATTCTAAACAGAGTGCACTAACCAAATCCCTTCTTCCACTGCCTATCATGAACCATCCCTTCCCATTCACTATACTCTACTATATATATCTATATATATATATATATATATATATATATATATATATATATATATATACACACACACACACACACACATAGAACTTATGTATCTATCCAATTTCACATGCACATCTAGCCCCAAGACACCCTTACTGATACCATCACTATAGCTAACTGATACTAACACAACACTCTATAATTCCTCTCATTCTAACTGATACCAAATATATAGCTAATGACTGTGGTATACATCATGATTACTGGCACAATATGTATTCCTTTACCTACCAATTGCCTGTATCACATTTGTATAAATCTGGACTTAGCAATCTCCTACATATATCTCTATAACCCATATCCTTAGTAGAGGTATATACATGTATGTACCACATATCTATTTGTCTCTATAGCTGGCATTATGATACCAAAAACTACCAACATACATATAAGTGTATGACTGAAAAAACCTGTACACCCCCTCTACATACTAGTAAACTAACCATAACTGGAGACTAAGCAAAGCGGTCTGAATATAAGAGTCCCAATACTGAACCTCTCATTTATTTCCCCTGCTGCTGCTATCTAGCCAAAATCTGATGCCCTCATCTATCTCACTCTCTAACACTCACCTCCAATACTCTTACAGGAATAGCACCCCTTACCTCTCACTTCCTCAAACATATATAAAGAAATACACATTCTAACATGTGTACAGGACCAATTTATCATTCAGTGGTTAAATGGAAACTAGAATATGCAAGGTGGCTATCTCTGGAAGCAGGATAGGTATATAGTGGGTAAATACAGTAGAATGCAAGGTAGAATGTAAATGAATGTTCAGGTATGCTTGAACCATGGTAACAGTGGACAGACATATCAAGTTGAACAAAGCTAAGTGAACATGCAACATAATGTGGACTGACATGGATATGAGGACAATTTGGCTATGGTAGGACGGCACTTAACGAAGGGTATGCAATTAGACTGACACATCATGTTTGGATAATATAGGATTGAACAGAAGGGACAGATCAACTATATTCTGTGGTAATGTGTTTTAAAGCACAGATGCTTCTGCCTAATATTGTGGATTTCAGAGAGCTAAATGCATGAATGCAATGCTATGCAAAGGAGTACATAGGTGCAAGTATATCCAATATACAGTAGGTAATGCAAGGTAAGGTAATGTAGTTATTCATGAATGCATGGTATAATAGCGGACAGGTAGAAGGAATAAGGACCAACATATGAACAAGGATGAATTAGAGGATTGGACTCTAAATGAGTTATCTAAACCTGTAGCAGCATACAGGACTGAAACCTAGTGAATTAGGGTAGAACTAAATAGGGGTGTCTTGAAGGACTGAACATCTAGGTATATGGTAGACTGACCTGCAAAGGAACTGGACTATTTGTGAAGTAAGGATTGAATACCCAAGTGACATGGTAAACCAAATGTGGGTTGGTCATAAGAGGAAATCTGGACTATATTATGAAGTTCAGGACTGAGTGTTAGGTTCAAGGGCCAAATACTAGGATACAATGTAGACTGATCTTATTCCTTTCTTAGGATTGATACAATAGAGATCAAGGGACATAGATTGATACATTTCCAGTTTGGGGAATGAACACTAAGTTAGAGGATTGATACCCAGGGCATAACATCTTCTGTAAAGGGTAGGTATACCATGTTCAAATCTGAACATGGAAGTAAGCAGGGGCTCATTGAAGGCAGGGCACTATATGAAGTGTTTGGATATGATTTGAATGACAGTGTGGTGAACTCGACTGACAAAATCAAGTAAACAATGTATGGTTATGTGAATACAGTATGAATGATGTATGCAGACAAGTGTCATATGAATGAATGTAATATGGATAGGTGTGTATGTGTGTACAGAAGTGGGTACTATAAAAAGCTCAGAGCAATGGGGGTCTCGACTGCAAAATGGGGGACTTGCAGATCAAGCCAAGGCTGGAACTGGCCATGGCTCAAAGCCTAAAGACCATGGTCAAGTGTTAGTCAATGCCCCAACCCAAAAACATGATTTGGTGAAAAAAATAGGGTGTGTCAAGTGTGTGCAGACATCCTTGTAGCAAGACAACAGTGTTCCTGGCTGAACTCAGGGTGCAGTATCCCCGTGTCCATGATGACATAGCAACACACACCAAAATTGACTCAGTCGAACACTAATGTAACCTACTTATCATAAGCTACTCAAATATATAATTTATTCTGAAATTGGTGAACAAACATCCTAAGGGGCATTTCATCGAACACTTGAGATACGTATTCGATACAAAGCGATACGCCCATGATACGTACCTCAAATGGACATGAACTAGATCCAAATAATTTTTAGGGCTAGGAGGACCCTAAATGGATGCATCTATAACAATAAAACTAAAATCTAATAGGTTTAGAGGCTCTTACCAATTGGGAGTTGGAATCCCAATGAAAATCCTCTTAAAATGATCTCCCACCAAATCTAATGGTCAAATTGCTCCAAATCCTTCCTAACTAGCCAATAGAGACCTCCTCTCTTCAAAGAGAAGAGTTTGCAATTGGTTTGGATGAATTTGGAGTTGATTTGGTGAAATAGAGCAAATTTAGGGAAGAACACAAATTAGGGTTAGGGTTTCTATGCAAGAGGGAAGAAATGAGGCTAATGATGAGTTATATAAGGTTAGGGGGCTGCTCTAGGCTGCTATAGCCGGCCACATGGTTGGGCTAGGGTTTAGGTCAAGTCACAATAGTCTAAAGGCCTTTCTAAGTTGTCAAATCAAGCCCCTTTGCTAAAGGCCCAAACTACCATGTTGTTTCTATTCTCTAATTACATTCTAAGTGTGTCCTCGCTAGATTAGAGCCTAATTACTAATCTCAATCCATTAGCTAGGTCTCTATGGTTAGTCTCTAGGCAAAGTAGTTCTAAGGTTTCACTTGCAAATGAGAAAATCATAATACATCAAATTAAATAATATTAAAATAATTAAAATTTCACCAATTTATCACTAACATGATTTAAATTCATTATTTAATAACTAACATAATAAATTTATAAAAGTTTAAATTACCCTCACTATGGAAAAGTGGTAGTTACATTAGAGATCGTAGGTACTGGCACGCTTTTTGGGATAAATCGGTTCTAACGACGGACATCGTTTTGATCCAAAATTATAATTTTGCTCCTGTGTCCAGAATTAGACTTTTGGGTAGGCATTTTTAGACATTTCTTTTATATAAAAAAATGTTCGTGATATTTATTTCAGCATTCGAGGGCATTTATGGGATTTGACATTTCATTGCTTTACTGATCTGACGATTCGAGCTACTGGATACTTTCGTTTTGCACACAACCTCAGGCAAGTATACCTTGCCTTTCTTTATAGTTTATTTACATGCTTATGTTTCTTTCCCTTTGATATATGTCATTATCTAGTTTTTTTTGGTGGATTATTGATATGAGTTTTATTTCATATTATGCATATTAGTTTAGTTCTCTAGTTCACATATTGTCTTCGTTTGCAGTTGGTAT